>JAPMOR010087974.1:0-37292 GCA_026543865.1 Argiope aurantia | reverse complement strand
TAACCTAAATTCGAGTTTGAATTATCGAATTCATATTTATATAGAAGGGCAGATGGAGAAATTTTTATGAATGCCGTCCAAAATTAGATATAAGTTTACTGTTTTAGTATCAATGCATGCTAAATTTCATCCTCTATGTCTCAAACACAAGATAAATCTGAAAAAAAAAATACCTCATTGTATACTTCACAGACACATAGACATAATTCTAAAAATATCTTTTCAAATTGTCTGATATCTTCAAGTTTCCGATTGTAGCTTCAATAGATCCACGAGAAGTTAATTTAAAATTTCCATTAAATTATGAAGTTTCCATGAAGTTAATTCTAAATTTATAAATTTCCATTTCTGGTTAGCAGTGGTTATGCTTCTACAATTTTGTAACTGACCTTTCGAAGCAAAAATACATTTTCTTAACTACATTTGCTTTTGTTTCCACAGTTATTATAAAAAATAATGAAGAATAATGCAATAAAAATAAAAAAAATTAGTTGAAGCTTAGAAAACACGTAAAAGTGAAACTTTCAGATACAGGATGCCAAGAATAATTACAAAATTTATCGTTTAGAAACAATAAAAAAACATTTAGTCTCATGGAAACAAATTCGCTTTCTCAATTTCATCACTTCTGTAATATTTTTTTTTCTAACGAAACGGTATATCTGCTCTGAATTCGTTTAAAAAAGAATATATTTTGAAGAAACAATGAAAACCAACTAAGACTTCTCTGTACTTATTAAAGGCCTGAATCGGGTCGTATGTTAATTTCATAATTGCCTCCGTGTTTGTATCTTAAATCTTTTATTTTATGCGTTTAATTTGAAGTCTGCCAGCGTTTTCCTGAAATTATTTATGCGAAACATCACGCAAAAAAGAAAGTTTTGCATAAATGAATTCTAGAAAAAGGAAAGGAAATGAAAACAGTACTTTTGTAGAAGTTTTTGAATTTCAAAAAATTCTGGGATTGATATTTTCCACTTGATCGTTTTTTTTGTTGTTGTTGTTGTTTTTTGTTTGTTTGTGAATATATTTTCTGCTATTTTAATTTTAATTTCGTTTAATTTGCCTTTTTTTTTATTTTTCAATTTCCTACTTTTTTTTCCTTGTATTACGGTCATAGAAAGATTTCGATTCGAAAATAGCAGAATGCAACAGAAAAATGTTTTTAATATTTTGAATTTATAATATCAGCATTGGTACATAATTAATTTTTTTATGTTGAAAATTCAGAGTTTAAATTCTTTTAAAATTTTTATTTTGGTAAATTTCAATGAGTGTTATTTAATCTAAGCGATATCATTTCACCAATACATCGCATTATTATTTTATATTAATATTAATACGTCATATAAATATCGCATCTTAATATTAATATGTCATTCAAGGGACTGTTATATAGACGTAGTAATGGTAATAACATATTACGGAATCTTGTTTTAAAATAGAAAACTATCAAGAGAAAACCCTCTGTATACCATGGCGCTTGATTTGAATTCAATGACCTAGCTACAGTGACATATAACATGGAATACTATGATTGAATTTTAATAGCCCCATTATAGGTAGCACCTAGATCATAAAGGTACTAAACGTCAGCAGCAAAGATCAACGCCATCATTTTTGTATCCCTACAGTGAAGAGGGCAATTTAATATTTTAGAAACTCATTTTTTTATCAGAGGATTTCTCAGCTGAATTTCTAAATACGATATTAACTATTTATTAAAATACTGTTATTATTAACTATTATTTCAACTGCACTCTATAATTGTATTAATTTATTTTTTAATAAGATTTCATACTTACTTTAAGTGAAATGTATTAGTACGCTTACACGTTCAGTCAATATTAATATAATTTAAAGTATATTAGATTTTTAATTTTAAAAGAAACTTGAACAATACATCATGATAATTATAACACTTTTATTGCATTATCTTTTGCTGGTACGTCATCTATATTTTCTACAGATATTTCGTCCTGCTGAAATTGTAGTGACAACACGTATTTACTGAATGTTATTATCAATATTGGTTACATAACAATATTTTTGATAATTTTATAACAAAAGATACGAAATAAAATTATCATATTTAATAAGATATTTCTTAGTGGATATTTGTACTTTTTAGGTAGGTATCAAAAAATATAAAATTTTAATATTAAAAATACTCTTTTTCGTTGCTGTAACATTTGATTTTGGATTCCAACTAATCACTGTGAATTCAATTTACATCATTAAAATATTTCTAATGGTTTTAGGCTACTCATTATAAATATCTGTGCTAGTATAAAGATTTTTTAATGCTGGAATAAAAATGAATCACTACATATGAATCTTAACCGACTGTAATGAAAACTATATAAATCTATAGTATTTAAACCATCCGCCTTTAGCGACTAGCTGATAGGCGGAAATGTTGCTTGTGTTTAACTCCTATTAAATCTTTTATACATAATTTGATTTTTATGATTTTCTCTGTAATTTATAAATATGAATTGTAACAGTCAATAAAATCATGTTTATTATAGGTTTCTGACCTTCCTAATAGAATCAAGTCCCTTGAAATCGCAATAATATTTCCAGGAGTTACCACAGAAATACTTCAAAACCTCGCTAAATTTTCAATTTATTGAAATTTTAATAAAAAATTCCAAAAAAATTGTTCCAAGGTGCACATTTCCACCTATGACAGAGCATTGTTGTGCTAGATATGGAAGCTTTAGTTGAACTGATCTATCTTGTAAAACACCAACACTCACATTCTCCTTTATTATTATCAACTTATTATCAAATCAATTTTTAAAAAAATCTTTCATTAAAAATATGACTGTTTCTAATTCTCAGCATTCCGATACGAACATATTTTGAAACTTTTCATGAAAACAAATTTTCGTCGTACTCAGCTCAGGCTGTTTCTTTTTCTTTTAGACGTGTTTCTGAAGCCCGACAGATGGATCATTTTCCGGACTTGACAGGCACCAGCGCCCTCGAGATGCTGACATTGGATCGGGCCAACTTGAAAGAGATCCCTCCAGATCTATGTCAGAAAGTGCCACTCCTGAAAAGACTGTACGTGCTGCCATCTATATTTGATTTGTGCAACTGCATAATGTCTGATGTCTGATATTAAATTGTCTTTTTGTAGGTTGTGTAAAGTATTTATCTAATAAGGGAATTAATTATCTAATTGGGATAAGGGAAACTTAGGATTGTTTGTATTTGTGTGGCTCGGGTCTCCTTGCTGCGCCCTTTGATTAACAAGTTATATTTAAAGCGTTTTCTTTCAATTTCTCAATGCATTTATCATGATATATCAGATGAGTTCTTATATTCTTTTTATGCATATCTAGTACATTTAATCATTACGTTAAAAATAAATTTAACATGTACAGCGAATTAAATCTGATAATATAACTGGAAATCAATTCCAAAATACAAATTTTGAGTTATTGGTATTTCTGTAAAAAGGATTTTTTAATACTGAACTTTTATGGAATTAGTTACATTGTAAGTGCCTTATGCAAAATATTTGCACGTTTACATATGTTTTTCCAATAATAAATTCGAAATCCAGATTATAAAATATAAATCCAATTATTTATCCAGAAGAAATTCAATTATTTTTGCTTAATTCGCGTCTATTTAGAAATATAAACCAAAAATGAATATTTTCATATGTGAAAAATTAACAAATCTGATTAGAACATTCAAACAATGAGATAATATGGAATAATCTTATCGCTTTTATATTTTTTATACTGGCTTTGATTAAATAATTTCACAATGTTTAAGAGAAATATTTGGATTTCTTTTTAAAATTTAAATTAAATTACTTGTTTTTCGAGAAAATCACCTGAAATTACCCTGAGATTTTGACACGTGTCGATTTAGGAAAGGGAAATTTAGGTATCTTTAAAAGAATGATGTAAACATTAAGGACTTTTATACCTTCACTCAGAGCGTGAGAAAATGTTGGAAGTGAGCAGTTTTATGGAGCGCGTGTAGAATTAATTTTTTTTAAAAAATGGGAAATGGATCAATAAGTAAGAGAAAATTTTAGGGGGAAGTTAATATGGGCTGAATTGAGATAAAAATTAAGACATTAATTAAAATTTAAATTATATTAAGAGATTTCATTATATATACATATAAAATAAAAAGTTTTCTAAAATAAAAATGAAAATATTAGGTTTAATATATTAATATTCTGTTGCTGAACTCATTTGGATATGAATCTTTAACTTAAAACTAGAAATGACTTACAGTCGTTCTGCAATTTTCAAAATATTCATTATGAAATGCAATTGGTTTTTAAAAAATTAATGAATCGTGAACTTTATCGAATTTTGCTACATTTATCTTCCCATCTATGCAATGAGTTCGCTAATTGTTACATTTGGAATGCTTATGAATTTGCAAGCAATGTCAAAAGTTCGTCCGTTCGTTTTAAAAGTTCCTATATTAATTTATTTAATACAAATTATAATTAATAAGAACAAACTAACAAATAGAGAAAAAAAAATAATTAAAATTTGCTTAAAGGTCAAATTTTTATTTCTAATGCGGGGTTCATTTTTTTTTCTTGTTTCTAAGTTTTCTTTGCATGAATTATAATTGTTAGTCATTTTTTTTTTTTTTTTTGCATCAAGATGTTTTGTTAGCAATTAAGTTTTGCTGTTTGACCACAATTGGAGTGGAAATCTTGTATTTATAATACTTTAACTACTTCAGTGTTTGTAAAATTAAGAAGAGACTATGAAACACTGATAAAGAATGACAAAAAAAAAATATTATTCTATTTTTTTTTTATGTTTGAAAGATTTCGAAGGAAATAAGAAAATAGAACGGACAAAGCTAAATTGATCCTTCTTAATTTCTCGAATCTATTTCAGGATTCTCAGATCAAACAAAATCAGTTTTCTCCCCGATCTTGAAGATTGCAGAGAACTTCGACAAATGTAAGTAATAATTTTATCAGCAAACTCCCGAAATTCTTATAATAATAATATATATATATTTAAAATATACTATCAAATACCTAAAAAAATATAATTTTTATTACAGAAGTAATACAGTTAACGCCACTTGTAATTATCACTTTGGGTTCAAACCAAAGTGAACGTTACATCCAAATGATCAAGTTATCAAAAATGATTCAAAAATATTGCAATATTATAAACATACAAATGGAGTAAGAAAACAGACTGTACAACACCATTCGTATTATATACATTCTTTTTAATTAGTAAAAGGAAAAATCGATACAATTCACAGGATTGAAAAATATTCAGACATTCTTCGTTTCTCATACTTTCTTAAAATGTTATCGAGACTATTGAATTATCAAGCATTCATATAAATAAGGCACTGCAAAAGATGTAGGGTAATATTGGACTCATCTTAAGAATCGATGGGCTGATGATGGTTTCTCCTCTAATTCATCTTTTTCGCCTTTGTTATCATACGATATGCTGTCATCTCTTCGATTCATTCGTCCATGATACATTGTCCCATCTGCAGTTTTTTTCCTTCTTTTGTTGTTTCCCAAACTGCTTTAAATCAGGCATCCAAAAATTGTGCTGCCTTTTCAATGAAACAGATTCATCTTGCTGATTGGCCCTAATAAAATCTTCTATCCAAATCTATCCAATCCAAATTGATCAATACAAGCGAAATGATTATCATTTGAGCCAGTAGATTTTCTATGTATTTAGATACAAGAGATTTTAGTCACGACTTTTAGTCACGATTTAGACGGCTATTTTAGTCACTACAAGCGAAGTCCACTGTAGTATGTACTTGACCATACGTGCAAATATGTGACTATAAATCCTTTACATTTGGATAAAGAGAAATCTATTCTTTTCATTTTGATAATTTTAACAAAAAGAAATCAATTGAAATGAATCAACTTTTTTCTCGATAGTAAAAAATGTCGAAATGTCGAATCATAAGTTCAATTTTTCTATGTATAGGTAATATAAAATTTCTTTTGTCTAACTCGCTTCGTTTTTAAGCTATTATATGAATTTTGAACAATTCTATTTAGATTATTCTATCATTATACCGAAAAATACGGAGAACAGGCGATAAAACGCTATCAATATGTACAAAAAAATCATTTGAGAGATAACAGCACTTTAGCAGACAGAAAATCGCTAAAGAGAACGCTCTGGATTCTTCTTTCCAAAAAGTGATTCCTATTTGTGTGAATGCCTCCGTTTATATAGTCTTCATGGAAAGGCATAGAATTTTCTATAAGGATCTGTGGAACTTAACTTTATAGTTGAGAAAATTCGTACATTTTCGGAACTTTCATTTTTGTCTCTAAAGGCTCCAACTTTTTCATCAAATTGTCGCCAAAATTGTCAGCTAAATAGTCTGAAAAATATTTGTGAATATCTCTTCTCCGTCAGGAAACTGCGCAGGAAGATTCATAACAATATTCTTCTTTTTTTTCTTTCAAGTGACTTCAGTTACAATGAGATATCGTCATTAGAAGGCATGCCATTTCGATATCAAAACAAATTGGTCGACTTATTCATTGGATACAACTTCATCCGATACGTACCTGAAGATGCTTTCTTTGGACTTCATAACCTACAAGTTCTGTGAGTATACATTTTTCTTTTATTCTTCATTGAAAGCACAGTGGTAATTACATAAGGTGATCGGTCAAGTCATTTTAAGCAGTTTAAATACAAAATGGCATCTCGTATAGCCAGAGAAGTTAGGTGTATCTAAAGTAAAATGAACTTGAGCGCTATTACAGAGCTCCTATCGGCGAAATAAGGGTTACCAAAAAAACTCAAAAAATAAAGACGGTAAGCCAGAAAATCCAGTTAGGAAAAAATACACTATGCCATAATAAAAACGAAAAAAAAAATTCTTTGAGTTATTTATAAAATTACCAAAGAAATTTGCGATTAAAATTATGAATTTTCGGTTTGAATGTGAAAGAGGGTGTATCCTAAAAGATTCCCTCGAGAATCTCAAATAATCCCTTTCAAATACGTTTTCCAGATTTTTTGTATTATTGTTTTTACTTACTTCGTTGCTTAAATTTCACCTCTGTTGCTTAACACGAATAAGCGGCATGATAATACCAGAGAATACATTTTTTATTTTTATGATGAACCCTTTTTCAAGTCACGTAATTAATGTGCTTTAAGTATTACATTTTTTAAACTGTTGAACTAATTCTATCTCATATTTAAACAGGGGCGAGGGGTAGAGCGTCTTCTCCATGATCTGGACGTTCCAGGTCCGATTCCTGGTTCGGGCGTGATTGCTCTATACTCTGTGTTTTATCTATGAGGTGTGTGAAAAAGCCCTCCTATAAAAAGGGGTTGTGCACGCGAATGTATGTGTCATCTTCATATGAGCTAGAAGTCAGACTTCTGCCCTCGGGTGCTCAGGGTCCTCTGCCCTCAGAAGCTACTGCACACTCGGCTTAAGGCGCTGACAGTTATCAGCGGGCTTATAAAGTGCCATAAGTAACAACAACAGTAGACACTTTTATGATTTTAATACACACAGTTGGAAATCATGGATCTTTTTTACTGTTTTTTTTTTAAGTTTGAATTCTTAGAATGAAATGTTATTTCATTTCATAAGTTTGTCAGTTTTATATATTCAAAGGCAATTTTTTTTTAAATATACCAACGTACATTTTCTTTTAGATCATTTTTTACTTCATAATATCTAGAATTTCACCATTTATTGTTCTTGTTAAGCACTATTGCTGTGTCATTAGGTTCAAAATCTAAGACCAAGGTGTTGAATATTTGATTAAACATTATAGACAGTTTGAATAATAAAGCTCCTGAGATAGATCGGAATGAACGGGATCATAAAACCCTTACCCAACCAAAAATATTTCTGTAAAATAAAAAGTCAACTATATTTTCTAAATGAATCTTTATTTATATGTGCGATTAGCTCTTTCAACACCTTTTTTTTTTTTCACAGTGAAACTTTTCACTCTCTAATTATCCGAATTCCTAGAATTCTATTTTTAGTAGTGATACGTTGTTTACGTTGATACGTTTTTTTTAGTAGTGATAAGTTTATATGTTGATATTCTATGCATCGAAGCGAAAGAGTCGTTAGGTTAACTTCTTTTAGCATTGCTAGTCTGTCAAAGGGCCGCAGTGGCTTGGTGGTAAGGTATCGGCTTCGGAACCAGAGAATTGCAGGTTCGAGACCCGATTCCAACGAAGAACAGTAAGCGGATCGTCCGCACGTTAAATCCGTCGAGGCCAAACGTCCTCCCGCTTTTGTGGTGTGGAAGTTTGGAGGGGGGCTGCCAGCTCAGGTGACCGCATCTGACCGCAGTTCAAAATTACAAAGTCCGTCTCGAAATAGCCCTAGTGTTGCTTTAAAACGGGGTGTTAATATAACTGAATTAAACTAAACTAAGCTAATCTCTCAAAATATCAGTATGAAACTTGAAATTCAATGCTTCTTCATCAGCCAGTTATGCATTGTCAAATTTTAAAGTGAGAACTTCAATCATTCTTTACATGTATAAGCCAAATTTGAGACTAAAAATGTCATTTATCTGATATCTTTAGATTAGTAATTAATTAGAATTAAGGGTCTTAAAATTTCTTAAATAATTAAATATAATAATATATGTGTTTTAGTGTTTTCTTACTAATATGGAGGATAAATAAACACTGCAAAGTCGCATGTATAGAAACTAGTTTCATCATAAAAGTCAAATTTAATTATATGAATCAATGTCTTTAATCTTGAATTTTAAAAAATAATTTTCATTTTATCAAGAATATGATTATTTCTAAAATATAATTTAATGCAGTTTATAATTGTTAAAGGTCGAAAGGATGTTTCTTATTGGTTTTTCATGTTGTCATTTTTATTTTATTTTCTTCTTTTTTTTTAAATTAATCCCCTTTAATTACGGAAGCTTAACTAACATCAATCAAGGTATTAACTGTAAGAGTTAATTAAACTTTTAATACCACCTGTCAGATTTTTTTTTTCTTCTGCTGGTGTGACGTTAGCTAAAAGTTTACCAGTGTTTGGGTGTTTCATTCTTCATTCAAACAAATTTTTGATGTTTTTTTTTTCTTTAAAAATGTCACCTTCTTATTTTTAACATTTATTTCAATAGATTATATTGATGCATATTATTAAAAACCTTTTAGTACATCGCTCAAATAAATTTCATTTATGTAATTTCTCGAATTTTAGAAGAAAAAATTGTGATTGTCGAGTAAAAGGCTGGCGATTTTTTTAATGGAATAGCAAAGTGATTATTGCAGTTATTTATTTCCTTCTGGAATAACTGAAATAAATAAGATCACTGTTTTTTGTTTCTATGCTTACTTTGTTAGTACTATACGTTTCCAAAAGATGGAGCTACAGTTTCGGAAATTATCGGTCATTAAAAAACAATTGGAAATATCATGACACCGTTCTTATAATATTCCCTCATTCCAAGCAATGACATACGAAAACCACAAAAATATCCTGGAATTTAGTTAATGGAATAGCTATATGTTTCGACCCCTTACCCTCTGGAAATCTAGTCGAATTGCACCCATAATCAATATTCTGTGTTATAAAAATCAGTTCATAAAATAAAAGTAGTTTCATTTCATAGCTATCTGTCTACTTCTCTAATCACCGATAATGCATATTAATTCATATTGGATATGATAATTCTTAGTTTCTGCATATAATCAACTCCAATTCAATATATATAATCAACTCAATCAATTCGTAATATTAACTGAAAAATCTTTCTATTCTTTGAATAACTTTGCTTATTTAAATATACGTAGATATAATTTCATTCAAGATCCTTTTATTTCAAGCAATTTCTCCCACGTAGAATATTTTTATATAAAAAATAAGAAGGATTCTTGATTTTTTTTATTTGAGATTTTTTTCAACTAAACACTTTTTTATTTGTTTAATCTGTATGGAAAATTTTTTCTTACATATCGAATTAAAAAAAAAACACTTTTAGCAGCCGTTGTCAAGCAACAGTTAATTTTTAAAAGGAAATATGGATAATGAATTCTGTGAATAGAAAACATATGCCAATAAATGATTTGTTTACGAATTCGGAATTTTTATTTGTATATTTTTGGAAAAAAAAATATTTGTATGTACGTATTTTACTTCACACATTGCAACGAAATATATATTCTAAATTTAAAAACTACTCTAAAACTTTTTGATTTCAAATTACTAAGTATAATTATTTTTATTTTTAGTGACCTCATGCATAACCAGATTGAAGAAATTCACGAACACGCTTTTATGAATCTGTCGAAGCTAAGGGATCTGTAAGTATACAATAACTGCAGTATTCTTATTTAACATTGGAATGAACTCGCGGTCTCATGATGGCCGTCCGATACGCCATGATATCAAATCATAGAATAAGACAATGCGTTACTGTCTGCTAGATGGCAAGTAAAACAAAATGAGAGCCATTAAATCCCATTGAGTGTCAAATGTTTTCCATTCACTAACTTACTATTACTGAATTTTTAGGAATTTTTGCGAATTATTTTTTATTCTCAATAAAAGCCTCGAAATTTTAATTTTTGGAAAAAATTTCATATGATTTATTATTATAATTTCGACCACAGTTATTTCTAATTTTATATTGTTTTCGATAAGTTCTTTTAAATGCGAAGTGTTCCAAAATATGGCGTTATGAATAGTAAGGAACTAGAAAACTACGACATGTAACGCAGTATATAGCAAATCAACTATTTGGTATAAATGTGCTTTTTCTGCAGTTTTATATCCGTTTTGCGCATTTCGTGAACAGCTTTATTTTTTATATATTTGGGTTAAATTTTTAAATATTCCTTTGACAAGTAACTTTTAAATATTGTGTTTATGTAATGATTATCTAAATTCATTGGAAATTAAAATTATGGCTCAAATTAGAAATTATATGTTCGATTATTGGCTGTAATGTCTGCTATTGTCGGATGTTCGATGCACTCAAGGAATTCAAAAGACTACAGGAAATTAGAATTTTCAGAAACAGGAAGTAATATGCTTTTAACATTGCAAATACCCAAGTTTGTTCTCTTCACTTCAGTAAGAAACATTTTGTTCGCAGTTTGAAAGCCGGATTGCTTGGGATTCCTGTAAACACATTATTAAAACAAAATGTTCATACAGTCATTAAATTTGCCGTCAATCTAGGGAAAATCATCATCTGCAAAAACAAAACAACTGATCCCTCGTAACTTGCAAAAATATATTTTGCAAATTCTCAATAAATCACCGCCATCCAAACAGAGTTTTCAGGACAAATATATCTCGGAATAGATTTTAGGTGCTTCATATTAACACTGAATCTATTTTACAAGGACAAGAAATCGTTCAAGAAAGAAATAAAAAAAATTAGAAATTATCAAATATATTAATAAAAAGACATAAAAATATATCAACGGAAAGTTTCAAAAGGCATCAATAGAATTTTTTGCAAATTATTTTCTTAAAATCAAATAAAATGTTTATTGAAGGGAAAAAAATGTATAAAGAAAATTGTGTCCAGAAAATGCTACAAATTGTTCAAAGATACTCTCGAACTCCTCCTTCCAAGTGTTTCAACTTTCAGAAGATGGATATAATAGTTAATTAAATCTCAAACTGATATGTTGTATAATGCATTAACGTTAATGAAGAATCAATTTTTTAAATGTTCTTCATTGCAACGAATCTAGGTCCAGTTTTTACGAAATGAATTATGATAGTAGAATTTCGTACGATCAGGGAGATCGTATTATGGCGGTCATTGTAATGTTTAAATTGTGAAATTAATAATTAAAACCTTTGGGAAATGAACTTTCATGTGAGTAAATATGACACTCAAAACAAACAACATTCACAGGGGACAGTTAAAGAGCATGACGATGTTAAATGTTTCGCATTGTCTGTATTATAAAATGTGATTTTAAGGTGTCCGTGTGTGAGAGAGTGAGTGAATGTGTAATATTTGTGAATTATGTATACAACATACACATGTATAATTCAATTGCGAATTATGCTATGAAATCAAATATGTAGAAAAATAAGATTCTAATTCATGTTTATTCAACATTATAAATTAGTTTTAAGAAGGCTCTTAGGTTGATTTCATTTTTATTTGGGTGAAGTAAGTGAAACACTTTTATTTAAATGAATATGCATGATATAATTTCAAGTAAAATTATTCCTAATCAGTCTCTTCCTCAATAATCATACACTGTTTAAACAAGAGTTTTAATAAAAATTTAAAGGCAATTAACTTATTTATTTCATCATTTCAGGCCTTGATATTATATCAGTACGATTATTGAGTTTAATTAGAATTTTCTATTACACATTAATTTTTTAACTACCTTTTAACAACAACAAAAAAAAAGGCATAAAACCGTTCTCTGCTGCTGGAAGAATTCCTTTATTCCTTTATACAACATAGAAACGAAGAAAATATTTCCTATCTGATGTCATCCGTGCATCAGCGCTCTATGAGCCTTACATTATAACTTTAAAGTAACTTGGGCAGCACCATTCTATTATATATATCCAGCCATTGTGCATATATATATATATATATATATATATATATATAATATAAACTTTCCTTATGAGCGAGCTAATTTCGGCCTCTAACATGACTCTAATTTAACAGGCAAAACGCAAACCAGGCTGTAAAAATGATTAATAAGTGAGCGATATAAGTTAGGCCGTGCATTAAATCCCATCATACAACTGAATATTGGATACGGTCAGCCGTATTTAACAAAATGAAAGATGCTTTTTTTTAACTCAATGTTTAATACCTCATTACGTTTTAGTTAAAGCTAAAGCAATAAAAATAAGCAATGGATATAACTAAAATACTAAACTTGAAAAACAAAATAATATTTGATAACTAAAATACTAAAGCCCACAATTATTATTTAGGCTTATGCATTTAACTATTTTAATAGTTACAAAAACATCTGAAAAATAGAACCATAAAGTATGTAGACAAAAAATGAAACAGTAATATACGGCAAAATATCACAAAAGATACCAAAGTTGTTATAGCTGACATGCCAGAAATAATATTCACAACGAAATTCATTTAGCAATTAAATAATAGAAATTAATGATAATATAATACAGCAATAGATGTAATTAACTTAATCAAGTAAGTAATTATCGCGGACATCTGTTGGCAATTAAAGAGAAAAATGTAAAAGTTGATCAATATTTTAGCAAATTAAATAATTATTATAAATCCATCACATCATTACTAACTTTAAAAAATGGCAAGAGTAAAAATAAAACAATACCAAATACAAAAAGAAATGACAAATTTAAGAAAAATGACAAATGTAAAAAAATATTGGTAATTAGAATTTTATATAAAGAGAAAAAATTGTAAACAAAATGCATATATTAAATTTAGCTTTATTAAAAATGTATGTTTTATTCATTTTTTCTTCATAAATTTAATCGACAGCCTTGTAGAATATGAAACTAAATTGTAATTTGACTACCGTGCTTCTCAATTGGGGCTTATCAATTTTATAACATTTCATAACCGTTCACTGATTTTCTTCAATATAATATTTATGATATATGCGTCATTCCTATGTTGCATAATTATCATACCAATCCGATTCCTGCTCTTTTTGCCCACATTTTAAATCCGTCATAACTTTCAAGATGAAGGGAAATTTCAACGACTTCAAAATAGTGCTTAAAACTGTATGTTTGTACCAGATTATTAGCATTTCATGAATTTTCGGGAATTTCAATTATATTATATTTCTGTTTTATAATTAATGCTGCCGAATTTGCAGGAAAAATTCATCTTTCAATGTACTAAGATGCTTTTGTGGATTGTCTCTCTATTCGAGTCCAAAGTCAAGTATTCCAGCTCTATCTAAAAAGTCAAAAAATGCATAATATATACTGCTTTGATAAAGGAAAAATAATTAGTGGGAGCATAAAAAGATGCATCCATATCTCGTTAAGAAATAATTAAAAATTCTATGATTTCATGTTAAATGGCAGGAATATTTCTAGATTCGTTATATTAAATAAACGATTACAAACTGAATTGCTTACTGGGAATAGCAATCTTTAGCAATTTTGTACTATAATAATTTAACTAAATGACTTTCATTTTTTAATGTATTTTTATTATTTATTATAACTACTTACTTTTTATGTGCAATGTTTAAATTTGCTATTATAAAGGATTTTCAAATTTTTAGAAATAAGCTTTCAAACTCATAAAAACTATGTTATGAGAACAATACATGTGTTAAAACTTATTATGAATATTTTATTTTATTTTTTACATTTCAAAAAACATTAGATGCTTATTGTTATTCCTGATTTTTAAACTTAATATTAACGAGCCGCCTTTGGCGACCAGCCGGTTCGCCAATCTTAATGTTCGTTATAATTTTAATAATTAAATATTTTATGCAATTCCTACTTTAATAGCTTCTTCATCAAAATATTTTAAAACTTCAAATTTTGATAGTCATATAATTCACTCATAATATTATAAACGCCTTCAGTCATAACGTAATATGTATCTCTCTAATTTTCTGTTAGCTCCGAATTTATACCTTAAATTAAAGTGGAAAGGATTAATCTGCAATTAATATAATAATATTTTTTTACTAAAACAAAGCATTTTTTTTTTTTTTTTTTTTTTTTGTAATATGATTTCTGAAAACAGTCACTGAGCGTTTAAACTTTATGGGCACTAAAGAATATCTTTCTCAATTTATGTAATATTTCAAGAATTTGTCAACAAAATTTTCTCAGATTCATCATGGCCTGATCGATTAATGAACAATATTTAATTTTAAATGCATCAAACACTAAGAAAATAAAACGAATCGTTTAAAATAATCGGTTGAAAACAGGTTAAAAAAACTATTTAAAAAACGATGTATTTAAAACTATAAACATATACAGAAAATACGTAAATAACATAAATATAATTTAATTGCAAAAGCATGCAACTAACCTAAAAATAATTTAAATCAAATCCGCATCCGTTGATAATGGTTGTCATGTCAACAATCAGAACACAATGCGCATGCTTGAATTTTCAACGCCAGTTACGGTTACGCAAATGCCTGAATTTTTCTAAGCCAGTTGGGGTAACGCTATGCAAATTAGAAATTTTTCATTTCCTTTATTCTGTTTTATTTTAATTTAAAAGTACTTCAGAATGAATCTGAAAGATGGATTAATTAACGATGTTTAATTTTAAATGCATCAAACATTAAGAAAATAAACAGAATCGTTTGAAATAATCGGCCGAAAACTCTTAAGCCTAGCCTCATTACTGTTGGGGAGAAAAAAATGAAGCCTTTCTCATTTGGCGGTAGTGAAAATGAAAAATTTTTTTTGGCGAGAAAGTTAGTTTTTAATTAATAATTAAAATTCTAATTAAAAATTCAACAAAAGGGACCCCAGGTGCACATTCCTGACCTCCAAGGTATACATATACAAAATTTGGTAGCTGTAGGTCAAACGGTATGGCCTGTAGAGCGCTAACACACACACACATACATTGAGCTTTATATAAGTACTAACCGCCTTTGGCGACCAGCCGGTTCGCCAGTATTACCGCTCGCTACAATTTTCAATTAAATATTTTAAGTAACTGGTCTCTTATAGGATTCTCAAACAAAACATTTTTAATCTTCAAATTTTGATAGTCATACCAGACTTATACTGTTTAGATCGTTTCGTTCAATTCACTATATATATTTTGCTAATTTGTTGTCATTTCCGGCAAAACTTTAATTTAAAATGTAAATGATGAAATTACAATTAATATTAAGATATTTTTTTAAAAAACTAAGCGTTTTATTTTATTTATCATCTTTATTGTTATTTATTAATTATTATTATTATTGAATGTGAGTATTGCAAACAGAATCGCTCGGTATTTAAGTCTTATGTTAACTACAAAATATATTTTCATCATTTATGTAATATCTCAAACAATAATTCAACAAAAATTTCTGAGATTCAGCATAAAATTCAGTTTTTAGTTTTGCTTTCAAAAGGATTGAAATGAAATCAATAATAATATTTTGTTCCTGCCTATAAATATATTTCAAAAATTATGAAGTCTAAATTTAATGCAGTAAGGTATCATATTCTGAGAAATATTCTGGACACACCAAATTTTAAATAAATGAATGAATGTTTCTATTTTCCATGATCAACTAAGACTTATTTATGAAGTTTTAAATGTTAAAAATTTAGAAAAACTCAACATTTTCATAATCTTAGTCCAATTAATCTTGAGAAACCAGCGCGCTGATTGGCGTATTTTCTTTGAAATGATCGATGGAAAATCTAAAATTATCCTTTTTTTATTGAATAGTGATATTCAAATTTTCATAAATCAGTCAGTTTAAGTGATTGATTTAGTTGATTGGAAATTAACTCTTTTTATTTAAAATATTAGTGTTTCAAGAACATTTCCACAGCAGAAGCTTTATTTAAAATCAAAAATTCGTTATTTATTAAAGCATCTATTGAATCAAGTTACATAAAATATAATCATTTTCCATTTAGACCATTTTAGCAGATCTGTTTCTTACTAAAGGTGGCCCTGATTTGAATGGATATCCTGTTCATATTAAACAAAACTTGCCTTAAAATAAAACTGATTTATTGGATTAATAATATAGAGAGTGTAAAAGATCATAAAATAATTTTTCTTGAATTTATTTTTTAGAAAAAATAATATTTCATATTTGTTTCCTTTCCTACAGACACGTGCCGAAAATTATATTTTTGCAGATTTCATTTCCAAAAAGATTTAATTTATTTTTAGTTGGAGCTTTAATCAATGTGATGGCAACACTTTGAAAAAAGCTATTTTTTTCCCAGGAATGCGAAACGTTTATTTTTATTTTGTACGAAAGAAATTGTTGAAAAATAGAGTTAAAATATTTATTTAAAAATTCATTAAAAATAGAAATTTAATTTTAAGGTTAAAACATTGGTATCATTTAAAAGATAAATTTTTGATCTTTAACTTCATGTAAAAATCTTTTTTGTGCGGTAATATTTTCGGAAGTTATAGCAGAAACACGCCAAAATTTCGCTTAATTTTTAAATAAATAAAATTCTAATTAAAAATTCGAAAAAATAACCCCAGGTGCACATTCTCGGCCTTCAAGGTATACACGTGCCAAATTTGGTAGCTGTAGGTTGAATGGTCTGGCCTGTAGAGCGCCAACACACACACACATTGAGCTTTATTATAAGTATAGATTTTAATTTAACATATGGGTTATTTTTTAGATTATCTAATATCTTCAATAACTTCAAGCAATGATATTTGAAAATCTGTTCTTAAGAAAATCACGTTTAATATAATAATTTTTACGGTTTTCCACCTTCTTAAAAAAACCTAAAATGAAAAGGTATTCAAATGGATTGTTCTGTAGTGCAATAATATTTTCAGACGCATAGAAAATCCTGTTACGGTTAAAAATCTGAACACAATTTTTTCATATAAAAAGATCAAATTTAAAGTATATTCAACAAGTTTGAATTCGCTTTATTTAATAATTTAATTCTTAATTAATCCAAGGTTAAATTTCAGCTTTACTACATCCAAAAATTATTAAGTATTAATTTTTAAATTTAAATTATTACTTTTTTTAATTTTTAAGTTTAATTTTTTTATTTTAAAAAAAATCCAAGTGAGGAAAAAAATAGATTTAGTTTGATAAAGAGTTATGTTACTTTTATAACTTTTTGCTTCCTACCAAAGATACGAGCAAAAATTATTTCTCCAATAAATGTCAAAATAGATACAATATATCCAACAACTAGCAACAGACATGGTGTCATGATATCTTGAACACATATTGGAGTAATGCTATAATGGGAAGTAATCTTTTGGGTTGATATCTGCTTTTTTAGCCTCATGTCTCTTATAAATTTCTTATATAATCCTGCACTAAGTATTCTCTCGATCAGTCTGTTTATCTTGTTTTTACAACAAAAATCTTTTCTAAAAGCAATGCCAATACTCCACGAATACAAACTATCATCGGATATGACGAAAAAATCAGAATTGAGCTCTGCTGCGAGCATTTCCAAGACGAAGCGCAAATCTATAACAGCATTGGTTTCGGATACTTGATCTTTACTGGCGCCTTTGTTTGGGTCCAGGTACCACTGATTCTTGATGATTGTTTCTGCTAGATATCGAATACTTTCTTCATCAACATAAAGAAGGCGCGAAAGCCCACCTAGAGCTAAGCATGAATGGGTTCCTTGTCGAATAGCATTTGATAATTCTTTGAAATTCTCCACAGTCTTTTGGTGCAAGGGTAAGGTTAGGAAAGACAAAAGACCTGCTGTGTAGCTGTTGGTTATGATGAAAGCAAAGAAAACCCAAGAAACAATCAAAGACCTCACTTTTAATGAGTTGTCTTTAACGGGAATAGATTTTCCGAGGATACTAGTGTAAAATCGGATAAGAACTCTACTGTAAGGTACTCTTGCCTTGAGTAGTAGCCGATAAACTGCTGGTGTTATTAACAGAGCACACAATAATAATATCCAAATAATGCCCTCAAAAGGACGAAAAATTGTCCATGAAATAGACAGCAATCCAGATTTCTTTATCAAAAATGTTACATCTTGGTTTGTGTAAGGAATACTAAAGTCTGCAACTTCCATACGTTCTTTGGTCACTGCAACTTGACCTATGCCCAAGTCAGCTTTTCTATTGTGTATCATACCTATTATACCAGACCAATTTCCATTTTCATCTTTTGCTCCATACTTAAAATCAGGAGAGAATTTTAAAGTGTACCGAAAATTCAGTACTTCTGAAATCACATTCAGGAGACGTCCGTCTATGCCTGATATACCCGATGCATCATTCATTTCCATTATATGCTTTTGTGGAAAGGTCGATACTATCAAATTTCTAGGGAAATCCATCCTCGTTTGTTTTCAAAGTTTTCAGATATTTTAGAATTTTAAAGTATTAAAATTGCTGTAGCTCAGTACATATTTTGGGAAATACAGAAACGACAGTTGTTGATACTCAAATGCAATCGCTCGAACCTGCTCTTTCCAGTTCTTACACTGAATATTCAATAAAATAAAAAGCTGTTTTGCAGCTTAATTTCAAAGATACAATGCAGATTAATTGAGCTATCGTATAGGAAAATTGATTACTGCAAATAGACATTTTTCTTGTGAATAATAATGTTCTGTAAATTTATTTTCATTGCTTTTGATGTTTTAAATGGCTTTCGATTTACAACGAAAAGACTTAATTCTCTTTAGAACTGATATCAAAATAGGAAATAATACATGAATGATTAGTTTTATTTGTAAGCTTTGAAATATATAACTATATTCTTATTTTCAAAACTTCGCTTGTTTTTTTTACTATTATTATCATTCTTTATAATAATAATGCAATCAATTTATGCCCACGTGATACGCGTAAAAAATGTCTATTCAATTCAAATTAAAAAGTCTATTGTGCATATTTTATTTGATGCTTTTAATGTTGCTGTCTGAATTTTTCCTCGAAGTTTTCTTTGGTGATAGTTCTTATAGTAGAACTTCCAAACGATTTGTTTTCTATTTTTTGTTAACTCCTAGCTTTATAGAAAATGATATTAAAGCAATTAATCAAACTTGGATATCATTCGTCTTCTAAGTATATCTAGAGATATTTTAATCAAATTCGCATTGATATTTTTTGTATTTATAATGCATTTAACTGTTTTACTTAAGTTATTTATAAGATAGCTTTATACTGTCACATGCTAGCTGAGGGTTTAGAACACTGCTGTACCATGCCAAGGACTCAAATTCAAGAACAATTATTTTTATATTTATTTCCTTTATTAAGTTCATATGTAAATTTTTATTTATGCAAATTTAATGTAGGTAAATTTAATATACATAAATTTATATATATTTATAGTAAATTCGCCTACTCTCTGGGTGAGTGTTTTAGAACATTCCTCCAGGTATATAAAAAGACTACAGATGAAAAGGTCTTCATTTTTAGTGCTGTCCGTGTAAAATACTACGGCAAAATAAAATCTGTTTAGAAATGCATCTTATTGCAAGCTCATTTCTACTTAACATTATTGTTATTGATTTTTGAATGTATAAGTCAATATGTTGGAAATATTTTTATATCTAAAAAAATATCATACATAGTAAGGTGCTACTTTAAATTTATTGTTCAATAATTCTTTTCCCTCATTTTTAGTAATTCAGAACAGTTCAGAAAAGCATTCAGAGTCGCCTTAACAAATTTGAGTTCACTAAGCAAAAGTAATTTGACGCCCCATTAGGATTAGGAATTTGAGCACTTATAATCTCACGAAAATATTTTCCTAGTAAAATAATTGGGTAGCAAAAAAAGTAAACTTCTTTACAGTTAATGCCATGTATTTTTCTCAAGACTTAGTCTTCAAAATAGGATTTTGCAAGCAAAAAACTATTTTCCACGCCCTCCTTCTGATTGTGCCATGATTCATTCTAATGGTTACATTATAAATATTAAAAATATTCATACTTAGCTCTGTATGAATGTTTTTTTTAAATGATGGCTTATGTAATATTTTTAAATTGGTGTTTGTCTACTTGCATGTCCTTATCATATTTATATTTTTAACATATATAGACATTAACTATATCGAATCTTTCAGTTCAAAAATTAAAATAAAAACTATTGTTATAAATTTTTAGTCTCCTTGGAGTTCCTGATATCCCTGATCAATTTGAAAAACATTTTCATGCAACCAGAAATTCCCCATGATTCTCTTTTGCACATAAATTCAGAATTTAACTTAATTGCATATAATTTCAAAATCCTATTAGTAATCTATATCTTCTTCTTATAAAAATTTGTGCAACATTTAAATATAGTGTCTTAAAACTATAATACATACTTGCTCATTGTATTATATACTGTAACCTGAATTTGCATGTTAAATGACATGTTCATTTACATTTATCATGGGATATGATAAATGTAAATGCGTTTATTGGGAAGTAATTCCATTATAAAAATGATATTTATTGAAATGATCCCATTATAAAAATAAATAACTGCTTTTAATAGAAAAAAAGTTTTCAATGTTTATAATGCAAATACTACCAAAACTATAAAGTATTCTCTAAATATTTTTAAATCAAACGCATGTATTATGATAACTTTTTCTCTATTTCATAGAAATTTGGGCGAGAATCAATTTCCGACCCTTCCAACAGAAGGCCTCCAAAATCTACGTCAATTGAAAACTTTTAACAATAAAAATCTCCGAGATTTTCCTGTCCCAGAACACTTTCCTAAAGTGCACACCCTGGCCCTCTCTTATGCATACCACTGCTGCATCTTCCGGCCCCTTGCCAGGAGACTGCCCCTGCCGGCCACTCTGAAGGAAACCATCGTCTGGCTATCCAGGGAGGACGTCGACATGGAAGCCTGGAGTACGAACATCACGGATGTGTGGCCTGGTTATGGTAAGAGAAGGTTTTTCAAATTGGAATCCAAATGTCATGTTCTCAGCTCAAGAAAACTCTCACATAAATGTCACTTCAATGTTTTAAATTCGGTTTTTGTTTCAGAAAATTTTTCATCCAAATTCGAGGAGTTTGCTAGTCAGTTGTGGAAAACATTCGGTCGCGATTATGCCATTCCGGACAATCTGGCTCAGTTTGCTGAAGAGTATTTCCAAGATTATAAAATCAGCCAGGGACCAGAGATTGCAGGCCATGACAAACAGCCAGTTCAATGCCTGCCAGAACCAGGTAAATCACACATCCTAACCACAAATAGTTAATTTTTTTAATTAGAAATAGAATATGAATTAAATCTAGATTTAACGTGTATTTTATTTACGATTAAAATATTAAAACTGAATAAGGAAATATTATTCCCAACATATACCAGCAAATAAATATCTATACGAATCCATAAATATTTTGTGAAAGAGAAAAAAGGACAGTAGGGATCTCCCCTTATATAGATATAATGTTATGAGAGCAATGGAATGTTTTAAGGCAATAAACTCATGAAATTATTAAATGAATTTTATAAAACATACAAGTATAAATAAAAATGTAGAATACGTGAGAAAAGAATAGAATATGCGATTTTCCAAATAATCTATGCATATGCCTTTTTTTAATATTTTGATCTAAATGAATATTTAGACAAGAATTTATTACCTTGATTCAAGCTAAACGCATAAATATTTAAAAGGTAGATCAATTAAATGCATATAAGTATTTCAGACTGAATTCATTTAATTCCGCATCTTGTGCTTTACGATTACAAAATAGTATTATTTACTTCTTATAAACTTCAACAAATGTATTCTATTTCTTTCTGTAATCTTTTAAAACATTTGCTGTAACATCGAGGGCACCTCAGAAATGAGGATTAGAAACGTCCGATATAGTGGTTGGCTCTCGTCACCCGGGTGGGTACAGAAGTGATGGGGGTCGGCTATCTCCTATCGATGACGGGACGTATTTCTCACGGAATGAGTTGTACCGTGGCCGGTGATGGCTCAATCATAGTTCCCGAAAATGTTGCTGTTGTAGCATTTCGGTCATTCAGATTTTTCCGTGTGCCTTCGAGTGGGTCGGTGTAGCCGGTTATGGTTTAAAACATTAGTTTTACTCAATAGATCAAGTAAAATTTGAGCTTAAGGGCTTTTTGTTTTAAATTCTTCATGTTAGGTGTGCCTATAAATTCAGGAAATAACAATTGATTGTGCATTGGAAATATCTTTAATATTGAAATACCACATTTTATTAGCTTTGTGAAAGAGCCATCCTGGCATCCTTATTGTACAAATTCTGCATGCTATTTGTTTAATAAAAGCAAATTGTTGACATCATTCACTTGGTCAGCATGCTACATTATTGTGATGAGTTATAAATATGTTACGCGTTGTTCTCTAGGTCCTTTTATGCCTTGCGAAGATCTGTTTGGCTGGTGGAGTCTTCGCTGTGGTGTGTGGGTGGTGTTCCTACTGGCCATGCTGGGCAATGGAGTAGTGGTCATCGTGCTCTTATTCGGCCGAAGCAAGATCGATGTGCCCAGATTTTTGGTCTGCAACTTAGCTATGGCAGACTTCTTCATGGGAATCTATCTGGGCATACTGGCAGTCGTTGATGCGTCCACACTTGGTGAATTTAGAGTAAGTGAGCTCTTTAATATCTTGTTTGTAATTAGCATATTATAAATTGAATGTATGCTGTGTATTGTTAGGAATCCTACAACTTAGATAAGTCTCTACTTTATGAAAAATTTCTTGCAGTTTAATTTTATAGAATCTTAATTCGGTTTTTATCTTAGGCTGTTATTTAAGTCATGTTTTAAATTTTTTTAATACTGCTGCGTTTAATACAAAAGTTAGAAAATGGTCATCAAATAAAATGTTATTCCTTTTCCTCCATCTTGGTTTACTGCTGTTTTCTGATCTTTGATCAGTTCTGCATTTGAATCTTCATCTTGGCAGTGTGAGTTAGTCTTCAGTGAGACTAAGAAACTGAATATTTGGTTGAATTTATTTGGAGTTTATAGCATCATCTGGGTTGAAAAATTAAATGAAAGAAATTGAAATAAAATAATTCTGTATTCACGTTAAAGACAATGCTAAAGTCTTATTCATGTTAAATACAATTACCTGTTAAATGTTTGTTTAAATTGTAAAATATTTTTTAAGAATAAATGGCAAAAACATGAATTAATATGCCAAACACTCATTGATCAGATCTAGTTATTACATGCCGTATTACTCTTTTTATTGAGATGCATCATATTTTTCATCCTTAATTAATTATGAATTATTACCAACCACCGTCGACATCCATGATATTAGTAGACTTATCAACTTGTTTTGATGAATTACATTCAACTATACAAAATAGAACTATATTTAAAATTACATTTGTATAAAAGCGATAGATCATTTTAATTGCTTAACTGTAAATGTAAGATGAAGAAATTAATTGCTGGAAAAGCTCTAGTTATTGAAATTAGAGTCAGTATTGAGATTTTATTTTTCAAATTTGTAGAAAATTGGAGTGTAAAAGGAGATAGGCATTGCTTGACATCATAATGTCATAAGCTTTCAAATGTAATAAAAGTATACGAAATTAATATAACAGTTAGAACTGTAGAACTCTGAGTTGTAAAGTAGAGTTTTTGAGATTTCTGTAGAAAGTGGAAGTGGTTGGCATTAGGCAACAGTTGATGACGTATCTGAAATTCTTGGCTTTCGCACTTACGATATCAAACCAGCGCAGGAGCCTAGGGAATGGATTCTTCTCTTTTTTCCTAATTATTTTAAATGTATGGATAAGATTATTAATTAATAAATAATCTTATCTTAAATAATGCATTCATTGCTTCGGTAAATTTTCGAGAATATTTTTATAGTTTGGCAATATTATTCAATTAAATTAGTGAAATTTTGGGGCATAGTTAGAATGCTAATATCTTATAAATTCGATATATTCGAACTTGTGATACTTTTTTTGAAAGCTAGTTGTACATGAAAGAGATTTTGATCCAAAAACACATTATTACATTTTTTTTTTTGAGAATTACTTGATTTGTTTCTTAAAAGAACTAAAGAAATGCATGAAAGCACGAATTATTAAATCATAATTGTTTCATTATATTAAGAGATAGTTGTTTTAATTCTACCATGTAAATTGTATTGATTAATAAAGATCTACTGAAAAGTATCATTTCAAAAATATAAAACGATAATAAAACGATGATAAATAAAAAATATACAGAAAGGAAAATTTCCTCTTGTATCTCATTTTCTTTACAAATAGGCATTATAGACATAATACTCATCTGACAGTCCTTCATTGTTTTCAGAGATGATACAACAACAGAAATGAAAGGCATCGATAATATTGATTAAATAAGATAGTTTATCATTATGATTGATGCATTTACTGCTAGAAATGTATTAACACAAGAATTTCCCCCTTAGTTCACAATGCAGATTTAAGTTATATACACCAGTCGATCACTACGTCAGTGACAAACATTTTCTATTCCGTAAGTTCTCACCAAGACACCGATTAATAATTTCTTATTAATTCATTTAGTAAGAAAAATTTCTAATTCAAATTTATTTAATCATATTTTGCCAAAATTTTCAAAGGATTTTAAATTAAAATTAATTTAAGACTTTAAATTAAAATTTTTAAAAAATTAAAAGATTCATTCTTTTTTTTTTCAAGGTATACGCTATACAATGGCAAATGTCTGCTGGATGCCAAATAGCTGGATTCCTGGGCGTTCTAAGCAGCGAGCTATCAGTATACACATTGGCTGTTATTACCCTCGAACGTAACTACGCCATCACTCACGCCATGCATTTAAACAAGCGTCTATCCCTGAAGCATGCTGGCTACATCATGGGCGCGGGCTGGACTTTCGCTCTCCTCATGGCTATCATGCCCCTCTTTGGAATTAGTGACTATCGCAAATTTGCTGTATGCTTGCCTTTCGAAACCGAAGACCCTTGGTCTCTCGCTTACGTCGTGTTCCTCATTCTCATCAATGGAGTGGCTTTCTTGACACTCATGGGCTGTTACTTGAAAATGTACTGGGTCATTCGCGGCTCCCAAGCATGGAACTCTAATGATTCGAGAATCGCCAAGCGTATGGCCTTGTTGGTCATTACTGACTTCATCTGCTGGGCACCCATTGCCTTCTTTTCACTCACGGCTGTCTCTGGCGCCAACCTGATCTCTCTCGAAGAAGCCAAAGTATTCACCATCTTCGTCCTACCTCTGAACAGCTGCGCCAATCCGTTCCTCTACGCAATCTTCACGAAGCAGTTCAAGAAAGACTGTGTTTTGATATGCAAGAGGATAGAAGAATCGAGGGTGACCAGGGGCATTGGTCGCTGTCGGCACAGTTCGAATTTTTCGAACAGGCACACACCTGCCAATACTAATTCTGCTGGTGAGAGGAAGAGTGGTGGCACCCATGCGGCTTATGACAGACAACCTGTTTGCCAGTGTGGAGCACATCTTAAAGTACCTGCTGGGGCAAAATACATTGAGCCACCACTGACAGAAGCACGCTGGAAGAGCTTAGCCAGAAGATATTTGATGTTCCAGTTTAATAGAAGAGAGGATAATGGTGTTCCTAATAACAGATCGGCCGCATACGCACAGCGTCGTGGAAGGCCAGAACCATTGCAGAAGAGGGGTTCGAGTATTTCCAGTGACAATTTCTCCTCACGCTCAGATAGCTGGAGGCAAGGAAATTTCCCACTCAGATTGCTGGAGAGAGGTGCCAGAAGAAATTCTTGGACAGGGAGTACCCAAAAATCATCCCAAGACTCCTCCAATAATTCTTGTAGTAGACAAGATTCATCATCCACTTCAACATTCAGGTACAGTAGCACAGTTTTGCATTAAATATTTTTAAAAAATACAGTATTTTCAAGATTAGAACTTATTTAAAAAGTAATTTTTATGTTCTATTTTGTATTCAAAAGATTAAATCGTACTGACAAAGAGCTTAATTTTTCTATTCTAAAATGAAAGAGAGAGAAACAACCAGCACCTTATAATATGAGATTATCAGTTGATCTTTTTTTAATTCTTAGATTCTAAAAAATTAGTTTCAGCTTCTAAATATTTTCCAAATTAAAATTTTTAAAAAAAACTGTTCTCAAGACCACATACGAATCAGTAATTATTTAATTTATCATTATAAGATCTACTGTTGTTTAATCGTTACTGTTAATTGTTACAAAGCCTTTCTTGTGTTAAATGTTTCATTATGAGAGTAGTCATTTACTATTTATATGTTTGCCACTCATACATCATTCACTTACATTTAATACAGGTTATCGAGGTCTAGCGTGAGCAGTGATGCTTCTAGTTCTCGACCAGGATCGAGCATAAAGGAGAGAGCTGCGACGTACCGTAAAGGTGTAGGTGGTGCCAACGTGGTAGAAGTGCAACCAAGATTCACGAGGGGGATCACCATAGCAAATCTACGAGAAAAACCCAGACTATGTCGACAAGGGGCTGTAATGGAAGAAGTGTCCATACCACCGAGGTCTTCCTACAGGGGTGGACCTACAGAAACTGCCATTATGAGAAAAGCCCAACCCGTCGCACCTGTTCCAAAAAAAGGTGTATGTTCCACATGTGGTAGAAGAGAAACTTTGCCCTCGTTGAGGTTTGTATTTGTGAAATTTAAAATAAAATTTCTCTTCTTTATACTTATTGAATACTTTATTAATATTGCAAAATTGAAAAAGAAGTTATTTTGCGAACGTTCATTTCATTAGTTATTTAAAGGATTAAGGAATATAATTGATCTGAATAGGTTTAAAAGCAAGGAACTGGAAGACAAGTTCAACTGTTTCTACAATCGCCTGGTCGAGACCAGTAACGAGGACAGCAGTGAAGTGAATACTTCCAAAGATGACCAAGCGCTCTCCACTGACCGCTCCACCGATGACCGCAAGACGGATTCAGGCAAAGAGACAGCTGACACCTCCTTGTCCGAGCAACCTAGTGAAGATTTTGACTCACAGGAGAATTCGAAGGAGAATCAATATGTTCCCACCACGATACGAGTAAACAATGCCAGGTAGAAAGTCATTTTTAGTTTGAAATAACAATTTACATAACTTATCGCTCTTCAGAAATATGTCTATTTTCATATTCCTGATTAAATATTAATTTCTAAATTAATCAGCACTCGAACCTAATCTTTGTATTCAAATTTTTGCATTGAGTGACAAAATTTTCTAAGGAAAAAAAAGCAAATATAATAATGAAAAAATGAATATAATAAGATAATCCTCAAATAAGCTTTCCCTTGTTGCGATCCTACGTGACGTTTTTAGATTTCATAGGATTGCTATAAAAGTATAAACAAGTTCAAAATTTACATGATGGAATTGTTATTGATGTGTAAATACATTCATATAAAATTTTCGACACAAACAGTTTTTGGTTAACATTTGAATTTAAAATCTAATTTTCGCTTTCCCCCCCCCCCACCTTTAATCTTAGATTTCTTATAATACAGAATCAACTGGAGTTCAATTCATTCCGGATTTTCAAATGATCCCATTCTAAATTTTAGCTTTTATTGAAATAAATTCATTGTAAAATCATCATATAATTTAATGTAACTATTTTATAAAAGTTATTTCCCACTATTCAAAAATGACTGAAGTGTAGTAAATTCAATAAAAAACATTTAATAAAACATTAATAAAACAAGTAAAAATTTAGAAAAAACAAAAACAGATTCTTTGTATATATATGTTTTATACTTTGGAAATAAAATGCAGATTGCACCTCTTTTTCTTAATCAGAATTCCAAACTTCCTTAGTGCTAGAAGTTCATTACTAAACTATATTGTTTTCTCCTTCTTTTAAGCATAGTCTTAAGAGGAAATAATTATACATATAATTGCAAAATGACTTTTTGGAACTAAAAATACAAATGATCTTGAGATTGTTAATACCATTCTATCTTTACAGGGCATTTTTTCCTCCCATTAAACTTAATATTTATTCGTAAACACGATTTTTGTTTGTTTGTTTCTCTTAGACCTGGGCCGAGCTGTTACGGAGGATTTCCCGCTTCAGCACCTCGCAAAGAGTCTCATGATCGGCGTCCATCCCCATCCGTTCACATCAGCTCGGACAACATCTCAAAAAACAAATCCAGAAGCATGTCCAACCTCGGTCTCGATTTCAAATTATTCTCCAGGCAGAGGAAAGCAGTGTCGGACAATTCCCTGAAGAAAATCTCCCTCAAAAATCTGCCACATTTCTTAAGGTCCCTGTCTAGTCAGAGCACCCAGAATTCCAGCCAAAAGACCACCTTGTGCCATAAGAGTCAAAGCGGACAATTGACCCCCTACTCGATGACACCACGGCCCATCCCCTACTGTCGAAGCGAGGCCACCATAGTTAATAAATCACCGGACTCGGTCCATGTAGCCATGTGGTCACCGCAAGGGTCATTGAACAAGTTTAGTGATGATGAGGTATCTTCTGCTGACGAAGGAGATATTGATGAAGAAGAAGATGCTGGCAATGAACGGGTGAAGGTTCTTGTCAAGCGTAAATTGAATCATACAGATCGATCGAAGCCTGAAGATGGGAATGCTCCAGAAAGTGCCGCTTCACAACAGACACCTCTGTGTGGTACAATCAGTAGTACCAGTGACGATACACCATTAATCGATCGCGAGGTTAAACCAGCATCGTGATCCCACATTCAAAGAGATCTAAACGTCAATGCAGTACAAAAGAATTTCGTGTAAGTGTCTATTTCATAAAACTGCCTAGATGAATCATCCTTAAAAAAGCAATGTTGACTTTTGATGGTGGTTGAAAAATTGAAGCAACTTTTTAAAAGAATCATTTTTCTTTTCAAAGAGCTTTAATGTGACTTTGTTGAGGCAGTTGAAAACATTCAGTAATAATAATCGAGTCGCAAACTAGTCAATTACAGTAAACATAAAAACAACAATGGCATGCTACATTAATTTCATCTGATGAATAATTGCTACAATCATTTGTTGTTTGCAGCAAACACGAAACATGAAGGGATGCGCCAATCAATAAAAAAATTTCATCTGAAAACCTGCAGTGGCATTTTAGTACAAAGGAAAACTGTTTGATGAAAAAATAAGTACTTAATTTTGTTTCTTGGTATACTTTCTTGTCAGTGAATAATTTTTGTGAAAATTTATAACAACTCAAAGTTATATTATTATCCAAGACAAAAAGGTTTGTCTTATTGTCATAGAAAAAATTATTAAAATTCGCAAAATAGCATTTTTTCAAAAAAACAAAACAAAAAAACATGCTACTTGCAACTTGTGCTATAAAAAATAACTTGTTATTCTTTACTTATCCCAAGTTAAATATATGTCATTGTCATCAATATTTATGGTACTTCAGTCACAAGAACTTGCATCCATCCATTCTGTCATCCTTTCACCCGTGTGGTCCTATTTGCTAGCTTTGCTTTGCAAAGGACAGTGATACCATTTTTTGAAAGTGAACGTATAGTCAGCTACAAAGCAACGTGGATACTTAAACTGTAAAAGATATTTAATAAAGGCGAAAAAAAAGTTTCTGTTTTTTTCATTAAAGATTACAACCGGTGAGAGTGCTTCTCATTTTGTTTCTTATATTTACATAATATGGTGTATTTCCTAATTAGCTCCGTCGAATAGTGGAATAGTTTTAGAACAATTCTTTTTTCCGTTAAAAGATTTGGTTCAAAAATTTGATGCCACTTTACATTTTCGTAATAAAGACACATAAAATTTATACATCTAGCTTGTTGCTATTCCTTACATACAAATAAACAAGCAGTCAAGCCAATGACGGAAGTATTCTAACATTTGATATACATTTACAATTCTAAAGCCATGCACCAAATTTACATGACCTTACACATGACATTTTTCGTTTATCTTATTCATAGATAGATAAATATAATTCGCGAAGATCTAATAAAGTAAGATTCTAAAAACTAATTAATGTTTTCATTTGTAAGCAAGTAATAATCTTATCAGAGGAAAATTTAGATATTTTGTGGGCCCTAGGCAATGAACATTACAAGATCCCCTTCTTTTTAAACACTAGCCAATTTAATTTAACACTTTAAGACATTGTTAATGCAATTAAAATATTAATGATGTATCCGAAGTCAATATTTTATTTGAGTAGCTTTGTAACAATGTATGTTTCAATTTATTTACTAACCGTTTCTAGAACCATGGGAAGTATATTTCCCACCAAATTCTTCAGTCATGTAGATTGGCAAAAGTTCTGACACATTTTTCAATTAAGACAGAAAGTTAGATATCTCAGTTTCTTATCTCACACAAAATGTTGTGTTTTGATTCAAATTCCACATAGGAAGTAGTGCAATCAAAACCTGCAGAACAACAAAGTCAAATAAAAGTCCAGTGGTGATAGTAGTACAAACACAACCTATGGTCCCAATGAGGTTTCAAACAGGGTTGGGAAGTATTGCAATCACAGCCCATTATTGTAATGAAGTTCGAGTCTATATAGAGAGAAGTGCAATCATAACTTAGTCCAAAAAAAAGATCGAATTTAAGATAGGGTACAGCGCAATCTAAATCAATGGTCACAGTGAGGTTCAAATTCAAGATAGGAAGTAGTGCAATCACAACCTAGGGTCCCAATGAGGTTTCAAACAGGGTTGGGAAGTATTGCAATCACAGCCCATTATTGTAATGAAGTTCGAGTCTATATAGAGAGAAGTGCAATCATAACTTAGAGTCCAAAAAAAGATCGAATTTAAGATAGGGTACAGCGCAATCTAAATCAATGGTCACAGTGAGGTTCAAATTCAAGATAGGAAGTAGTGCAATCACAACCTAGGGTCCCATCCAGGTTCGAATCGTGATGGGAGATAGTGCAATCACAGCCTACAGTCCTACAGTTGGAATGAGATTCGAATCGTGATGGGATGTAGTGCAATCACAACCTACGATCCCATCAAGATTCGAATCGTGATGGGAAGTAGCGCAATCACAAACTACGGTCCCATCGTGGTTCGAATCGGGATGGGACATAGTGCAATCACAAAGTACGGTAGAATCGAGGTTCGAATCAGGGCGGGAGGTAGTGCAATCACAGTCCATTGATGCAACGAATTCGAGTCAGATCTATATCAATATCAATCAATGCAATCATAATCTACTCACCTAACGAGGTCCAAATTCAAGATCAGAGACATTGCAATGGCTGCAAAGAATTCTAATTCAAGATGGGAAGAATTCTAATTCAAGATAGAAGGTAGTGCAATCACAACAAATGGACGCCACAGGTTTTTAATCAAAATAAAATGTATTCTACAGTCGTCACGAAGTTCGGAAGTTAGAATCTCGTGCGATAGAGTTGTCTACAAGGCACCAGAACGTCTATGTTTGTTCTTACACCGCCTCTTTATGTCACTTTAGAGCAAGTACCTATAATTCAAAAACATCTTATGCCACACTATTACATTTTGATTTATGAGCCACCCTAGATAATTTTAAGATTTCTTAAAACTGACTTAAATTTTTAGATTGGTTTAAGATTTATAGATAAGAATTAACTATATTTTATCTATCATTGAACAATTTATCATACATGGCTCTTGGGCCAATCGAAGATTTATTTTGAGACATATTAAAATATCTTTTAATAAAAAAAAAACCCGAAAGAAACTGACACATTTATGATTTTTACAAAACGGAAGGCCAGATTTTATTTCGGTATTTCGTCATTTTAAAATACAGCAAATATAGCCTAGAAAAAAAATCTTATAGATGCTTTTATCCTATCAGGAATAAAATCCACCTAGTTTATTTGTACATCATCCACAAATAGAAAAAAAAACTCGCACAAGAACAGTTTACAAACACTCGTCTTTTCATTCACGTGTCGACGAAAAACAATGGCAGTATGACAATTTGAAAGATGAACTATAAAAAAAATGAAATGTGTACTACAAACATAAACATATATTCTGTACTCCATATATTCTTGAATGACGGAATGATATTTTTTGAAAAAAGATGAATTTAGTAAACTGGAAGTAATGCAGACCAACATAATATATACATAGCATCCAGTTATTTATGATTTTGAGCAGAATCACTTGACTTTTTTCTGTTGCCTGGCACGGTACACATCCTTAACAGGTGGTGCCATTCCACCTTCCTCATCGTCACTTTCATCAACTCCGTCTACCCCGATTTTCCTCTTTTTGCCTTCACTGATGGCATTTATGGCATGCTCGAAATATTTTTCCATATCTTTTGAGAATCCATTCTCCATTCGTGGAGCTGTAAAAATGCAATGTTTACACTTAATTGTTGTGAAAAAGAAATCAATATGTCCTAAATTATTTCAATAATTTAACTAATAAATCAGTTTTTAAAAAAATTTCAAAACATTAATAGACATCTACATTTTCATTTGATACTTTCATGATAAATAATTCCTTCAAAGTTGGTACTATAATGTTATGTGCCAAAATTATCTTGTTTTGAATTCACATTCATTTCTAATTTAAAATTTCAGCTTATATTAACAAAACATAGAATGAAATCTTTTGAAAATTATCTCCAAAACGTAAGATATTCCAACGGCCTTCTTCAAACAATTGTGTTGGCTTATGTAATTGGTATATGCAAATAAAAAAAAATATTTTGAAAGATTGTAATGTGCTGTTATACTTTTTAAGAAAAGAATGCTACAGAATTAAAGTAGAAATGCTTTGTAATAAAGTTTAAATATATAATTACTAAAAAAATGGGACACTTCACAAACATAACATGTAAATCGATTTATAAAAAAAATAATTGCATTGAAACAAAAACAAAATTAATTAGCAATAATTTTAGCATGTGATATAGAGTATATAAAAAAATTCTTATTTTTTAGAACTGCAATTCTTGGGTACATTTGGAACCTTTTACTTACAATTTAAATGCAAACAGTTGTCAAAAAAATATTTGGGCACTTTTGGAATGAGAAGTACATCAATAAAATTTAATTTATTACCACTTTTTTTAGATTATAATTTTAGACATGAAATATTGGCAGAAAAGATTATGTATGGAACAATAATTAGTATGAAAGATACTTCGTTTGATGTGCGACATCTTTTAATAACACATTGAAAAAAATCGAAAAAAAACTTCGCTGCATAGTACAAATCTTGAAGTGCAATACGTCTACTGTTTTCAGTATTCATCTCAGGTTCAAAAAACAAATATTGTTGAAAACGAGCAAAAATTGGAACGTCTAAGAACATTTAGCGAACGTGAAGACAGTGGAATGTGAAACAAGTTCCTATTAGTCCAAGACATAAGCAATAAAAATGACTGAAATCTAAAAGCATGTTCTGGGAATCCATATATTCTGAAACTCAGTTTGCCTCATCAAAAATCATACATTACCAAAGCAAATCAAAAAGCTAGACTGTCATTTGCTAAAATGTACATAAAACAGCCAACAGAATTTTAGAAAAATGTCATTTTTGTAGATGAAAGATATTATAACATTATATATCAAAATTTTGAGGCTCATTGTAAAATCTAAAAATGGCAATCAATTGATCTGGAGTTGAACGGCAAGCTTTGGTGGAGAAAAACTTAAAACTTTATAGACGGTGCAATAAATATATATCTTGAGATTCTCAAGCTCAATAAACAGCAAAAAACAAACAACTTGGGAATCATTTGGGGAGTCACTTTAAATTTACCAGGATAATGACCAAAACATACAGTTAATACTCGCAAATTATGGGTACTCTGCTATTATCCTGGTGTGATTAGAACTTAGACCAGAGTTCAGACTTTAATGCCATAGAACATGTGTGAGATTATTTGCAGTAAAAAAAATCAATGAATGCAATATTTCTAACAAACAGGAATTAAGAAAGCATCTGATCAAAGAATAGATCAAAATCAATGCATCGATTTACACAAAAATGATCAAATCCATGTCAAATCGATCGTGAAAAGCCATAAAGTGCAAAGACGACCTAATAAGATATTAATATCAAGTTCATATTTTTTGTTCTTAATATACTGTACAGTGCACCAATACTTTTTTTATAAGATTTTCTGACTTGATTTTTTTTACTTTAAATTTTAATCATAATTGCATTAATATATAAATTTCTCACAGTTATTATGATTTGCATTTTTAAAATGTGTTATACTTTTTTTCCCCTTTAGTATATTCAGGTTACATATTATGATAAAATCTTGTGAATTTGTACAATGTCCAGATACTTTTTTAAGTGATTGTAGGTCGACAAATGGATAAATTTCACTCTCAGTTTTATAATTTGGATGGTCAGTTCTTTTCTGAAAATAAGACAGTTTTTTTTTTAATTATTCAATCAATAAGCATAATACCCTAAACAATTTGATAACCAAAGAACATGATCCCCTCACATCATATTGGTTTATTAAAATCTGAAATTTGCACAAATTAACATAAATTTTCATAATTATTGAATTAATCGTCTTTTCTCTTGGTTTGCATCTAATTTGTAAACTTCTGAAAATGTCACAAAATGTATTAAAAATAAAATAAAAGCAACTTTCATAAATAAGAAAACTTTAACAAATGAATAAAATTTTTCTAAAAATAGGCAACTTTAAAATACTTAAATTTTAACAATCTAAAATTTAATTTTATAAACAGCTTAGTAATAAAAAAATGATAACAAATTTTTCAAAAGTACATTATGCTTTAAAAAATTAACAACAAATTGTCAAATTATTTTGGATTAATAATTAAACATTATTAATAGATGGAAAAAATCAGACTTGCCATTCTCAGGTAGCCTCCATAATTTGATTATTTTCATTAAATCATCAACTTTAACAAATGGTCCCTGGAAAAAAATTAAACCATAAATATCATAAATAATATAATAATTACCTGAAATTATTTAAGATGTTTAATATTTTGGGTAAATTAAAAATTAATAAAAGAGCAGAAAGAGAAGTTAAGTTTATAATTTGTGCTTTAAAAAATGTAACCAAATTTTGAATATCAACTGCACAAACAATTGATAAAATACTAAATTCCAAAAATCAAAAACTATTCAGAATGAAAGTATCAATTAATTTGAATTATAAATTATTGGACTCTTATCTGGATAGAATTCTGGTGATAACATGACAATGAAAAGAAAGCATCAGACTGTTTTCAACATCACATTATTCCTACATTTAATGAATCTCAATCTTGGTAGATTTGTTTTGTGTGTGTGAAAGGATATCTACAACTTAATGCTTCAAATACAAGACCAGCTATAAACAGCAACTGAGCAGTTTAAACCAGAAACAAAATGTGATAACTAATCAGTAGGTATCATCCAATCAAATACTCATCAACAAAATATAATCAATAATGGTCAGGTATTTTGATACTTTCAATCAATTGATTCTAAATTTCTTTTAATAAATGTGAATTATGAAACTCTAAAGTAATATTTTTAGTACTTTCACTAATTTGATTCTAAATTTCATTTAATTAATGTAAATTATAAAATTGATGTATGTTATCAATTCTTCATTCTGCAATTATTCACACTTTTTTCAAGAACACTTTACATCTTAAGTTTTAAAAGAATAGGAAATAATGAATACCTGGAAGCATGTAGGAGGGGGGAGTATCGTCATGAGGAAGGAAGCACTTGGTGGTGGTGGGAATACGCCACCTGGTACTGGATGTGCTGCTGTTGCTACAAATTTTTTTTAAAAATTAAAAATTCATATTTGGAAAAAAAACCAAATTTATAAATACACTGAAGAGAAAATTCAAGGACTTAAAAAAAAGTAAATAGCAAAAAAATTTCATAATATCATTTTTTTTTAAGAAAATAGAGTTTATAGCAAGAGAAAATATTTAATGAATAATAAATTGACTTTAGAAATGGGATGATAATAAAAGAGAAAAACAACAACAAAAAAAAAGACAAAGGTAAATACAAAACAGAAAATATACAAAGATTGTTTTTTGATTGTGAAATATTATTATTGAATGTAATACCGAGAGCAAAAGGAATACTAATACACTGGACACCAATTTTATGAAAGAAAAAATCTTTTTGCTTTTATTTCTTGCCTTTTAAGTAAAATATGGTGCACCTTAATGACTCAGAATCATACAGCAAAGTTAGAACAGGTATACTTCAATGGAGTGATAAATGTTATTATAGAATTCTTTACATTCTGATGCCTTTGTTTTATATTCGGATACAATGTTTTATTAAATCCAACATTATTTTATTTAGCAATTTTAACAATTTTTTTTATTAAATCCAAGCCATTTTGCAGTAAATATTTGAATCAGAACTTAAGGAAACACCTAAATCAAGCATTATCTCTAGCTGACTGATATTTTTGGGCCATGCATCAGTGCAACTTTGAATGGCAAGCAGCTGTTAATATAGATACATCATCATTGTATTATCAGTATGATTTGGCTCCTACTCATAATAGCTTTGATATTTAGGACCCCACAGAGTTGATTAGAGCAGCTGTAGTTTGGGTACAATGATCATGTGTCATGACCTGATCAATCATTAAGTCTATCATGTGTAGAGTACTTCATGTGAAAGTTATGAAACAATAGTGTATGATGCACCCCAACTAACACAAAGGAACTGGTTA
>JAPMOR010087972.1:0-16910 GCA_026543865.1 Argiope aurantia | reverse complement strand
GAGTTTAAAAACGTCCTTCCCACCATTTTTATCTACGTCATTATCGGATTTGCAAATGCTAACTTCTGTTTCGGTTAAGATTTAATAAAGCTCGTATGAATAAGAATTAGTTATAGCATCATGGGATTGTCAACTTTACCTTTTATTTTTATTACTTTATATTGAATTGTAAAAAAGTTAATGAGCTGAGGTCTGGAATTTTTATTATTTTTTATTTATGCTGATTCCTTATTTCTTCATGTGGACGAATTGGAATTATTGCTAATATCTTCTTTCATCATTTTTTTTTTGTATTTTGCATTAAAATTTTTTTTCTTAATAAATTTCTATTTGTTTTGATTCGTTTTTAATAATTAGTTTTGATTTAAATATTCGTAAGGATTTTAATTCATAAAATTTCAAATATTTTTAATAGAATTTATTATCAAATATTTTAATAGAATTTATTTTTAATAACACTATATATTTACATCTAAGGTGCGCTTCAAATTAGAATTTTTTTTATTCTTTATATACTTTTCCAATGTGCATGAAACTTTCTATAATAATTTTCTCACATTAATTTATGATAATCAAATATGGTATAGTATTAAGAGGATAACAAACTGTTCAGAAGCGGACATCTTCTTGTCTCACTAAATATTTATCCCATCGATTTGATATTTTCAGAGAATTTTGTTAAAAATTCAATGGCAGATTTAAACGCTTAATTGAAACATCGATATTTCCATCGATTTATGATTAATAGTACAAAAATATATTATGAAAGGGCCAGGCTTTCTGGTAGTTAGACGAGCGACTATAAGTTGTCATTTTATGACACACGCTAAATTATAGGACAATGCAGATAATCTCATGATACAACACCTTCCAATAAGACTTAAAATTAATATGCAATTTGTCGCCAATTTCCAACAAAATCGTGCCAACCTTCCAAAATTCGCCAAACGTTCATTTTCTTCAATTGCTACAAGAATAGAAATGGCAACAAACAGTAAGAAAAAAAAATAGTCATCATTTCGTGAGAAATCACCCGAAAAGAAAAAGCACAGCTTTAGTAAACAGATTTTAATCTTAAATCGGTCCTACCATCCACTATAAAATAAGAATTCTAAGCTTCTTTTTCATTGAAACTGTTTTTGAACTAAAACTTTAATTGAAATGGATTAAAAGTCGGTATAAGTTTAATTCTCCTTTTCTTTTGTTTTCTTTCTTTTCTTTCATGTTATATTCAGATATTTTCAGAGATTCTAGATCAGGTATTCTAGGCATTCAGAAATTTTCTAGAGATTTCTGTGACTCGAAAAATGTGAAACATATCTGTATATTTTATTGTAAAATCTATAAAGAAATAATAAAAGAAAACTTATTATTGAAAGTTTTATTCTTCAATCATAATATTGAGATTTTTAAAGATCACAGTTTTTTTATTTCCTTAATCTTGATATTAGTTTAATTGCACAATACATCCTTTTATTTTATTGTTTTATTAGCACGAGCAGTTACTCTTTTAAAATACACCTGCATATTTTTTTTCTTTTTCTCGTGTGTACAATTGTACCATTTCTCTTGTACAGCTAATCTTTGGAATCTGAGCCGTCCTGCACTGATCTACTGTATATGGGTGTAGTAGAATATAAACATTCATTTCGAATCCGAAATAAGAAAAATAAGTTTTGCCATAGGTGGCTCAGTTGAACAAATCTTTTAGTCGAATCACTTTAAAAAGTGGGGATATATTTTTCCATTATTTTTTTATGTGTGAAATCATTGATTTAAGATGAAGTTAAAAAAAATTTCTAATGATAATCTAAAAGCTATTATCCAAATAACCAACTGATGTAAAGGCTCAATGCGAATAATATTTACTATTTTTGTTTAGAATCATTTTATAATTTCTGGGAGTCGAAACAGAAACACATATGGGGATCTCTCAAGATGCTATTAATGGCGGAGTGGCCATTACGGCCTGTTGCTCCCTCTTTGGTCTCTTCATGGGAACAGTCAGGCTGTCCAGTCTGCTGTTTGTGGCTTGCATCAGTCGCTACAATGTCGACAGGCAACAAGCTTCTTTCCCCTTTGTCCTTGCCTTTGCAGTCAGGAATATTATAGGTAAGAAGTCTTAACTAACTTCAATCTCCTTCTTTTTTTTTTCTTTTTTTTCATAAATTCTAAATACTATATTTCACATTATTCTCTGTCTTAGACAAACTGCTTTTATTATAATCCAATGTGAGTAATGTTACGAATCAAAAATGTTGCTTCCCATCATAGTTAGTTCCATCGTAAGAAAAAGAGTTTTATGGACAGCTCTATTGGATGTTGAATGGACGTCGGATCAATGACCTCCGGCTTTGCGACAAACTTGGTGACCATTTAGCAACTTGGCGAGTTTGGCGATAAAATGGAAAATTCTGGAATCTCCAGGAAGTTTACCGATAGGACCAACTGCAGGCGAATTATGTTGATCCTTCCAGAAATTTCCATACTTTGCTTAGGAAGCTATAAAAGGCCAGCATACCAAGCCAGAGTCAATCGTATAGTTATTCAATGTGGTATCAGCGGCGAATAAGTTGGAACCAGTTCAGAAAAATGCAAGCGTTGAGTGGAGCTCATGCTATTAATGAATTTAGTTTTGGAATCAAGAATTGAAGCAGCATCGAATCGTATGATTAGTAGCCAGTTGTATAGTACTGAGTTGAAAGTCTAGCCAATAGCTAAAGCCAGAAGTCAGTAATTAATTGCAGACGTTTGTAGGGACCAATGTGAATAGTTATGAGAAGTCTCTCTTGGTGTGTTATGTTAGCTGCTTTGTGTGTTGTTGTGGTTGCTTACTACCGTTTAACTAATAGTATGCTGCTGTTTGTTGCCAATACTTTTTTTATATACGTTGATGCTGTATTTTTGTCGTCTATATCCGTGTTTTCTTATTGCATAAGTATATTATTTGTCATTGAACCTAAAGACTGTGTCACTATACATCCACTACACTGAATCTTTTGACTTTGTGGAATTTTGTGGAAAATTTTCTGTTACAATATAATAGAATGAAATCCTGGTAGGGAGGACCAACTTCAAAATGTGTCTTTCCAGATATAATTATTTACGCAGGCTGTTTCCGAAAATTTCAATTTCTGCTATTGCATAAATGAGTAATTTTAGTACTGCAATTAACAACGATTTATTTTTGTTCCATGGAATAAAATTATTCTAATTTGAAGTTCAAATTTCAATGGTGAATGAATTTGAAATCCTTAAAATAAAATCTTATCTTCAATTATACAAACACATTCAGTCTCCTTTTTGATCTATTGTAATTCCTGCCCACTTGTATTTGTATTTATAACGCGTTAAGGAATTAAGGTTCTCATTTAGAGATGAACTATTTCGATTATAATGTCATGGAACTTTTAGAAAGGAAAAGGTAATTTGGGAAAAATTTTAAATCCTATTTTTTGTGTGTTTTAAGTTAATTATTGTGTAGCGCAAGGGATCTAATTCGCTTTTAGGAGCTTAATTCGCTTTTAAAGCTTTCATGGCACAACTTTAATAAAATATATGCAGATTGAATTGCATTACGAAACTTGAGATCGAAAGGGAAACATTTCTTTAAAAATTATATAATTATTCTTCATTTCTAGAAAATGCAGACATATTTTCACGTAATTAAATCAAAATTCTTCGAATTTGCATTTTAAACTTCACTTTTTAAATCCATGAGTCTAATGGCTCTTTTATTTTATTAAACTTTTAAGAAGGATTATACTTTATGAAGTTATAATATTTTAAATAACTTATCTATACTTATATAAAGCTCAATGTGTGTGTGTGTGTGTTGGCGCTCTATAGGCCAGACCGTTTGACCTACAGCTACCAAATTTGGTACATGTATACCTTAGAGGTCGGGAATGTGCTCCTGGGGTTCCTTTTTTTGAATTTTTAATTAGAATTTTAACTATCAAGTAAAAACTAACTTTCGCGCCAAAAAATCTTTTAATTTTCCCCACCGCCAAATGAGTGAGTCTTCAGTTTTTTTTTTTCCAACCGTAATGAGGCGAGGCTTAACATTTTTCGGCCGATTATTTCAAACGATTCTGTTTATTTTCTTAATGCTTGATGCATTTAAAATGAAACATTGTTAATTAATCGATCTTTCAGATTCATTCTGGAGTACTTTTGAATTAAAATAAAACAGAATAAAGGAAATAAAAACTTTCTAATCTGCATAGCTTTATCCCAACTGACGTAGAAAAATTCATGCATTTGCGTTACCATAACTTGCGTTGAAAATTCACGCATGCACATTGATTTCTGGTTGTTGACAACGGATACGGAAGTTCTGAAGGCTTAACCTGTTTTCGACTGATTATTTTAAACGATTCTGTTTATTTTCTTAGAGTTTCATGCATTTAAAACTAAACATTGTTAATTAACTGATCTGTTCATGATGAATCTGAGAAAATTTTGTCTAAAACTTCTTGAGATATTACATAAATTAAGAAAGATATTCTTTAGTGCCCATAAGGTTTAGTTTAAATACTCACCGACTCTGTTTTCAGTACTCATATTTTTAAAAAAAAATGCTTCGTTTCACTACAAAATTTTCTTATGTTAATTGCAATTTAACCATTTCCACTTTAATTTAAAGAATAAATTCTACGGGAGCTAAAAGAAAATTAGAGAGATACATATTACGTTATGGTTGAAGGCCTTTATAATATTATAAATGAATTTTATGACTATCAAAATTTGCAGCTTTAAAATATTTTGATGAAGAAGCTATTAAAATAGGAGTTACATAAAATATTTAACTATTAAAATTTTAACGAGCATTAAGATTGGTGAACCGGCTGGTCGCCAAAGGCGGCTAGTTATAAAATAAAGATAGCTTAATATATGTGCGTTATAATATTAAAATAGTTTGTATTATTTACAAATATTTAAACTTTTCCCTCCAACGAAAATTTTAATCAATAAATTTTTTAAACTATATTTGCAAAAATTTCCTCTAGATTCTGTACTTTTCTCTATAAATTTCTACATAATATTTTTTAAACAACGAAATTTCACGTGCATATTGAATTACAATGCAAGAATTGTGAAAATTTGAATTTCATTACTTTAAACCAAAAAATGCCTGTTGATTGGCAGATATTTCTCCAGTCGGTCACTGAAGTAATCAAAAATCATCAAATATTCAAATCTTCATAACTCGGACAGTTTTAGTTGTAAATATGTGGAACTTTTTTTTGTTAAAAAAAGTTCAAGTATATTCTATTAAATGTTTAATTGAAGCTAGGATTGTCTAAAAATTTATACAATGTATTTATTCCGCAACACATTTATTGATTCAAACAATACAAAACATAATTCTTAACGCCATTCAGGTTTGTTTTTATCAGAGAATTTGGGCCTATTTGGGAATTTAGTTCCTGGACTGTAATAGGAGTTTATATCATATTTAAAATCGAGTTTTAAAAAAACAGAGAAGAAATCGTTAGTTTTTGATTAGATTAAAAAAAGTGTACTGCAGTTAAATATGAATCTTTTTAAATTATAATTCGCTAAATTGAATATAAAATTTACGTTAAAATCAAGCGGTTGGACAGATTTTAAAAGTGGTTGGGTGGGTCTTAAAATAACGTCAGAGGAGTAGTATGTTTCTTTAAAATCTAAGAGATGAATTTCAAATTCTGAGTGATATAGAAGAATTACATGGAATTAAAAAAGATTTGTAGAATTTTGGATATTTGTATATTTTTCCGACAAAGTAATTTTAAAAATTCGTTTTACTTTTTATTTTAGGTCCTGTAGCTGGTTTTTTGGGGAAACAGTTTGGAATAAGAACAGTTGCTATTGTCGGAGTTTTACTGTCGGCTGCTTCTATTGGAGGGTGTTTTTTTGCTGAAGACATGCTTACAGTTACATTTTTATGGGGAGTTGGACATGGTAATAAATACTTATTCTATTTATTGCATGTAATTAAAAAATTCAAACTATGTCAGTGTGCAGTCCATCAAAAAAAAATCCAAAATCTGCTCATTATTCATGAATTAATTTTCGCACAATACGTTCGTAAATGCCAGCTCCGTTTAGCTATCCTCTCTATAAGTGTATAAAACTTTTTTCCATGAAATGGGTTTTTCTTACATTTTTATTTGCATTAACTCCATTTTTTCAAATTGGAGAAAAGTTTTATTTATTTATTTTTCAATTTTGATTGTTAAAAACGTCTGCAGAATAGTTAAAAAGAAATATTACTTTTCCAGGGAAATTCAACTTAAAATAATTACATATATTTATTTTTCGGAACAATAAACAACCCCTTATATTAGATGAATAATTATTCATACGATTTCCTTCCCGAGTGTAAAGGGTTAAAATAACTTGAACCTTTTCATATAATATTTTATATATAAAATTTTCATAAAACATTTTAAAATTTTAAATAAATATTTGATACAAGGATTGAAAGCGATTGAAAGTGGAATTCCTAATTTTAATGAGAGTTTTCATTGCTTTAATATATTTCAAAATAAAATTAATCTTTAACATGAATTCATATTTCACGTTAAAATACTTAATAAATAGGTCAAAAGTCCTGTATTTTTTAATATATGAAAATTTATTTTATGATTTTTGTTAATTTTTTAAATGGAAAAGAAACATTTTAATAGAAATAATTAAAATTTTCTTGCCAGTCTGAGAAACATTCAAAACATTAATGCTCGAAATCTTATGGGTTTTCATCAAACAGTTTTTAAGATATATTACCATAACTAAACGCTTTTAGAATATCATATAATTTTGGTTTCCTTGGGGACATTTCAAATTTATAAAAAGATTCTCAGGCAGAAAATTTCTCTAAAAAAAGACTACAAACCAATCGTGTCTTTAGATTTATATATTTTTTTTCCTTTAAAAAATATAAAGGTAAATTTAATAAATATAAATAAATATAAAGGTAAAGGGAAAAATGGATACATGCTACATCTTTGCATTTCAAGAGAAATTGCGTTTAAATCTCTAAAAGGACAAATAAAAGCCAATTTCTGTTGTTGAAATGTTTTGCGAAATCCTGGATTTAAAAAAAAAATCACCTTAGAAAAATGTTGTAAAATTATGGATTTACATATCATCAGCCGTGTATAAAATACATGACTGATTAAACTATCATTGAATAAAATAAAATGGCAATTTCTTTAAATGTGGATAATTTAATACCATTAAACTGATAAAATACGTTTTAAAAATAAAATAAAAATACAAGAATATTTCGATAAATTAAATGTTATTTACTGCTCTTTCTAGTAAAAAGAGATTAAATAAAAAGATTTAAAGGAATAAAATTTCTTAAAGAAAACTTAAAGTATTTTTTGACGAAAAGTTTAATAGGCGAATCCATAGCATTGCAAGCGATATTAAAATTCCAATTATAAAAGAATCTTTTAAAAAAAAACAAGCATGCATTTGTCTTTTATTGTTTTTAGCTGATCCAACTTTAATAAATGCTAGTTTTAATAAATGTTAAATGTTAAAATTATACAGAATATTTTTGATTATTTCAAACAACAGGCCGCGAGAATATTATTTAATTGTAAACAAATGCGTAATTAGAAGTTTACATTTCGAATTTTTATTTTGTCACGTTTCATTGCTCCGAATTGTAAATTAAAAAAATATACACATAACATCTTTCAAAGCAAAATTACTGCATCAACGAACGATTTAAACTTGAAAAAAGTGAGAAATATTAGCAGAGTGAACTATTATTTATGGTTACATATATTTTTAATTGCCAGTTACTTTGAACGTTTTTGCCTAAAGCTGCATGTCTAAAGAATTCACAAGGGGTTGCGATTACAAGAATAGAAGACGATACAAATGAATACAGATGCTTCTAATGCGAATGCAATTTATATATTTTTAAAGCGAGCATATTTCTAAAATGAAATACGCATTTTCTTTTCTTTTAATTTTTATAGACTGTAAAACTGTATCAATCAATAAGACGCGTTCGGATATTTTTTCACTGCTGTTTCTAGTTTTCTCTTACGATTTCAATTAAGACATCATACATTCTAGTAATGTGTTAACACGTTAAGTGCTATGTCAGTCAACTTTCCGTTCGGGCCGCGCCAGTCACTAGTGACTGACAAATTTTCTGTACAGACCGAGACAGTCACCGGTGAATGACAATATAAAATACGATATAAAACAAAAAATATATATATTCTATTAATAAATGAATAAATGAGCTTAAATGTTCTTCATTAAATTATTTTGATACGTTTCATTGCAACACGGTTAAACATCCTGCAGGAAAGATGAATTTAAATATCAAGAACATGAGTAGAGACTGCAGGTCAAGCGGAAAAGAAGGCAATATCAAGCGCCGTTTAATGTGTTATCGATGCTTTAAAAAATGACATTGGGATTAAGTAAAAAAAAAATGAACATATTTTTAAATATGTACGTTTACATTTACGAACCATATGAAATCGCGAAATCCGCAAATACAATTTCATTTTATATTTCGCCAATTTTACGCCAATTTATTCAGTCCATATCGTGGCATAGATGATCTCAGATCTGCTTTCTTTAACAGTATAATTGTGGTTGACAAAAATTTTAATTTTTAAATTTCGCTTAAATTAATACATCATAAATACTAGTATATGTTAATGTTATCAAAAAATTGCAAATGCATTGAAATTAGGTAAAAAAATGAATCAATTTTGAAATATTTACTTTTAACTTTAAAAACTATATGAAATACTGAAATCCAAAAATACAATTTTCATTTATTTTTTTGTCTATTTTGTTTCAAATCTTTCAGTTCATGTCCTGGCATATATAAACTCAAATCTATTTTCGTCCTCAATACAATCCTAGCTGATAAAAATTGTATTCGTTTGAGAAGAAATTTAATATTTTAAGGGTTGAACATTTTCATCTATCTAGTTGTATTTTAAAAATACAATTATGAAAATATAAAAATCAATTTAAATAGTTATTATTTTTATTGTAGTTTTAATTACTAGAATTAAAGAATATTTCTTGTTTTCTTTTATTGCTAGAAATATTCTGAGAAGTGCCATTTCATACGATTATACTTTAAAAAAATATGCTAAAACTCCATAAATTTTGAGAATATTAAGTATTTATTTAGTATTTGTTATTAACTAACCGAAATTTCGATATATTACTCCTTATAACGTCATTAACTCAAGTGTACGAATTGTTGTTTAGTATTTACTTTTAAAATGTGTGGATAAGCAACGTGTGTTAAAAATAATACTATATATTCAAAATATGACAAGATGAATTTGATTGTAAAATAGTTTGCCGTAAATGACTATAAATAATTAAATATGTTACAGATTTGAAATAACTAAATATTGTTATACAACTTGAGGAAAGATTTCTTTCAAATCACGTCAATGCCAACTTAGAATGGAGCGACAAATTTTATAGCCATTTACAGAAAGAACAATTGTTTAAATATATTTATTTAAAATCATTTCAATTCATTTCATCTTTTCGTATCTACGATATATATATTTTTTGTCCAGCACAAATTGTCAATACATATTTTTAAAAATATCATAAGTAGGAGGCAACAGAGTGATTAATACATCCAGTTCTTTCGTTATACATTGATATTATTGATTATATGTTGCTATTCATTATTTAATTGGAGATTTTTATTTATATATGCTTTTAGGTACCGGTTATGGATTAGGAACTCTTTTATTGCCACATTACTTAAGCATGCACTTTTCAAAGCATTTGGATAAGGCAAATGGGATAACGCTCGCAGGTGAATGTGTTACCTATTTTCTACTTTCTGTCCTGACTGAATACCTTCTCGACACGTTTGGACTTTCTGGAACATTCCTGGTTCTATCTGGAATAATGTTGAATGGTTTACTGGCTGCCTTGCTTTTAAAAGATTCCACTAAAACAGCTGGTCAAGAACATTCCGGATCTTGCTTAGAGAAGAACAATCCACAAGTAAAATCCAATGATCTAGAAGATTATTCTGGCAATAAAGCTGATAAGCAGCAAAAAACATCGATGAATATTTTCTCAGTATTCTTGGACCCTGTGTACATTCTCATCGTCATCACCCAAAGTATTATGCTGTACCTGTTCTCAACGACAACGACAATTCTTATCGATGTCTCCAGGGACCACGGTGTTTCCCTTGATAATGAAGTCTATCTTTTTCTGTGCCTTTCCGTCGGCGATTTCATGGGGCGGACTTTCCTGGGGTCTGTCACCGACGCAGGCTATCTGACGAAGATGAATTTCTCTGCTTTATGTTTTGTGGGTATCGGGATCCTGTATGTTGCGTGTACATTGTTGAAAAATTTCGTTATGATGATGATATTTTCTTACTTCTTCGGTCTTTTTGTCGGAGGTCTGCTTATGATCAGCCCAGGAGTTGTAACCTTCTACGTGGATAAGCAGTACCTCAGTGTAGCGATAGCTTCAAGACTGGTTTTATATCCTCCTATTAGCTTCACACAATCTCCTCTAATAGGTAAGAATTTTTGTAAATATTTTGAAGCCATTAATGCCTATTTGGGTATTATAGTAGGGGAGCATGAATTTTCAGTTCTTCAGTGTATTTAATATTAGCCGTCTTTGAACTATCAGTTGATTCGCTGGAGTTAGTTTTGGCTAAAATTTTCAAATGCAGTACACACCCGAGTATCCGGCCTAATGTAGCAGAAGGGCAGGCTGGATGACAAAAAAGCCGGATAGGCTGGTGTTATATGAACTCATTTCTTTGCTCACCAATATCAATAGACAAAGTTTTTATACCAAAACTCACTGTCATAATGCGTATTTGACTTCATATTGAGCTGTAAGCCCTCCTTTTATCTTAAGCCAGGTAGAATGTGAACGCGGCCGCGGCCCGGTAAATCATAGAAACAGTTACTGGTAACGTGTCGAGTTAAATTAGAAGGCATTGGTAGTTCATATGTATTTATATACTGCACTGCTCGTTTCAAGAATTTATTAAAGAAAAAGTAAGTTAAAGGATATGAACTGTACACATTTTAACATAAATTCTGTAATGTCTAGCTTAAACGCAGAAAACATAAAACAAAACATTAACTTAAATCGTAGCCCTAATTTTAAAGAAAATTGACTGAAACCGATTTTAATTTTCACTGATAAATGATTACACATATACGACAAAGTAATCCTAAGATAAGTGTTGAAAATTACAGTTTTTAATTACACACTGACAAACAAAGAACAACGAGCAGAATGCTACTCTTTTTTTGTCATAACTTGCATTTTGCACACGACACATAGGAGAATCGCAACAGACTCCCGCTTCTAATGCTTTGGCAATGTTGCTAATGCAACGCATTGCCTCCCTCCTTTAATTGCGATTAAAGAAAACTATGGAGAATAGTACGGAGGCCGGATAGTTGCGAACTGGATACTCGGGAATGTCTGTTAAAAATTTTACTAACTGTGCTTTTAATGGTTTTTTTCGACAAAATATTTTGAGCTATAAATTTTGATAAATGCATGTACTATTTTTCTTGAAATTTAGAAAGAATAAAAGGTGCAGAAATAATTTTAAATTCATAATTCAAAAATCAACATTTCCATCGAATTTCAGATTCAAGTCATAAGACTTGAAAGCCCTTTTTGGGAGATCTGGTCATAGTAGTTATTTGAAGCCCTCTGAGGATGAGATTAATGAAGTTCGGTTTAAGTTGAACATTACTGAAATCACTTTTCTCGCCAAAGTTCGCCAAGTTTTCTTTCCCTTCATCATTGATTTTTATTCCTGCGTTATAAGTTGTTTATTCAGTGGTAGCTAATGTATTGCAGATGTGCTGAAAATTGCATTACATTCCATAATTCGGCGAAACTTAAATTTTGTCTTCTTAAAATCAATTTCGAAATTTAAATTTTTAATATAAAGTAATAATTCGATAGTTAACTGGTTGCAAATAAGTTTTATAAAGAAATTAGAAAGAAACAATGATTAACTTCTATTAATAATAAAAATGAAGGCGCTCTACAGGACAGATTATCTGAACTTCAGCTACCAAATTATATACCTTGGAGGGTGGGAGTTTGTTCTGGAAGATGTTTTCTAAATTTTACATCATTAAGATAAAAAAGATTTTCAAAAATATCTGGGTTAGAAATAAAGTATCATGTATGAAAACATTCATTTAAATTAATTATCTTTCATTTCCTTTATATAATACCCAAATTAATTATTAAGACATTGCAGATAGTAATGTTTGCCAAATGTAAAGTATGTAACAGCTTCAACCAACGAAAAGTCATCCAATTAATGCCCACTACTCTATATATAGGATCCTAACATTAAGATTTTGTGTCCACACATTCCATTGTTTCGTTTTCGCTTTATCTAAGAAATCAACATATATTCCCAAATTCCTAAAATTTATAGCTCATATATATCATCAAAATATCGCTATTTTGAAACTTCGCTGTTATGCAAAGAATTCGAGAAAAATCTTTATTTTTAATAGCTTGCTAAATGAAATTAATATATATTTTTGATAAATATCTGCTTACGATTTGTACATAGTTTTTCTTTTATAAAAAGTAAACTTTACCCCAGTGTTTTTTTTGTTTTGTTATTTTCTTTATTTATTCATTAAAACGTATTGATATAAAGCATGTAAATTAACTGAAATGACAGAATGTTATGTTCATGTTGATTTCTGTGACGTATGTACCGAGATGACAGGTCTTTTATCGAAATTAATTCTTTCAAAGGAAGTTTATAATTTGCTAACAATTGGCTTAAATCAACTTTCAATTTTATAGGATACTGCCGAGATGTCTTGGAATCGTACAATATTTTGTTCTTCATACTAATGGGTCTTTGCTGTGCCTGTTGCATTATGTCATTACTGATTCCTCCACTCGTCAAATACAGGGATGGTAAAAAGGAATCTTTGCAGGTAAAGAAAAATGATGTCTTGATTGTTCTTTTCAAACACAAATCGCATTTTATGACCCGTTGATACACAGGAATTGTTGTTGAAATTTTAAAAGGAACTAATTAAGCTTTAATTAATACACTAAATCTTTTGTTAAAACTAAAACTTTTCATTAAAAATATAAGAACAGAAAATTGAATGGTTCAACATTGAAGTGTGTCACAATTTGCATCGCATCTCAGAGTATTAAACATTAAAAATTTATCCGTTTCAAAAGAAATCAGTATAGTACTGTAAGAAAATAATTCTCGTGCAATGCGATAATATATTTTTATACATTCAAAATTCAGTATAGTATTATGAGAAAATAAATTTCATGTAATACGATTACAATTTTTTATACATCCAAAATTCAGTATAGTATTATAAGAAAGCAATTATCACGTAATACGATAGTATATTTTTATACTATAGCCAATCATATTATAGGAAAGAGCATGTGGCAGGTGACGTGCTTAAATGTGACGTTAAACCATGCCAATACAAAGCAAAAAAGAAATACAAGATGTTTATTAAAAGCATACTTTGAAAAGAAGTCTATTCAACATGGAAAAATAAGCCCCATCTTCAAATCATCAACAATGAATGGAAAATTCAAAATGAAACATTCATAGTAATAATGAAACATTATTGAATTGTGAAATTTCAATACAAAAATGTTTATATTGTTGCAAAATCAACGTGAAAATATTTTTGAAAACTAAAAATAGATTTAAAAAATATAAGACAACTAAACTGGTATCACTGAAAAAAATATTTTATATAATTCAGGGAAAACGTCAAAATTTCTATTGACTTTTAATTATTTAAAGTTAGAATCAAAGTACATCTCGTAAATGCATATTCCCCCCCTCTAAAGTATATCTGCCATCTTCATCAAGACGAATTCTTTTATTATTGGTAGAGATTATAAAATAAATTATATCGAAATTGAAATAAGACAGAAATTCTAGTATTTTAATTGTGATCCTTTTTACATTGCAAGGCAATGTATCGAATGTTTTTATTGTATAAAATATCTTGTTTAAATTAAACAAGTACTTTTTTCTTTTCTAAACAGAAAGGAGATTCTATCCTACTAAGCGAAAAGGAATGAAGACAAAGTCTTTGATATTCTGTTCCTAAATAACTTTGTAAACTATGAAATGGATATACACCAGTCAAGACCTGCATATAGTATAATTTCTTTTTTGATACCGACTATAACAATCGTAGTCGTAAGACTCAGGAATTGCTGTTTTTAAGAACTTACTTTTAATATTAACCAAGAAGTTGAATTTTTTGCTTTTTGTTATTGTTTTCCTTTTAGTATTTAAATAATAACTAGTCAAAAAGCAAGGAAAGGAAAGAAGCGATGCATTTAAAGAAAAAACCGGAAACATTTGTCTTTCCCTAGTTATACAGTGCGGAGTTTTAGGATTTCTTAACTTTATTCAAAGTCTTTGCAATCTAAAACATCGAAAATCTATTTTGAAACCTTGCTTAAAATTGTAAAAAACGAAGAAAAGTTGACAACTTGATGTCTATCGCTGGAATGTAGTATTTGGAAAAATAATGAAAAAAATTTATGAAGAGTTACGTGAATATGAGTGATAAAAATCCAGAACCTTATTTTAGAGCAAATATGTTTTGCCTAATGATAGATTCTAGCTTAACACAGAAAAAGAAAAAAAAACCACAACAACGCATTTAGTTTTATGCAAAAAATTACCAGAAATTACGGCCCAATCTCAATTATCTTTAAGTAATACATCATTTAAGGTTAAATTTTAAAGGAAAAAAATTTAAAAATAAATAGTAGCGTCAAAGGATTAGTAGAATTATTGGGAATAAATCATTGCTCATTTTCCTTGATGTATTCATATCACGTATTATTTATTTAATGTTTCTTGCCATTGTAGTCAATTGCTGAATTACCATTCTCAACACTGAAATTAATAAAAGATCATTTGCGAACAACAAAGGCTGATCTATCTAGTTTTACTCTTAATTGAAAATAATCGATATGAAAGTCAACAAATGGATCTTGATAATGACCTTGACCTGATTAATGATTCCATTTTCTTGACACTTAGAAAACATATTTTGTAATTCGAGTACAGAAATAAACTATACAAAATAATGTGCTTTACCTTTATTGTTTATATTCCAAATTACACACTGCACGTCATCAAACATCTGTGATAATCGTATTCGTTTTAGATGCATTTCCATCCGAAAATATATTTATGAAGTTTAGAAAATAAGCTTCAACCTTTAGAGCATGATGGAATAAAGTATTTATTGTAGGCACCCAGCATATAGCAAGCAGGAACTCTTTCTGTCTTCCACAAAAACAATAATATAAGATATATATATTTAGCGCTGTCATTCTCTTTCTGCTTAGATACTATATCGCCGAAAAAGTAGTCACAATTACAGTTACAGTAAAGAAGAAAATCAAATACTATGTACTGCCATAGCACTAGCGCAATGGAGTTTCGTTTCAATCCCGAATTCTAAAAATATTGTGTATAGAAAACAGTGCACAAACACAGCAGGATTACATCAGTTTTGAATCATTGATAGAATTGCAAAAGAATGAAAAATAACGTATAATAAGAAATATTTTTTACAAAAATATCAAAGACATATTTATCGAAAACAAACTTTCATTCAATTAAAATGTACAAAGCTACTTTAATTGTTTAGAAAATGATAAGCTATAACCAGAAACAACAGTGGTTAAAGCTGTTTTAGAAGCTCTTTTACAAAACCGACTGAAACAAAGATTTGATATTGTTACGAAATTTTCTTTACCGGGGTTCGTTTGGATAGTGGAAGTGATATGGTGTGTAGAACGCTCAATTAGCAGGCAGAAGTAGAATAAAAACAACGACGTTTATTTACACGAAGACACACAGGACAGCTCAAAGCGACAATTATATACAGCACAGAAGACGATTATCTTGACCCGAGACGTGTAGCATACAACAGCATACACAGCAGCATACAACCAGAATCTACTGCAGACAGTAGCGCACAGCTCAGTTCAGCACGAGCTTGACTCCGTCGTTGCTCACCGTAGTTTCCGCCTTCTCCGCTCCGTCTTCGGACTACTCCGTCGTCCCGACTACTGGTTTCGTCGTCTCCCAACTCGGACTTGACTTGACTGGCAGTGCAGCTCCTTTTATAGGTCTCAGGAGGCGGAGCTAGAAACCTCTCAACCAATCAGGAACGTTCGAGGCGTATCTCGGTTTCTACTGGACGGATCGGGAAAATTCTCGAAGTTTCGGGTATTATCTATTTTGGCGCCAAAGTCGCCAAATCGCCAAATGGTCGCCAAGTTTGTCGCCAAGCTCCGGGACTTCCGACGCGCTAGTCCCATTCAGATGACTGTAAAACTTTCTTTCCAATGATGGATCAAACTATGCTGGGAAGCCGAATTGCAGGTTTGTAACAATATATATCTACAACTGCAGTCAAAAAATCGCATACCAAATTCGATGCATTTAAATCGTTGCATTTTTGAGTTATCGAGTTTGCAAGTATCTGAAATTACAAATTAACAGACGGTCAACCTCTAGATAGATTTGGTTCAAAATTTGATAGGCGTCTACGCTATAGATGTTAAATCTGTGATCTGAATTTTATATCTTTTTGCAGTTATCATGTTAACTTATACGCAAGATAGAGTTCTTCTGGACAGATTTTACACAAAATTTCATAGATATCTATGAATTTGATGTAAAAACTGCATACCAGATTTTATCGTATTTTTAGATGAACATGTGCATCTAGCTCAAACAGACAGAAATAATGAGAAAAATATGAATTTTGTTCTCAGGGAAGTCTAAAATGTGGAAATTCGTAAAAAATTCCAGTTCGAATTTTTTGATGATTAAAATACTT
>JAPMOR010087954.1:253555-278197 GCA_026543865.1 Argiope aurantia | reverse complement strand
AAAAATTATTTTAATTATGCATTCCAATAATATATAAAAAATTATTTTAATTATACATTTCAGTAATATATCAAAAAATTTATTATGGGTTTCAATATTATATCAAAAGTTATTTGAATTATGCATTCTAATAATTTATCGTTAATTATTTTAATTATACATTCAATATTATATAAAAAATTATTTAACAATGCATTCCAATAATAAATCAAAAATTAATTTAATTATGCATTCCAATATTACATCAAAAACTATTTTAATTATGTATTCCAATGATATATCAAAAATTATTTTAATTATGCATTCCAATAAAATATTAAAAATTATTTTAATGATTCCATTTAACTATTGGATGCATGCAATCAAGCATCAGTTACATTTCAGAGATTTCAGGTTTATTATTCGATTATAGTACATTTTAAATTGTATTATTTTAAAAGATTTTGGAATTGTAGATAGTCTGAAGGCAAATGGATTAGAATTCATTCACTAAGGCACAGTGAAAATATAACATAAGTGCATTTTGATCTGTGTTGTCTAAGTTTTACAGAATTCGGCAATTTCTAATTCCTTTGCTTAACAGAATATATACAATAAAATTATTCATTTTTTATGTAAAATCTTGCGAAAATAGATATATCTCAAAATGTGCATTGTGAAATTGTTTCCCAATTTTTGTAATCAGTTTTAATACTTATGTAACTTTAAGTTCAGATTAATTTAGAACGTAATAATGTGGAGATTAATGAGATCTTCTTTTAATTATATATAGTTATCTTTTTATAAATTCTTTTCCATATTAAATTCTAGAAATAATCATACAGCTCCTTTAGGGCTCTATCTTTATTCTTAAAATTAAATTTTAAAAATTTATAGAACACTCAGTTTTTGGGTACCACTCAGTTCTACCCAAAATTTAAATTTTATTTGATCAAAAAATATAATAACTATTAAAATGTGTTGATAAAAATTATGAGATTAATAGTTATGTAAAGTTTACTTGATGGAAAAGTACAATAACTATTAAAACATGATAAAAGTGAAGTTATATTTTGTGATAATAATAAAAATACTAACTAACTAATTTTTGTTCTTCATTGATAATTCTTAACAATAACTGTTCGAAAGTAAAATATAGAGCTTTTTTTTAAAATTTTGAGTGATAATAATTCTTAACATAATATTATAAATTATCTTTTGCATTAATTGAAAAATTAACAACTTCTTGAGATGTTGGTCAAATTCAAATTCAATATTTTTATAATATTTAGCTTTATTAATATTTAGAGTAATGAATTTTAATAAGAATTATATATTTTAAATATTAATTATATAAAAAAAGTATTCTCTATTTGCTAATTAATTCATTTATATTAAAAATTTTTTAACTATTTTGTTTCATGTTTTACAAATTCTGCAGAAGGATTTAGGTCGTAAAGTTTATTGGAAAACCATTATAAAAATGATTTTCCCAAAAAATAAAATTTAATGTAACAAATCTTTTAACATTTAAATGCAATATGCACCATGTGATTTGAGAATATATGACTTTTATTTCGTTGTGATGACATATCTCAGATTTTGCTTGAATGTTTCATTCAATGCCATTTTTTAGATAATTATCTGAATAAATATTAATAACTAAAAAGATAAAAATACGTTTAATCTGTTTTTTTTATTTACTTGCTAATCGTAATCAATTTTCAATGTTTTTAAGATGTCAAATGAGAATCCCTTAATTAGTGAAGTCAATTAATACTCCAACAAAAAATAAATTTTTTTCGATAAAAATCGAGAGATTTTTTTTTAACTTGTTCTCTATAATGTTTGCCAATAAATCTTACATATACAATGAAGAATATCACTGATTATTTGCAGCGATGTAGTATGGAATAATTGAAACATGATTAATTTCTTCCTTGATGTAAAAAGATTATTTTGAAATGAATAGTCTCTTGAAAGTATACCAGAAAGTAGAAAGGAAACACACCTGATTCCTCTATTATGCAGTCTTTTTTTAAAACCTTTATGGAAAAGATTAAATAAATATCCATTTAGTACGCAATCACATCCTGTATTCTTAGAAGTTTGTCATAAAAAATCACAATAATTTATTCACTGAATTTTAGACAGCATTAATCATCCCATTCTTCATTCAATATCAGTTCTTTTAGATGTATGAAATTAATTTTCTCTGTTAGCCTAACATCTATGTAGATGCATAATCTGCTATTTAGAGCAAATATATGTGTTAAGAATTCCAAAGGGCTTGAGATTCAAGCTGGATATTTTCTATTTACAATATCTGTCTCTGAAAACTGCTTTGAGTTTTGTGATTTTAAAAGCTTTCAATTCCGAATTGAGATTATATTGGACCAGAACTCGCTGTGAAAACATAAATCATAAGTAATCATCTCTTCCAATCATGAACATCTTATATTTACTTACTAGTTTGATATTAAAAAGTAAAGATTCATCTTTTTATATTAAGTTTGTTATATTATAATAATCTTCTGCCCTCGGGTTCCCAGGGGCCTTTACCCTCAGAAGCTACTGCACGAATTGGGCTTAAAAATCGATGACTTCGTCAGCAGACTTGCCTATTGCAAGTGCCATAAATAACAACAACAACATATTGTAATAATTATGCTGTCGTTTATTGTTATAGAAATGATAATAGTTTCGTAACGGGTAGTCATCATATGAAATGTTATTAGTTCTGAAAAATATGCCTTTAATATATTTTCATTGAATAATTTGATCTCCTTATGCATGAAAACAAATTTTGTCAGAGGTTCGACGAACGCCAGCTTGACTCAAACTCGAAATGCAAAAAATTAAAATCTTAAAAATAAAATTAAAATAGACCCTGCATTGAAGACAAGTTAGAGGTCACACCAAACTGACACCTGAACACAAAAGGAACTTCTTGTTCCGACCAGTTTTGTCATTCTGATGTCATCAGTTCCTGTTTTTGGTTCACGCTCTCCCCCCCCCCAAGGAAAATGTTATTGAACTTTCAATGAATACTGGTTCCTTTATGAATTTCTTCTCAACTATTTTACGTCTGTAAAAATTTGAGAATAGATCTGCTTAGGTAATTTGACTGCAGTGTCATAATGTTGAATAGATACTGGTTGGAGATGATTTTTTTCTCTTATAGAATCTGGTACATTTTGCATACAATCTAAATATGAATAAGATTTAAATAAGGTGAATATTTTCCTTATTTCTATTTTATTTCTCAGAATAATACTTAACATTTAAGCGTATAATTATTAATTGTCTTCAAAAACAATTTCTGATGTTATTTAATTTTATAAAATAAAGTGAATGAGATTTTACAGTATCGCGGGAATGCAATTTCACATTTTTATTCGTTTCATGAACTACACAAAGATTAAATAATATCTTCTATAATCTTCAAGAATGGTTGAAAAGTAATCAAATATTTAATGAAACAGTGGAAATAGATTGAATATCAGGGCAAAAATATAATTTATTGTTGAAAATTAAGCAAAAAATATTTTTTTTTAATTGCAAATATTCAGAAAAAAATTGTACGAAAATTAAGTTAGTATCATTGAAAAGATATTTTTTCAATTTTAAAATGATGTAAAAATCATATTTATGCTGTAATATTTTTGGAAATTGTGATAGAAAAACGACAAAATTCCGTTTAATTTCTAATTAATTAAAATTTTGAAAAATGCTCTCTGAAGTGCACAGTCCCGTCTTCTAGAGAATATATGCGCCAACTTTGGTAAATCAGATGAAGCAGTATAGTATGACATATAGAGTGCCAACACAAACATACAGAGAGACATACCCACATTTATCTTTATTATTAGTAGAAATTAACATCTAACAGTTATGGTACATACATTCTAACCATTTATACGTACAATAAATTTTGTCTGGCATTAATTTTTGCTTCAAAAGACGAATTATGGTCTATTTTCAAAAGATTTATTTTTTTCATCAGAATTAATATTTATTCTGCTAAAAGTAGCATTTATTTTCTGTATACTCACATGTACATCAAAATCATTCAAAATATACCCATATCCTTCTGGAATATAATTGTAAAGCTCCGAATCTTGAATTCCTCTTGATTTCATTTCCTATAAGGGCATTTCTCATGTTTAGGAATAGAGTAATTTCAGCGACCACTTATTGTCCACATAAATGCTGACTTAAACCACTTTTCGATGCCTGGATATGAGTTCACAAAGAGGAAAAATCATGTCGGATGTTCGTGTTTTAGGGGTCGTACACAAATTGACAAAGAAATTAATTATTGAATAAATAAATAATAATTTTGCTATTTATTGGTTCAAAAGTAAAAATGTGTAGAAATAATTACTTAAAGGAAAGATTACATAAGTTTTTTTACAAGTTCATTAACAGGGCTATTTTTAAGTTATATTCTGTAATTTATGATATAAAATTTTAAAGTACTTTTCAGGAAGCATAGATTTTAAAATTTGTATTTAAAACTAAAGATATAAAGCATATTTTATTTCCTTATGATGCATTCCTCCGTCGCGTCATCTGCACTGAAGCTGTAAGCATTTGCATTTTAATTTGTGATTGACTCTTCACCAGCTTTGTTTTAACATATCTTTGGGAGTTTCCATGATAAAATGCTGAAATTTTGTACATAGCCTTATTAAAGGATGGGGCGTATTTAACTCACTGGGAATTTTTTGTATGGGGTCCGTATAAATTTTTTTTTATTTTTTTAAAGTTTAATCCCCTGAAAATTCTAATCGATTTCGATGTGTGTGTGTGTGTGTGTGTGTGTTCATTTATACAAATTATTTACACTTCTTCTGAAACACTATCATAGAGCATCAATCCGGCCTGAATTTCTTCTGATTCCAGTTCCTAAGACCATTTGCCCCAATCTCTCATGTCTAGCAAAACAGCTGTTAAAATTAATACTTCTTGTCCATGCTACGTGTTATTAGTTCGCTGGCAACACATTTGGCTTACATTGACTCCAAACTAACATTAGTCATTCGGCAATATACTTGCCACTCTTCTGCCTAGTGATTTTAACTAGAATATGTCTTAGAGATAGGGTTTATATTGCGAATATCATTAAGAGTATGGTAAGGCTTCCTTTTTTTTTTTTCTATTATGCCATGTTTTCGGCAAAATACAATAGGGCGGGCCTTTTTGTCTCTCTAAATCGTTCTGCTCAATTGAGGTTCGTACCACATTGTATATTGTGACTAATGTATTTCTAAATAAGAAAATCAAGATTAGTTAACGCTACATGTGTCGAAATGAACTTATTCTAGCCTGAAGATTTAACCAGAAGGTTAAACTCGATTCAGATGGTTTACTATTTCATCAGATAGCTATAGAACAGATACAGGTTACTTTAAAACGAAAGTATGGAATTCTTATTTTTTTTCCAAACGCTTAACAAAACAATAATTCTGCAAGCATAAACAGCATCTTATTTCTATAAATATTAAACTACTATCAGAATTTTATTTTTCTATGTATTTAGCATACATATGTATTAAAGTACTCGTTTTATAAATTAAGTAAATTTGTTTGCAGCAATTTTATTGAATGTCACTTGAAAATTTATTGTATTAATTATTATAATTGAAATCAAATGTATAAAAACTTATTAATTTAAATTATTATATTTTATTGTTTTGTTTACATAAGAGTCTCTATTATCTTATCTCTATATTTACTTATTATTTTTGGAACGATTTTCAAAATTAGTTAATATTATATAGTGATATTATAATATTAATGTTAGGATTATTATATTAATGTCATATTATTAATATTTTATTATTAAATATAGTTCGTAATTTATATTATTAAATCTTGTTGCATAATTTTTCAAATTAATGTAAATTATTTCGGGATATCTTCAAAGAATACGAATAGCAATATAGCAAAATACCCTTTGTTTTAATAAAATACGGGCAAATATTGAAGCATGTTCAGTATTAAGATTTATTCATTAAAAAAATGAAAAAAATACCTTTGAATACATGGAATGAATTATTGTTGCTCTTATATTACTAAGCTCAGTGGAACAAATTAATAATGATTTTATGCCAAAATTGCATTTATAATATTGCACAATGCACAAAAATTTTTAATTAATTTCATATCATTTCATGCGTAATATTTCTTTTATATATTGCACAATTTATAATATTGCACAATGCATAAAAATATTTTAATTAGTTTCATATCATTTTATGCATATTTCTTTTATATATTGCACAAATTAAAATATTACACAATGCATAAAAAATTTTAATTAGTTTCATATCACTTTAAACATAATATTTCTTTTATATTACTCTTAGTCCTACTTTCTATAATTTAATTCATTATTTAATTTCCTGTTTATTCTTTCAAGCTTCGTGATATTTCCGTTAGGCTTTTGGCTTTTCGCTTTTGATTATTAAAATCCTTTCTTGTATTTTAATAGACAATGTGATTGAATATTATATATAATCATTAATTATTATATAATTCAAATTTTTTATAAAGTGCAATCAAAATGTTTCGAATTTTGATTTTTATGATTCAAAAGTGAGTAGGCAAGACTGTACCAAATACGTGGTAGAAATAAAACTCAAACGTGTTCTAGTATAAAACAGGTATCTGTCATTGAAAAAGTCGATAAATAAGATCCATTGGAGCAAGGTTAAATACTTGGTTAAAGATGCATTTAATTAGGTAACATTGCATTTCCCACGTGTGTTTATAAAAAAAATAATTTAATTTAAAACAAAAAATATTCAATCGCGTAAGCAAAATTTTGTTAAAACTTGGTAAATCAAATCAGGTCTGTGAATAAAAGTCAATAAATCTTGAAAAAGTAACAAATAAGTAAGAATTATATCTAAAATAATAGGAATTGTCTGAAACTATAAATTCATTGAGGTCTGAAATGAAAACAACCTTAAAAAATATATTAGACTGATAATGGGTGTATAAATATACATCCGCCCTTGTTTTTATTTGAAAAAAAAATGCTAGTTATAAAAATTAAAAATCGATTTATTCCAAATATTTCCTCTCGGAAATTGCAGCATTTGTCCGTTTTTCGGGCAGCAAACGAATTCTGCTAAGAACAAAATATGATTGTTTAGATGCAGTCGAGTTGATATCTAAGTGGGAATTGAAAGGGTGGTGTCAGCTCAGGTGCCGTCCTCATCATCTGACAGCGATTCAAAATTACGAGGTCCGTCCCAAAATAGCCCTAGTGTTACTTTAAAACGGGGAATTAATATAGCTAAACTAAACTGCGTGGAATTTAATCTTTCTCCAGAAACTACTTGGAATAAAATAAATAATAGTCTGAAGGTGAATATTGCAGGTGGGCAAATCAACTCAGCGAAATTATTCTAAAGTTTTTTTTCTTAGACTGGCAACATATGGGTGAGCATTGCTGTGTCGTTTCGTCGTATTCTGAATGTTTCATCTCCAATACCTTGAACAAATTTATCAACTGTTGCTTGCATTACTTCGCGTTAATGGTTTAATTAGGTTGCAACAATGCATAATAAACACTTACTTTTTCTCATGTGTAATGAAATTATTATTTTTAACTAAACAAATTCAGTATTTGAATGTTATATTCGAAAGGAGTTTCCCACCAAGGAGCACCTCAGAAATGAAGATGAGAAGCTTCCAATATGGCGGTTAGTTCTCGTCACCCTGAAATGGTGCAGGTCGGTTACCTCCTATCGATGACGGAATATTCTTCTCACGTGTAGAGTTGTCCCATGGCAGATGATGGTTCTTAAAACTCAACTATAATTCTAAAAATAACATCATCGGCCATCATAATACAAATGTTGTTGTCGCAGTTTCCCGGTTATTTAGATTTTCCATGTGCCTTCGGGTGGGTCGGAGTAGCGAGTTATGGTTATATTCGAAGGGGCATATTCACCACAAATATTTAACCACAGCTAATGTATTTCTGCTGTTACATTATACTATTGCATTGATATAATTTACTATAACTACCCTCAAATTCTAAGTACAAATCCCGACAAATTTTCTTAAACCATTAATATATATATTTCGACAAATATATATATTAATGGTTTTAGTCAAATTTTTCAAATACAATAGTTGCAGGCAAGTAGTACCATTAACGCCATCTATTAAAAATGGAGGAATTCATATTTATATACCCCATATAAGACACTAACAAATAAAACTGAGAAGAACAATGCCTTTTACAAAGTATGAAATGTTTTGATCAAATAGGGTAGATCTTTACTATTTAAAAAATTGAGTTTAGCAGAACAATTGCTTTTAATTCTAATAAGATCCTAACCAGTCATATGCTATTGTTTAATGTTTAGGGTGCATCAACACAAAAAAGTAAATATTGAAGTAACATATTTATTTTGTGCATACTATAAATAAGCCAACATTAAATTAGAAATTAATTTTAAGGAATTGCTCTATAATGTATATTTTATGTAAAGGAAATAATATCACTATGTTTTCTCTTATTTCAGATAATATTCTCTACGTTATTGGCGGGCACATTAGCTGCGCCGATGATACAATCCCTGAATGTCAATGACGATGGCACGTACCAGTTCTTTTACGAAACTGGTAAAGAAGCTGGGAATCATAAAAGGAGCGAGGCCAAACAATCAGACGGCGTAGTTGTTGGAAAATTCTCTTACGAAGACCCCAATGGAGAAATTCGGGAAGTCAACTACAGAGCAGATGACTCAGGTTACATTGCAAACGGAGATGTCAGCGTAGACGGTGCTCCTAAAGGTCAGTTCCCTGCTGTCCCAGAAGAAGCGAATGAAGCCCCATTACCATCTGCACCCCAAAACGGGAATCCCGAGCCTCAAGCTTTTCCTGTTGAAGAAGCGAAACCAGAAGAAGTTGCACCAAAGTCTGATGGTTCATCTGGCGAAGAAAAACCCGAACCCCACCATGAGGAAGAGTCAAAACATGAAGATCTCAAAGAACTACCTTCAGAGGAAAATACAGCAGATGAACCACCAGAAGCTTTTCCACCTGGATTCTTTTTGGAAAAATTCCATGGGTTGAGAAGATTTCCAGAGCCGACAAAAGAGCCTGAGCCAATCTCTAAAGAAGTAGCAAGCGAAAAGCCAAAAGAAGAATCTGCATCAACAGAACAACCGAAACCAGCCGAACAAGATTCAGAGCAACCTGGGCAAGTCGTTCCAACAGCACATGAAGATCCTTACAACGTAAACCTCAAAGCTGCACATGAAATGGAGCTTTTCATGCACCTGCGGCCTTTTCAGAGTTTTTCACCTCAACAGATGGATACGTCAATGTTTCGCCAGCCCGTGTATGTATTTTCTTACCAACACCCCGACTCTTACGGGTATCATTACTTCTTCTGAGTCTATAATGGCAGCTGTTATTCCAAAAACACTTTGGTTGTATTTTTATTGCGAATGTTAATGCGGAAAAAGGGCAGTTTGAAATCAATGGGTTTTGGAATTTCTAGTTTGGTTCATTCCCAAAAAAATCTGGTGGCCAGTTCAATCAAAAAATCGTGAGTGAGGATTTTAAAAAAATTCAGAGTTTTCTATATTCATTTGGAATTATATTGCAATGCACTTGAAATTTGGTATTTTCTTTGGTAAAAAAGTAACTTTTCTGGGTTTCTTAAAAAATTGATAGGCATGTAAATGTTACATGACATAATGTACGATAAAAGAATTGTTATTTAGATAATATTAAAATGTATTTTTTAATTTATTTACAAATTGCTTATAGTTATTTTCATTATTCTAAACTTCAATTCGGACAGGTGTTTTTACGAATTTGAATTGAAAATATTTTTATTATGTATATTGAAAAACAAAATTTTTATAAAGTAAGTAATATTGTAAAATTGACTTATTGAAAATTGAAATTCAGCAATGTACTAATAATAAACAGTTTTATTATCTTCATATTTCTATTTCCTTATTTAACAAATATTTACTATTTAACTAATCCACAATTCAAGGCTATTATATCTGAATTTTGAGAAAACTGAAAATATATATAACAGTACATTATTTTTGGACTCTAAAAAATGCAAAATTTTATTATATTGTGCTGTATTATATTATTAAATATCAACAATATTATGCAATATTGCAAATATTGTTTAATATCATACAATATAATATAATATATGTGTGCAACTAGTGTCTCTAAGGCATACATTTCCTGATCCTCCGAGTGAGCGTATACTACTTTCCACATGCAACTCACGAGAAGAGTGAAATCAAATCAAGATTTATGTTAAGTTTTACTATATCTCAAAAAACAAATTGATTTTACCATAGTTATCAAAAAGGTTTAAGGGTCTTAAAAAAATTCAAAACGCAAAAGCTTTCGGCAAAATTTAAAAACTATTAACAATTGAAAATAGATGCTCGTTACAGGGAAATGCGATTTTTATATGGGAAGTGCAATGATTCGAGATGATATTGCATTAGATAAACTGAGGCGATCAAAAATCAGTTGAGGACTAAATTAGAATCTGTTGGTAGAAATCAAGTAATTCTCAACGGCTTTGATTTTGTTCCTGAGTTTTACAATTGTTTAGTTTGGAGATAGGCGACTTCTTCTTGTGTAAACCACCCTACCACCACTGAACGAGGCATTATCGACAGGATTTGTTGTGGCCGACTGCCGTCTTTATCATAACCCGTCTATAACATCAGCCGATTTACCAAATTTACATCCTTTTCGAGGCGGTTGAGCCGAGGCCATAAAGTGATTGATCTCTAACCTTCATTCTCGTCTTCCCTTACACATATTATCTTGTTAAACGAGGAGCAGGCCACCCCTTAAAAGAAAATCTCTTCGAAGTTATTATATTCCTCAAAATTCACGTTCCACAACAAAAGAAATCCAAACACTTTAAGACTTTCAAATAGTTCGGGAGAAAAAACTGTTAATTTTTAACGTCATGTGTTTAACCTTCTGCGTTTTAAGATTATCTGATACCCTCAATACTGTACTTAAGTCATTATTTTCAACTTTTGGATGCTTTCTTAATTCCTTTAAAAATTATAAACAGTTCCAATTCCTCCACATATGCATTTATCTTCCAGCATTTTTCCAAATCTTTGGAAGTATGCGGGAAATCTTCCGTGTCCTGATATAATTTGGATTATCAATGGATGGTATCTTCTTATTTTTATTCCTGGGTTAGAAATGAAGTCATAAGTTACACTTCGTTTTTAGACATATACCATCTGTCAAATCATTGTAGCTTTATGTCTTAAGTCCCATTTTAAGACACCATTTGATTTGAGGAAAATTATATCAACATTCTCTTTCTGTACCGCCAACTTTGCACATTAATCTGCATTTTCATTGCTATATATTCCAGTATGAGCCTTAACCCATGTCAACTCTATCCACTTTGTTGCGTGCCTTGACATGAAGCATGACACTTTTCTTGACAGCACAAGTTTATTATATCTTAGGTATTAAATGATCGATAACTGTTTACATATATTCCATCAAATTTAAACTCATTTCTCAGTGTTCCCACGAGAGCTTCTACCAATATACAATCCCCAGCGTAATTCACTTCATCTCCTTTCAGACTTGGGGCCAGAACAGCTACGTGGAGGTTAAAAGTATGGCACAATTGTTAATTTTTATGTACTTAGGTTACTGGTGTGAATGAGAAAATTTTATATATCTTTACATTTCTTGCCTCAAATGAAGATATTTCACTCAAAAAGCGGTCAGTAGTGTCAACATTGAACAAAACTCATATTCAGAAAAGTATGGTAAACTAATTTTTGTAGGAATATAATTTGTCCACCGAAATCTTGTGATAAGGCTATCTTGTGACAATATTCAATTATATGATTAAAAATATCTTTAAACAGCTAGTATTCATGGCCATGCTTAGAAGAGCAAATTCTTATCTGCAATCTCATTTAATAAGTGGCTCTGACTGCTGCAGAGAGAAGTGGTGCGAAGGGATGAGCCTACAATAAATAGTACAAGAGTATATATATATAAAGCACCAATTTAAATTGAATAGCTATTCAATTACTGCAGTTTCTTTATTAGTTAGATTGCCTACACGGAGTCCTTTTTATAAACCAGTGGGAATGGTCCCAACCCCCACCCTGAAACTTTCTCATATGCTTCCAAGAAATGTACCTGTACATTATTTATTGTGTATTATTGGCTATCAGTAGTTACCAATGATCCTATAAACGTGAGACTAATTGCTAGGATGTGATTAATGTACAAGTACCCTAACACCGAATGTATATTTTGGGTGCCTTTCTTCTAACCTATTGAAATCAAAATATGACACAGAACTGCAATTGTAGTCACAAAATCATATACCAAATTTTATATAATTAAATCGCGTTTTTGAATTATTGCTTTTACAAGTTTGTGAAAGAACAGACTGACAGACAGTCAACCTCTTGACGAATTTCATTCCAAATTTGATAGATACATATACTTAAAAGGTTAAATATTTGTATTAAATGTAGCTTTTTGTAATTATCATGCTAATTTATATTCCAATAGTCGGACAGACGGATTTCATTTTAATGGACTTCGTTTAAATTTGGTAAGAAATTTATAAATTTGGAGTTAAGACAATTTACAAATTTTACCCATCTAAACTGATTCCAAGACAGACAGACAGACAGATAGAGAAACTTCAAAAAGTGGTTTTTCGGATCCCAGGATGTCTAAAATTTGGAGGTCTGTCAAAATCCCAAGTTCGATTTTTTTTTTAATGGTAGTCCTAGTATACGCGGAAGTAAAGTATTACCAATCATCTTTACAATTTCATATTGTTGCAATTCAATGCGACAGTAAAAATAATAATGACACCTTAAAATATGTGTTATTTTCTCATATAAAAGCTTCTGTAAATCATTGCAAAAGCTTTCAATGGCTACGATTTTTAATACAATGCGCATAATGGAATTTTAAAAATTTCATTCCGATAGTTTATTTCTTCAAATGATTTGAAAATAAAGGCAAAAACTGACTCTTAATAGATATTGAGAGCGGTTATACGTTTTGGAAATGATTTTGTTCAAATATTTAAAAAAATGATTGGATGCAGTATGAAAAACATTTTGTAATACATTAAATTTATTAAAATTTTAAAAAGTTTGCATTAGTCAAACTAATTCCTTGATATATAATGAAATGAGAAATAAAAGATGATCACAAGTATATATATTTACTTTTTTCTACAGATAAATGTCTTCTGTAATCAAACAATGAGGTTTAAAATTCAGTTTTAATGTTCAAAATTGTAAAAATGCCTTATTATGTGAAAAAAATATTCACATAATAAAAGAAGAAATTATTTTAAAACACAAATACAAATATCTAACGGATAAATATATATAGATCTAAGAAATTGCACTTTCGAGTGTTTCAATAATAAAATGCATTGTTTTAAAACTCTTCAAACATCCAGTGTAATCTTGATGAATTTTTGACCATAAATGGAATAGAAACGATTTGGATCTAAATAATATTAAATCCATCTTATTTAGGCATGTTTTTGAAGAAAAATGTGTTAGTCGTTATATGAAAACCTTATAGCAAGATATAAGCGAAAATAAATTTCCACAATTAAATAAAGAGGAATTATAATATAATAAAAAACAGAAATTTGTTATAAAAATTATAATAAAGCTTTTTGGTTAAAAATATTCGATAAAACGTTCGGGGTTATAACAAAGATTTATAACATCTCATTAAATATTAGACAAGCGCCAAATCTTAAAAAAAAGAACAATGAACAAAAATGTATTTTAAAAACTGAATAAATAAAAATATGCGCAATGAATTAAAAAAATGCATTAAGCAAACTAAAAAAACTAAAAATAAACGCAATGAACAATAAAATGTATTAAAAAACTGAGTAAATAAAGATATGCAATCCAAATCATAGCCTCAGCACTCGTTATCAATAGAAATAAAGCGATAAAACATGTATTAAATCTGTAATCATATATGTTGAAGAAAAATTATAGGAAAAACATTGACATCCACTATATTTCATCCCAAGCAAATCTCCAATGTTATTCCAATCACATGAACTACAACTCGAGACTTTCATCTTTTTTAGTAGTACATAGTCTGGTTTGCCATTTTTTCGAAAAATCTATCTTGAAATTTGTTATATAATAGCTGGCATTTAATGTGATTAATTCAGGACTAAAATATTTTGATAATATTAACCGACTTGGATAAAATTGACAATATTTTAAGCACGTCTAGGGAAAAAGCAAAAAATATTAACCATAAAGTTATCTATGATTTTTTTCAAAAATTATATGAAACATCTCTCATCACCGATTATTCTTTAACAGTCCACCTATATATTACTTGTACTCTTATTGATTTTTTAAAAATTACTGAATGATGCTGCACATTAGATTTCGGATAACCAAATACTTGATCATTTTGGAGCTCGTTGGGAGGGGGGAGGTTCTTCAACACATTCTTCATCAATGTTTATTGTTTGATCTTCATTACATAAATACTACAATATTTCAAAATGTTACAAAGATGAGGCCATGAAATTTTTATTTGCCCCACAGCGTTGCGATGACTCATTCTTTGGTAAACTTCCATATCTATTATCAATTTTGTATTTAACATTTAAATCAATTTCTTTTTTACCCATTTTGCTTTTATAACACAATTGCAGGCAACAGTTGCGTGTATTTGTTTAATATAATTCAAGCCAAACTTGGTAGCACAGATGTCCATTTAAAAAGATCTTAACAGCTCTGGCCCTGACGAAAGAATGGGAAACTTGACCCGAGGGAAAGAAGATTCCCAGATGTTTTTTCTAATAAATGGAGCAAGAAATCCGTGAACGTCAATCGTTAACACTGCTTGAAAATGAAACATCGGTAGATTCTTTTCTTGAAATCTGACAATATTAAACGATGTAGCAAGCGTACTAAATGTATGTTTTTGTGTACATTTCAATACATCGGTTTATGACCAGAAGATTTTGATGATATAAAACGTATGATAATATTAACCGAGATTATATTAAGTGACGTCCATTGTATTTAGTATTGAATGTTCATGCTTTAGCATGATGCAGTAACATGAAAAGAAATTTTTCCAATTATCTGTCTCTTATTCAAAATTTTAAACACCCCTTTAATGCAAGTGGATGGTTCATACAATAATGAATTGTAACTGAAAACTAGATTTGAGAAATTACCAAATTGCAGTTTTTTATTCCGGATTCCCCTATTTTAAGTAATGTGTAAAAAGCTAGCTTGCATTACAGACATCTTTAGAAAAATTATTCAATATTTAAAAGATTTGTTACTGAAAAAAAATCCATCTTTCTAACGTTTAACATGATCAGAAGATGAATGGATGAATTTAATGAATGAAATTTAAATGAATATTGGCATAAATTCATTAAACATTAATTTCTGTAACCGATTACTTAAGTAACTAAAATTCCCAGAATTAAATTCTTTATCCATTCGATTCTTTGGTACTCTCCCCTGATATATGAGAGTCCTGGGATAATTTCAAAAATTCTGGTCAATTAATGTTAACTGTACGATTCTTTTACTCAACCTGCGCGATGAAATGGAAATTTGCAACAAGAATTCTTCTGTTTTTTTCCTTCTCCATTTTGAATTCAATCACTGATAATTAACAATTCTATTAACTATAACCTAACAACTTTTCATTCAATCTTCCAGATGAAATGGAAATTTGCAGAAACTTAACAATCCTATTAAAGTTGCTTATCTAACAATTCTGTATTCAATATAGAAATTTGTGACAAGCTTTTTTTTTTTTTCAATTTTGAATTTAATCATTGCTAACCTAACAATTCATTTTGAATTCAACAATTTCAGGGATGTTTCTAAAACTTCCTAATTGCTTTGAATCGATTCTATGGCAAATAATTGCTGATAGGTATTTTAGAATTGATAAAAGATTTTATCCTGTGAAAATGTAAAGCTTCCTGACAATATTTTACTTATTCCAACAGATACTACGAGACCTTAAAATCTCTTTTGGAGTGAATTGAAAAATGGACTGCCAAATTTTAACTTAAAATTATTCCCAGAAATAATCCCAATTTATAAAATTTCAGCAGGGAAAAGAAAACTGCAACATCCCAATTATTAAAGTCAATGATAAGAATATCAAATATTCAGATACACAAATTTTTTTAATCATGTATGATGAAATTTAAAAAAAAAAGAAATAAACTTGGTTAGTAATATTCAATAATAAATGAAAATTGTATTCTGCCATGTATAAGGACTCTATTAAACAATAAAAATAATAATTTCTTGGAGCTAAATTTAGATTCAAACTACCTCACAATTTTTTGTTTTGATCAAAAATTCTACAGATACGGAACTTATCTAAGCAATATTATTCATTTTTAAAACTTCCATAAAAGCGAAGAAAATTCTATTTTTTCCTTTGCATTATTCTTTTAACTATCTACTTTGTAGTTGTAGAATTTTTTATCTCTGATTTTTTTATCCCAATCACACATTTTTTTTTCATTTATTCTCCAATTTCGTCCGTCTAGCTTCACATTGAAAAGATAACAAATTTGAATGAGATAAGAAATTTCTTGCCCTTTCGCGTTTAATAAGATAAGTGTAAGAGAAACACGCTTGGTGCTTTAGCACTTGATCTGGTTCATGATATTTCGATAGAATTTGATCGCATTTCATGCCTTTCGGTTGTTAGTTTTGACTCATTTCTGGAAATTAAACAAATGGGTAAGTTGTTTTAAAAGTTCCTAAAATACTGTTCAGTAATTTCAGTAGCAATTTTTCATGATGCGTAGCGTAATAGTTCTAATAGTTTAATTCGTGTTTTTTAACTCTTGCAAATAATACGAAATCGTTTCTCATTCGGATATATATTTTAAAATTCATGACATGAATATTCATGTTTTATTGGAAAAAATATTATTAATTATTTTAAAGAATCTTCTTTTAAAGTTTATACCACTAGACATCATTTAGTTATTATTTATTTAATAACAAACTTCATTAGCTAATTACCATATTTTAATAATATAAATAAGATTGTATAAAAAGATATAGGCTTCAGATGTATCATTTTTAAAAACATTCATATAAAATTAAGGCTGGTACATACTCATTATATGAAAACTGACTACTTCTAACAGTTTTCATACACTTTTGAAAATATACGGAACTAGGACTATCGTGCAGAAAAATAGCACGAATTTTCAAAAAAAAAAATCTTTTGCTATTATATTACTTAATCTTTTCCATGTCTCTGTTTCTCAAGAATTTTTATAGTTAAAAAAAAACTGTTTGAAATTACGAAAGTTTGCAATTTATTTGTTCTTGTTCCAATTTTTCGATAATAATAAAAATGAGTAAAAAAAAACTTGCCTTCAAACATATTAGAAATAAATAGAAGAAATATTTTGTCTTCTATTTATTTCATAAAAATTTACAAAAAATAACAAAGAATTTAATTCACTTTTCTTAGATAGATATTGAGTATATATACACAAAATACCAATCATGCCCTAAAAAATGTCGGTTTACATAATCACTGCTGAAATACAACTCGTGCTTCTTATCATGTTTTGATAAAAGGTTATTTCCCTTGATATTGGTCAAAGCATGTTCTAAAAAGAAAGATGTTCTTTCTTCAGATGTAGTTTTACAATCTAACGAGTTCAAGTTTATCACTATTTGTACTCCTCTGTAGAAAATATATTCCTGAGATTTTGATACTTGTGAATCAAGTGGCAGCCTAAATTAGCCCCCTATCTCCCCTATATAAAAAAACTAGCCGCCTTTGGCGACCAGCCGGTTCGCCAGTATTACCGCTCGCTACAATTTTCAATTAAAGATTTTAAGTAACGGGTCTGTTAAAGGATTCTCAAACAATACATTTTTAATCTTCAAATTTTGATAGTCATACCAAACTTATACTGTTGTTTAGATCGTTTCGTTCAATTTACTATATATATATTTTGCTAATTTGTTGTCATTTCCGGTAAAACTTCAACATTAATTTAAAGTGGAAATGATGAAATTGCAATTAATATTAAGATATTTTTTAATAAAACCAAGCGCTTTATTTTATTTATCATCTTTATTGTTATTAATTAATTATTATTATTATTGAATATGAGTATTGCAAACAGAATCGCTCGGTATTTAAGTCTTATGTTAAATACAAAATATTTTTCATAGTTTATGTAATATCTCAAACAATAATTCAACAAAAATTTCTGAGATTCAGTATAAAATTCAGTTTTTAGTTTTGCTTTCAAAAGGATTGAAATGAAATCAATAATAATATTTTGTTCCTGCTTATAAATATATTTCAAAAATTATGAAGTCTAAATTTAATGCAGTAAGGTATCATATTCTGATAAATATTCTGGACACACCAAATTTTAAATAAATAAATGAATGTTTCTATTTTCCACGATCAACTAAGACTTATTTATGAAGTTTTAAATGTTAAAAATTTAGAAAAAGTCAACATTTTCATAATCTTAGGCCAATTAATCTTGAGAAACCTGCGCGCTGATTGGCGTATTTTCTTTGAAGCGATCGATGGAAAATCTAAAATTATCCTGTTTTTATTGAATAATGATATTCAAATCTTCATAAATCAGTCAGTTTAAGTGATTAGAAATTAACTCTTAAAAGTCAGAGATTTAGTTGATTGGAAATTAACTCTATGACCACCATAAAATCTGTGCTTTCTCTTGTGGTGTATGCATTCTCCTTAATACCCGCACGAATAAAACATCACATACAAAAGTACTACATACAACAAACGCATCAAAAGTAAACATAACATTTCAATATTTGCCAAAAACAAAAGAGAGAAAAATGCAATTAATAAGCAGACGATATTTAGAAAAGTACAGATATTTAGATTGGAAAATGAAATTATCTGAAATTAAAAACACGCGCAGACGATATTTACAAAAGTAAAAATATTCAAACCTGAAAAGGAAAATATATGAGTTATTCCATCAATAAATGCCATAAGTTTGTTTACATCTTCATTATTTTATGAGTCATTAAATATCAAAATGGATCCGGGACAGAATAAACACCCTGTATAGAGAGTGTAAAAGATCATAAAATAATTTTTCTTGAATTTATTTTTTAGAAAAAATAATATTTCATATTTGTTTCATTTCCTACAGACACGTGCCGAAAATTATATTTTTGCAGATTTCATTTCCAAAAAAATTTAATTTATTTTCAGTTAGAGCTTTAATCAATGTGATGGCAACACTTTGAAAAAAGCTATTTTTTTCTCATGAATGCGAAACGTGCTTAATCCTCATTTTTATTTTTGACGAAAAAAATTATTGAAAAACATAGTTAAAATATTTATTTAAAAATTCATTAAAAATAGAAATTTAATTTTAAGATTAAAACAGTAGTATCATTTAAAAGATAAATTTTTTATCTTTAACTTCATGTAAAAATCTTTTTTGTGCGGTAATATTTTCGGCAGTTGTAGCAGAAACACGTCACAATTTCGCTTAATTTCTAAATAAATAAAATTCTAGTTAAAAATTCGAAAAAATAACCCCCAGGTGCACATTCCCGGCCTTCAAGGTATACACGTGCCAAATTTGGTAGCTGTAGGTTGAATGGTCTGGTCTGTAGAGCGCCAACACACACACACACACACACACACACACACATTGAGCTTTATTATAAGTATAGATTATGGGATTTTGGAATCGGATCTCTTTACGAATGTGTTTTCGAACTCTTCACATAAATTTATTTTTTCCCCAGCAAGAAAATTCTCCAAGAAATTTAATAACTTAAAGAGATGAGAAAAAACTAATATAAAAGAAGGTAAATATGGAAGTAGGGAGAAATATGTCCATTTAAGGGGGATTTTTCCCTTGAATTCCTACCAGAGGAGGATTTCTGTGTTTTGTGGTTCTATGCAGTGTAAAAGTAATATGATTAAACAGAAATATTTATTCTAATTAATTACCATAATTATTCTTTTCTGCTGTTGTATGCAATTTAGTATATAATATTACTGATGATTAAATCATCTCAAAATCGATATGTTATGGCGATAGGCCTAATTCTGGCGGTATGCTAGAAAGCAATAAATTCGTCGATAGTGAACAATTGAGATTAATGGACTTAATCCATATTAATTATAAAAAATAAATTTATTACTATTAACACTCATAGTAAAGTATTAAAAATTACAAGGTAAGTAAAAGCTCTCTGTATGAGTAGGACTGGTAAAGTGAGCAGGATATAGGGGGCAACACATACATTGAAACAGGAAGTAGCAGGTGGTACGAACATCCTGGCCCCCGTTGAAATACAAATTTCAACAGATAAATGAATACAAATTTTTGAACATAAATATAATAATACATGTTACATCAAATGAAATATAAGCATAAAATTAACAAGTAAATTTAGATACACTATACATAAATAATACAAGAATGATAATTAATAATTAGCACATTTTTTTATACAGTAGGTAAAATACAAACATCTCTGATAATCCTTTTAATTATTTTTCTATCAGGAATTTTAATATTCACAACTCTAATTTTATTATCTTTCCCAGGAAAAACGTCTGTAATTCTACCTGTGATCCATTTGGAACTTGGAAGGGATTCATTTTTAACTAAAACAAAATTGCCTATATCAACATTATTTTTGTTAAATTTCCATTTGCTCCTTTCTTGTAAATTATTTAGGTAATCAATGCTTGGGAAGTAAGATCAGACACAAATTCCAAATGGATCGCTTTCGTAACCATGCATATAAATATGCAGACATAAATTTTATTTAGTATTTACTCCTTTACGCAGATTTTTGTATTTTACCAAGAAATGGACCACAGAAATCTACTCCACAGCTGTTAAAAGGAAAAGTGGGAGTTACCCTTTCTTTGGGCAGATTACCCATTAATTGGTTTGACATCACAGGTTTATTTTTAAAACAAATTATAAAAATGTGAACAATTTGACGTGTTAGATATCTACCATTAAGTGGTCAATATTTACGACGAACATGGTATAGCAAATTGTTAGAACCAACATGAAAGTATTTATTATGATAATATCTTATAATCATTAAAGTTATAGCATTCTTACTTGGTAATACTATAGAACATTTTTCATTGAAAGACAAAGAGGAGTTTTGTAATCTACCACCAACACGAATAATATTATTTTCATCAATAAAACAATTTAAGAAGTAGGTTTGCTATTACAAGGTACAGGTTCACCTTTAATTAAATGTTTAAATTCACTAAGAAATTCTATTTTTTGAACAATATTTAATAACCATATCTCTTCTCCATTAAGCTCCTTGTGAGTAAAAGGCCCAGTGAGGTGTTTATCACTTGGTGACTTGGAATGTTTGATTAATCTGAAAATATAACTAATAAATCGAATTAATTTACAAAAGTTATTAGTTACATAAACAATCTTATGAAATAAATCAATTTCAGCTGAGAGCAACACAGTTTTGGTTACAGAAGTTTTAAATTTCTTTTTAATGTCATCAGTACAGTTATTAGAATGTTCAGAATGTACAAGCTTGAAGGATCACGATCCTTCCACCACAGTTCACACTTGACCAAGTTTGAAACATTCAAACCTCTAAAAAGGAGTTCAGATGAATTATTTTCAGACGATATATGTTGCCACGATAAATTTTTAAATTATTCTTGTATTTTTGCCACTCTATTATTCATAAATATCTTGAGAAGATGAGGAGAAGTCTTTATCCAACTTAAGGCAATTGTGGAATCAGAATACAAGGTTATTTCTGGAAGATCAGTCTTGAGTGCAGCCACAACTTTGTTTACTAGCTTAAACAGCAGGAGGCAGGCCGAAAGCTCCAACCGGAGAATGGATAGAATCTTGAGAGGTGCTACCCTTGATTCACTACAAAGAAAACGACAGTTTTTGCTACCATTCTTTGCGTGAACAGAAACATATACAACATCTGCAAATCCCTTTCCTGAGGCATAGGCGAATCCAAGAAGTGCGATTCTTTCAGGATGCTCTAATAGAACAAATCTTGGGATTCTGAGTTTTTCTAAATCCGATAAGAATTAGACAAATGAAGTCCATTAGTTGAAAACTGCTATAGGTAGTTTCTCACGTCAATATAATTTAAGTAGCCATAATTTTTGCATGAAGAATTTGGCTTTATTTATTACAGGTTCTAAAAGACAAAGAGAGTCAAATAGACGTGCGATCTGAGAAAGGAAATCTCTCTTCGTGAAGATCAAATTGGTAGGAAGAGAAACTTTGAAACAAAAAGTGTCTGAAAAACTATTCCACAAAGCACCCAAAGTTTTTACAGTTTCTTCAGATAACTGATCGAAATTTAAATCAGAAGATTCACTGTTTGAATGTGAGAAACACCATTTGTGCAAGCTCATTCCTGCACTTTTAAAAAGGAGAATAAGTTCAGTTTTTAACAGTTCAAGTTCATGGAGACTGGAGCATCCAGTTAAGATATCATCCAAGTAAACATCTTGCAGAACAACATTAGCTACAATGGGAAACTTGTTTTTCCTCATCCATTGCAAGTTGCTTTAAAACTCGCGTAGACAGGTAACATGCGGCTGTTGTTCCATAAGTGATTGTTTTCAATTTATAAATTTGAACTGTTTTATTTGGACCTTTTTTCCAAAGGAGTTTCTGAAAATGTCTCTGTTCAGAATTTATTTCAGTTTGTCTAAACATGTGACATAAGTCACAACTAAATAAATAACGATGTTTAAGCGCACGAAGCGTTACAGAAAATAAGTCTTCTTGAATTGTACCTCCTTTACACAGAACATCATTAAGGGAGATATTTAGATTAGTTTTTTTGGAACCATTGAAAACTACTGTTAAAGGACTCTTTCCGGATCTAAGTACACCGTGGTGTGGAAGAAAGAATCCAACATCCAGAGGCGGCGAAAGCAGGGGGACAAGGAGGGCAATTGCCCCCCTTCCCCCGTCGGCGAGAGATTCAGAGTTTCGTCGGTAAACGTGTTTACCACTTCAGGATGGTTGTAGAGAGATGCGCATTATCGAATATGATTATTTAAAAACTGCCTTGAAGTTAATATATTGTAAACAGTCGAAATATCCAAGTAACTATTAAAGTGTTTTGACTATATTTGGCAAAATAATCGATAGAGTGGTAGGTCAATAATATGACGTATTTTGCGGACAATTTTTGATAGACCAACTAAGTATGGACTGGATGTCGAAGATATGAAGTTCGCAGATTTTCAGACATCTGGTTCAAATGTCGTTCATTCCGCTTATAATTTATATTACTTTCAACATATAACCGACAAGAAAACAACTGAATAAGGTATCGACAAGATGATAGGCTCATTTTGATAGTAATTTTTAATCGCCCGGCTATGAACTCAATGTGGTGAGTGTCGAAGACGTTAAGTCGGCAGATTTTCAGACATTTGATTGAAATGTCATTCAATTAACTTATAATTTGCACTAGTTTTAGTAATATATCCGACTGAATAAGATATCGCATTCTGCCGAGAATTTTAAGGCGGCCGACTGTCTGAATGTCGAAGACTATACCTGCAGATTTTCAGACATTTGATTCAAATGCTGCATCAAGCTTTTAATTTTCACTACTTTTGGAAATATATAACCGACAAGTTGACATGTGAATAAGACATAAAATATGTCGCATTTTGCCAAAAAATTTTGATCAGTCGACTAAGACTTCAATGTGATGGATGTCGACGATATTAAATCCAAATTCTCAGTCATCTGATTTAAATGTTATAAGGTTCATTCATCATATACTTTATATTATACTAGCCGCCTTTGGCGACCAACCGGTTCGCCAGTATTACCGCTCGCTACAATTCACAATTAAATATTTTAAGTAACTGGTCTCTTAGAGGATTCTCAAACAAAACATTTTTAATCTTCCAATTTTGATAGTCATACAAAACTTATACTGTTTAGATTGTTTCGTTCAATTTACTATACATATTTTGCTAATTTGTTGTCATTTCCGGCAAAACTTCAACTTTAATTTAAAAAGTAAATGATGAAATTTCAATTAATATTAAGATATTTTTAATAAAACCAAGCGTTTTATTTTATTTATCATCTTTATTGTTATTTATTAATTATTATTATTATTGAATGCGGGTATTGCAAAATGAATCGCTCGGTATTTAAGTCTTACGTTAACTACAAAATATTTTTCATAATTTATGTAATATCTCAAACAATAATTCAACAAAAAATTTTCAGATTCAGCATAAAATTCAGTTTTTAGTTTTGCTTTCAAAAGGATTGAAATGAAATCAATAATAATATTTTGTTCCGGTCTATAAATATATTTCAAAAATTATGAAGTCTAAATTTAATGCAGTAAGGTATCACATTTTGAGAAATATTCTGGACACACCAAATTTTAAATAAATGAATGAATGTTTCTATTTTCCACGATCAACTAAGACATATATATGAAGTTTTGAATGTTAAAAATTTAGAAAAACTCACCATTTTCATAATCTTAGGCCAATTAATCTTGAGAAACCTGCGCGCTG
>JAPMOR010087954.1:198524-228555 GCA_026543865.1 Argiope aurantia | reverse complement strand
TTTAAAAATTCATTAAAAATAGAAATTTAATTTTAAGATTAAAACATTAGTATCATTTAAAAGATAAATTTTTGATCTTCAACTTCAAGTAAAAATCTTTTTTGTGCGGTAATATTTTCGGAAGTTATAGCAGAAACACGTCAAAATTTCGCTTAATTTTTAAATAAATAAAATTCTAGTTAAAAATTCGAAAAAATAACCCCCAGGTGCACATTCCCGGCCTCCAAGGTATACACGTGCCAAATTTGGTAGCTGTAGGTTGAATGGTCTGGCCTGTAGAGCGCCAACATACACACACACACACACACACATTGAGCTTTATTATAAGTAAAGATATAGATATAGACTTTAATTAAGGGAATTTTCGTCACAAAATATTTCATTTCAAAGATGCATTTATATTTTCAATTCTAGACTTCCTATTCTGAATCTTTACCCTAATAAAGTACTTCTTCTTATTTATTTATTTATTGCATTTTTAACAAAATTTATGCGAACGTCCTCACATTATTAGTCACAGAAAAAATATCAAAACATATAGCAATGTCATTCGACATTTCATTTTTAAAAATAATACATTTATTAAATGGACTTATTTATATTTTAAGAACCGAAATGGTTTTGGCCTTCCAGATCGTCAGTAAATAACTTAAAGAAGTTGTGGAACAACTTTAATCTCATGACATAAATTCATAGATTCATTTTGATCCATTAAGCTCTTGTAAATCAAACGAATAACTAGTCATAGTGTCTTTCAACATATTTAATACGTCAAGAGAGCGATATGATTTGTCATTATTAAACTAAATGAATTCATAATACGAATCTTAAGCAATTCAAGCATTGACAAACCACACATTTTGGGATTATTATGTCATTATCCCATAGTTATTATTCTGCTGTTGTGCCTCTAACATTTTTTCCATTTATACTTAATTTTAAGCTCAAGATGTCAAAAAATGTATAAACACGTTTGAAAAATTATTAAAGAAAAAACAAATATAAGCACTTACGATTTATACTGTGTTTAATAAAATAAAAGTCAGAAGGAGGGCTTTTTTTTCCAACTATTTAGAATACATCGAATCGGTAAGAAATTTCCAAAAAGATTCCATGAAAAACTGAACATCGCCAAAAATTCGTTACGCTGCAAATAAATTGTAAATTGGAATAATTAATAAATTGAGAGCATGAAAGAAAATTTCTACTGTTGATGCATCGTCCAATTTTGATTCTGTACTTGAGTTACTGATTTAAGTCCAATAAACTATTCGTGTAACTTACTTTTCCTGCTCAGAAACAATAAAAAAAGTTTGCCTAATGGAGTCGAGTCCCATGATATCAAAATGCATTTAAAAACTTATCTATACAATTTATTTCAAAACCACGATGCCTTTTGCGGTAGTATAATACCATTTTCTGGTTCCTAGAGCCAATTACGCAGATAATTGCTAAGGGGCGTTTTCTGCCTTAGCTTTCAGACAGGCTGAATATTCCGCAATTAAAATTTTAATAAAATAATGAAATTAGTTTGATTTTCTTACAATAATGAAACTATTGTTGAAAATAAAGTAAAAAAGGTTTTTTTTTTAATTTTATTTAAAAGTACTTTTTTATTTCACCTTGGATGATATATGGAATATGATCTTCTTTATATTATGATTGAACTGACAAAGAAAAAAATAGGAAAATTAATGGGAAAAAAGAAAAGCGTTAGAAAATGATGTTCTAAATGTATAATTCAATTATATTCTATGCATTCAATTTAAATTTTCAAATACTAGTCAAGAATAAGTTTCAAATTGTGACACATATTAAAGCCGTGTTATTTTAAAATCCTTACATTTGATAATTTATAATATAGGTGAATGTTCTTAACAAAGTCAAATCCCATGGCATCATAGTATCATTGAAAAGTTATTATCTTTCTATCACAATTCGTATGCTGTCACTCGTGGTAATGTAACTTCAGTTTCTTATTCTTCACGTAACCTGGTTAGATAATGAACAGAATTCTTTCTACTTAGCTTTCAACAATACAAGAAAATCACGCGATTAAGGCTTTGATGAAGCAATGAAAACAGTTTGCAATTCATTGCAACAATGGTGGTATTGGAAATCATGCACAAAAAATATTAAATTATGCACACACACAAAAAAATTCGAAATTCAGGAAAAATTAAACTGCAACTAAATTGATATCATGGAAAAGATGTCCTTTAAAATTTTAAAACAGTATAAAAATTATATTTTTGAGGAAATATTTGATCTGGTTTAAAATTCAGTGCCCATTTGATAAATTAAATGATGTACCAGTGTTGTCTTTTTCTAAATTTTTTATTAACTGCTGAACCATTTTGTCATTACCATTCCCGTTTCCTTCATGATATTCTTAGCATGGAGAGAAATAAGAAGAGTTTCTTTTCGAGTGTCTTGACCCGCAATCCAGTCATCTACATACATGTAAGAATTTAGATGTTTTACAGTGGTAGGATGCTTTTCTCCATATTTCTTAATGTGATGTTTCACTGTAGTCTAAGTTGAAGCGGACTAGCATTTACGACAAAAGTCACTCTGTTAAAATTATAAACTTCAATAACAGTTTTTTTCTCAGTACTAGGATTACTGAGTGTCATTATGAAACGCACAGCATCCTTATGTTTCACCTCAAGCAAATTTTAAGGAAAGCCTGGCGAATGTCGGAAGATATTGCTATTCTGTTAAGCCTAAAATTTATTAACGCATCTAGAAAGTTTGGATATAAATTGGGACCCGGCCACAATTCAAAGAGAGCTCGTTGGCTTGATGAGAAGTAGCATCAAATACTATGCATATAGAGGTTGTGGCCTTGCCTTCTTTTTTAGCTACTTGATGAGGCTAATAATAAATAGGTTTATATTTACAAAGTACAGAAGTATCTACTTTTACTATTATGCCCTGGTTTATATAATCCTGAATAATTTCTTCATGTTTAAATGAAGATCCGTATCTCTCTGCAACTTCCTCCATAAATTTTGAATTCGTTGTTTAGCCACATACGTTTAGCATATACGTTGTTTAGCTTAGTTGAGACTATCAGATAACTCTTTAATATGTTTACGGAGAGGTAATTCTACAATGAATCTGCTGTTGTTACACTACACGGTATCATTAAATATTTTTAAAGCCTGATCTTCAGGATGCATGGTTCATCTCTTATACCAAACGACTCAAGATCAAAAAATTGTTTTAATATATCTTCTATAGAACTATCGTTGAGAAGAAAACACGATCCTAAAACATCGCTAGTTCTCAAATCTTCTAGTCACCCACTCGCAATCCAACCGAATTCTGTTCCTCTAGATAATAATTCCTCATTCACCTTGTAAACATTATCTTTCATTATTCTAAAGAAAACATCCGCATTCAATACAGCATGAATCCCTTTTGCCTCAAAAAACTGAGGATCAGATAATTCTCAAAAATTTAGGAATTTTCATTTCCGAAACATCTAAAGTAGTGTTGGGAGTAAGACCGGTTATTTTTTATGCTACAAGAAACTCAGCATTTTCCACTAAACTTCCATTTTTATTTGAAATCAGAGTGTTCAGCTTTCCTTTTAAGTTTTGTTTTGTAGAATTAAGCCCAGAAAATAAAATTTGTATTTTTTCTAGTTTAATTCTAAGAATTTCACCCACTTTTATGCTACTCAAAATATTTATTCTTGACGCCGAATCAAAATTGCAAGTACATTGTATTAAAGTATCTTCTTTATTCTGTACGGAGATATTTCCGGTTGCCAATAAACCACTTCTATCTCTCTTTCTTTTTTTTATGAGACAAGCTATTTAATGGAGAAGGATTTTTGCTCTTGTGTCAGTTTTGTTTCTTTATTTTTTATTTCTGACTCATCACAAGAAGTGATCTGATTGTTTAGATTATCTAAAACATATGGCTTTCCCTTCTCTTTTGCCTGCTTCAAACGGCAATTGCACACGAACTTAAAATTGCTCTCATTCTTTTTATGGTTTTTACGGATTTTTGCAGATAAATAATCACGCAATTTATGTTATCTTACTAAATAAAATCTTTTTTTGTGGAGTTAATTCTAGGAATTTTATATATCGATATACCGGATGCGAATTTATTTTTTTTTTCGCAACAAATTGAGCAGTTTTTATTTTTATTATTCTGTTTCACTAGAGGAGTTTTAGTTTTTGTCGAAAAATTGGAGGGGTTTTTTGTCAATAGTTTTGTTTCAGCTGCACAATTTCTGATTACCGATAAAAGCACGGCTTCTCTTTGCTCTAAAAATGTAATGAATTGTCCGAATGTAGGAACATCTCTTGCTTTTTGACGCAATTAAAAATTCTTTCGAGATTCTTCAATTTCTTTAGCATAATATTAATTAAGAAAATGTCAAACAAATCATTTTGTTCATATTTTAGTACTTTTAAAGCTCACAGGTTTATCTGAATACAATCAATCATTTCGCTATTATCTAGGATTTCTCTAGGATTTTCATGTTTTATTTTCTAAGAAATCTAATATTGATTGAAATGAGTATGAATAATTAATCTTTTATTATCATATCGTGATTCCAAGACTTCATATAAATAAGTAAAAGTATCACATTCTTTAACTTCATTAGAAAGACAAGAATTTAAATAGTATAGTTTCAGTGACTTTGCTAATTGTTCATTCCATGTAATCATATCATCGAATTGACTTAAAGTTACTAAATTGTTTATAGTTTCCGAAAATGTGTGAAGTATTAAGGGTGGAATTTTAGTTGGTATATTCAAGGACTCTGTTTCATTTCTGAAAGTTGCAGTCACAGAAGGAAGTTTACAAATACAATTTATTGAAGTTTTAATTCTTACCTCCAAATCCTCGAGGCGTACATCACATTCTTCCCAAATCTTATTCTAGAGCTGTTAATTCAGTTGCATTCACATTATCCAGTTTAAATGGATTTCGTCTTAAGGTGGGTTCACACGAGACCAACTATTGCGTGCAATTCTTGTCTCTCTGCTGTTGTCCCCGTGTGAACAGTTGAGACAACGTCGGTGGGACAATGGCAAATGGTTGTCCCGACGGGACAACCATTTGTCGTTGTCCCATTGCGGTCAGGTGATTTTTCTTGAAGTAGGCGTGACCTTCTATTGCGGGCAATAGTTGACCACGTGTGAACCCACCTTTAGATTGGCGACATTGTGCGGCAGCTGGTCGATTTTTTTTATTTTCACTTCCAGATCAGTCAAGTTTTGTCTTGTGACACTTTATCAAGCAAGTTTTCGATGCTTGTTATACTTCCTTTCAGCGACATTTTGGCTTTATTTAATTTAATTATACTATCAATGGTTCGTGCTCACGATCGACTGGACCAGAAAATGGTCTGACTTATAATTCAGTGTTCATTTGATAAATTAAAAGAAGGATTAATGTTGTCTTTTTCTAAATTTTTTATTAACACCACAAAAAACATTAATCCAGATGATAAGAATTTTAGTTATTGTAAGTTTCAAATCATCATTTGCAATGTAATTAGCCACGTCAGTAATTGCCAAAAAATATTTTCAGAAAGTAATCGCAAAGTAATTTTTGTTTCATTTTTAAATAATATTGTATTTGATATATTTAAATATTTGTATTTGATTTTGTATTTTATTTATACACTGGTGTGCAAAATTTAAGCAACAATGCAAATTTTAAGCAGATAGCCATGAAATTGCAGAAAAAGAGTTCTTGCGATCAATACAATGAACACGTAATTCAAGAGAAAGGTCATGCGTATGCAAATATCAGGAACAAAACGTCACAGGCGACGTGAGCGTACGCAAAACACGTGCGGAAGGCGCGCGCAGCTCAACACTACAATAAAAGGAAGGACGGAGACGCAATTAAAGACATTCGCTGCAGGTGCACGTGAGTTAATTCGTGAAATATGGCTAGCAGAAATCACCTGGACGATTTCACACGTGGAAGAATGATCGGAAAGCTGGAGGAGGGGCGTAGTGTGACCAGTGTAGCTAAAGAGTTCGGAATCAACAAAAGTGTCGTTTCGCGCTCTTGGAAAGCCTTCCAAACCACAGGTACACCTGTGAGAAAGGTTGGTGGTGGCCGCCCCAGGAAAACAACTGCAGTGGATGACCGACATATAGTCCTGCAGGCGAAAAGAACCCGAAACCAGTCAGCAAGCGCCATTGCTCAGCAACTGTGTGCAGCAACGGGGCGACAAGTGTCGCGTTTTACTGTGTCCAGACGCCTTCACAAAGGTGGCCTATTCTCCCGCCGTCCTGAACGCTGCATCCCATTGACAGTTTCCCACCGGCGGCACCGTTTAGAGTGGTACAAGAAGCACAAAAACTGGACATCTCATCAATGGAGTCGTGTCCTCTTTACAGATGAGAGTCGTTTTAGTGCCACAAGCGATTCCCAACGCCAGTTGATTTGGAGAGAGGTCGGGACACGGTTTCATCCCAGTAACTTCACGGAAAGAGACCGTTTCGGTGGTCCTGGAGTTGTCGTCTGGAGAGGCATTATGATGAACGGGCGGACTGAGCTCCACGTTTTCGACAGAGGTTCTGTAACTGGAGATCGCTATTGTCAGGAGGTGATCCTTCCCCATGTGCGTCTGTTCCGAGGTGCCATTGGATCAGACTTCGTTTTTACGGATGACAATGCACGGCCACACAGCACTCATGCTGTTGAGGAGCTCCTGGAAAGTGAAGATATCACTCGAATGGATTGGCCGGCGTGCTCCCCTGATTTAAATCCGATAGAACATGTGTGGGATGCTTTTGGGAGAAGCCTTGCGGCACGATTACATCCTCCTGAGAACACCCGACAACTTAAACAGATGCTGATTGAGGAATGGGCACTCTTACCTCAAGAACTGTTGGACAATCTGGTGCTGAGTATGGGGAGACAATGCGAAGCAACCATTGCAGTAAGGGGAGGGCATATCCCATACTAAGGAACATCTGCTTGCTGTTCTTCCTCTTGGACAGACAATCATGTGTAACGATACTATGAGTTCAATAAAGCCTTTTTTTGTTTGATTCCATACTGTATGCATTGTATTCATTTCTGCGCAACTATGCTTTCGTCATTCTTTCAGGACAAAATGCTGTATCTCATTTCTGAATTTCATGTCTCTCAGATGATTTCTCGTGAAGTTATGGCAAAAAACATACCTGTTGCTTAAGTTTTGCACACCAGTGTATTTAAATCTTGATAGTGTATTTAAATCTTGATAGTGTATTTTAATTATATTTAATCTTGACACTGTATTTATATAAATATTGTATTGTTTTCATATAAATATTGAGTTGTATTTTATATACATATTGTATTTGTATTTTATTTACATTTAAATATTGTATTTGAACTATTTAAATCCTATAGTATAATTGAATGCCTAGATAGGAAATTAGGGAAATGCATAGTACAATAAACAAAATGGTTTATGTCATGTATGCCAGGTAGACCGAGAGACGATACGATTCATTTTACATACACGCAAAGAACATTTATTAGCATTAAGATACACAGGCACGAACGAGCATAACAACAACTACACCGAACACGCGCGCGTCACACAGCTTGGAAGGTTCTGCAATCTGGCTGTTGCCAGATACATAACAGTTTAAGGCTTCTAAAATGATACCTGACTATAAAAATTTGGTTTTGGTCTGTCCCACGATGATCCGTCTACCCGAAAGGGTATAAGATCATTTTTCTATAAAGTTTATATATATTGCAGCACAAAAATGATGTTTAAATCATCTTAAAATTCGAGATATTATCTTTTCGATAATATCAGTTGTTTTAGCTATATAATTTTATTTTCAATTTTTAGTAAATTTTTAAATAATATTGTATTTGATATATTTAAATATTTGTATTTGATTTTGTATTGTATTTATAAAAATATTGATTTGTATTTGTATTTACATTTAAATATTGTATTTGATATATTTAAATCTTATAGTATAATTGAATGCCTAGATAGGAAATTAGGGAAATGCATAGTACAATAAACAAAACGGTTTAAGGCTTCTAAAATAATACATGACGATAAAAATTTGGTTTTTGTCTGTCATGCGATGACCTATCAACCCGAAAGGGTGTAAAACCATTTTCCTCGATAACATTTATCTTAAAATTCGAAACATTGTCTTTTCAATGATATCAATTGTTTTGTATGGTAAACTATAAAAATTTGAAATTTAAAAATATTTTGCCATAGAAGATATTAAGATCAATTTACAAAAAGTATTTAAATGGAATATTTAGAATCAATTGATCGCCAAAAACGGCAAGTTATAAATATATTTAGCACGCGGAAACACTCTTTCAGTTGCTTTTTTCCTATGACTTAATTTGCAATTCCATATAAAGCTGTTCCATTTCATCATTTCAATATGATTTATACGTCTTCATTCATCCACTTTCAACAGATGATGTTATTATTTATGGATTTATTGCTTCCTTGTTTATGATGAAGGCAATATTGAGAAAAGAAAAATATTCTAAAGAAAAGAAAACTGGATTCCGACCATTTTTCATACGGACAGATATACTGACGTCACATATTCGGCTGATTAAAATTCTTATTTATGCACTTCCCTTTCTCAGGATTCAGAAAGAAGACATGGAATGAGTCTTGTTTAGATATCTGTATGATTAGTGTTAATTTCCGTTTCTTCAAAAGCAGTGGTGGATTTCTGAATAGGCAGCTGCCTAAAGCCTCTAAGCTGAGAAGGATCGCACTCAGATCAATAAAAAAGTGTTATTAGGCTATTTGTAAAATAAATTTGTAAAAATCACAAATTTGATAAATTATGATATTAGGACAATGTATTAAAGGTTTATTAAAATCATTGTTAAATAAATTAAAGAGAATTAATTACTTTTTTATAACGAATTGAAATATTAATTATTCTTTAACTGGTTGTTTTATATTTCACTATCAAATAATATTTTAATGTTGTATTTCCTTATACTGTTCGTTTCAGTATTCTGAGACGATCATTTTTCGATGATTCTATCTCATTAAGGGGAGAGACGCGGAAGGATAAGCGCATCTCTGGAATTCTTTGTCAATCTTCGACCTTGATTTTCACTCTGTTAGATACTTTTTTTTGTTCAATTTTTTTCCAGTTATATATGAATATCGTGTCATTTCTGATCGTATTATTTTAATTCAGTCTGGGAGTAATCCGAGTTTACTTTAATGTTAAACTAGCCACCTTTGGCGATCAGCCGGTTCGCCAATCTTAATGATCGTGAGAAATTTCAATAATTAAATATTTTATGTAACTTTTATTTTAATAGATTCTTCATCAAAATATATTAAAACTTCAAATTTTAATAGTCATATAATTTACTCATATTATTATAAAGGCCTTCAGCAATAACGTAATATGTATCTCTCTTATTTTCTGTTAGCTCCCGTAGAATTTATGCTTTAAATTAAAGTGGAAAGAATTAATCTGCAATTAATATAATAATATTTTTTACTGAAAACAGAGTCATTGAGCGTTTAAACTTTATGGGCACTAAAGAATATATATCTTAATGTATGTAATATCTCAAGAATTTGTCAACAAAATTTTCTCAGATTCATCATGATCAGATCGATTAATTAACAATCTTTAATTTTAAATGCATCAAACACTAAGAAAATAAACAAAATCGTTTAAAATAATCGGTCAAAAACAGGTTAAAATAAACTACTTAAAAAACGATATACTTAAAACTATAAGCATATACAAAAAATATACAACTAACATGAATGCAATTTAATTACAAAGGCACACAATTAACCTAAAAATAATTTAAATCAAGTCCAGATCCGTTGAAAATCCATTGTCAACAATCAGGACACAATCGCATGCATGAATTTTTAACGCCAGTTACGGTAACGCAAATGCGTGAATTTTTCTACGCCAGTTGGGGTAACGCTATGCAGATTAGAAAGATCGATTAATTAATAATGTTTAATTTAAATGCATCAAACATTAAGAAAATAAACAGAATTGGTTGAAATAATCGGCCGAAAAATGTTAACCCTAGCCTCTTTAGTGTGGGGAAAAAAAAACTGAAGCCTCACTCATTTGGCGGTGGGGAAAATGAAAAGATTTTTTTGGCGGAAAAGTTAGTTTTTAATTAATAATTAAAATTCTAATTAAAAATTCCAAAAAAGGGACCCCAGGTGCACATTCCCGACCTGCAAGTTATATATGTACCAAATTTGGTAGTTGTAGGTCAAATGGTCTGGCCTGTAGAGCGCCAACACACACACACATTCAGCTTTATATAAGTATAGATGTAAAACATCCCCCTCCTTTCATCTTTCCTCTCACCCCTATTTTGACGAATTAAACCCATTCTAAATCATGCTCAAAAGCGTGGAGGGTTTTAGAATCCGTTGTCAAACAATAATCTATTGTAAAATAAGATGCTTTTATTTACAAACATTGAATTCATTAACTAGAAATTATGGCTAATTTTTTAATAATTTTATTACTTTAATTAATTTTTGTTATTTATATATGAAAAATAAATAAATAAAAATATAACTTTTCTCAAGTTTACTGAAATGAAAGATAGTTTATCAACAAGTTAATTATTTGTTTTAGTTTAATTTTAAAATTTGCTGAAATGTGAAATTAATTTAATCAGTTAATGGAAGAGGGGCTTTATAATGTGCACCATTTAAGACCACAATATACCTAAATCCGTTACTGATAAAAAGGACCTCTTTGCAAAACCTCGAAAATGTAGGGTAAAAAAACATTTTAAATATTCAAGAACCTGGCTGCAAAAGCCAAGTTTTACCATGGTTTGTTCAAAGTTTGGTTAATACTAAGGTTGTTGTTTAAGATTCAAACAAAAGATTTCAGCCCAAATTATGGTGATTTAAACGGTAGAGAACATTTAGAGAAGACGGAATCTAAAGCCCTTCACGCTTTTGCGCATGCGTTAGGATGGCTTTAATTTGTCAAAATAGGGGTGAGAGAAAAGATGAAAGGAGAGGATGTTTACATTTAACAATAAAATAAATTCGCAGACTGAATTAAAATAATACGGTCAGAAACGACACGATATTCACATACACGTGAAAAAAATTGAACAAAAAAGTATCTAATAGGGTGAAAATCAAGGTAAAAGAATGACGAAGAATTTCGGAAATGCGCTCATCCTTCCGCTTCTCTCTCCTTAATGAGAGAGATTCGTCGGGAAGTGATCGTCTCAGAATACTGAAATGAACAGTAAACATCTCTCCAAGTGATTCTCTTTAGTTGTAATTATCCATTTATAAATATTGCCACATTGCATATTTATCTCTGCTTTATTTAAAAGATTTATTTCGTATTATTTGATATTCCATTAAAGTGAAAAAAAATTATATTTAATTTATTTAGAGAAAAATAATAATTTCTCTAAATTTGTGAACATTCTCTTCAAACTCACACATTTGTTTTTGTGAGAGCTCAAATGAAATAAATCGAATTAATTTAAATTTGTAATCCATTGCTGCTCTTGCAGAAGGCTCAAATGTCACACCATATTCACGTTTACTCCACACCACGCCAAAGGAGTGGTGGTATTCTAAAATCTAGCGTCAATACAAAAAAATTGGTCAGAATTTGCATGGTAAACACTGTACATCCAGTTTGTGTTAATATCTTCTCAGTGTATTTTAACTAACCACTTGAATTAGACGCTCAATAAATGTAGGGGGGAAGCAAAGGCGTATACGGAAGGCGTACCTGGAATGTACTCTAAAAGCCTTTCACTGAAAGCAACAGATTGAAGCGCCGGCGTCCTGGCCTGGGGGTAGCACGTCTTCCCCGTGATCTGAACGTCCCGGGTTTGAGTCCTGCTTCGGGATGGTTGTTCTTTCCCCTGTGATCTATCTGAGAGGTGTGTGAAAGAGCCCCTCTTTTAAAAGGGGTTGTGCAAGTGAGTGTGTGAGTGTCATCTTCCTATGAGCTTGAAGTCGGACTTCTGCCCTCGGGTGCTCATGGGTCTTTACCCTCAGAAGCTACACCTCTTTCCATTGTAATGTGGACACGAAATCATTATCAGATTGAAGCTGTCTTAAAGTGATTATGAATAGTATGGCGTGCCATCAATCTGTTGGCGTGATGTAGGGCGATCATGAGTCACGAGTTTAAAACCAAATATTTTTAGATATCAAATGACTTCTATAATTACATTTACTATGAAGTCACGTCACTCCTTCATTAGTTTGTTCTAAGATGATGATTAAAACTGTTTTATTTTAATAAAATTTGCATACCTAAACGTAAAACATCCTGCAAGTAAGAGCAATTGTTTTTATCTGTACTTCTTTATTAGGATTCTTTTTAATGTTTCAAATTATTGAACTGCCATTAGCTGAAATTACAGTCGATATCTCATTTTTGTTATGAAATAAATATATTTGCTTTTTTATGTTATAATTATCCTACTGCGGAGTATTGCGAATTTATGCATGTGAAACTGCGATATTACTAAGCAGGTTAAAATTTCCTAATTGTGTAAAACGATCTTGTGAGAGCAAGTTATCCCCATTTCAATGAAGAAATTTACGTTCTATCAAAAGGACTGGTCCTTCTTTCAATAGTGATCCTAGGACTTCAAATTCTATAGCCACATTCCATTATTGAGATAACAATAATTCAAATCATCGCCGGACGGGGATTATAGTCCTGGTTATATATTATAACTAATTCCCGAGAAGCATTACCAATATGTGAAGAAATTACCAGTTAAATAAATGATTTTCGTTTCTCATATATGTGTAATTGTGATTTGGGATCGACTATTCCATTCCGATGACGAGACGTACCTCCTGCGGAAGAGATTCGACCTTCATCGTTGACAAGATTTTATCCTTTATTTCTGTATTTTTACCACTACAATTAATACTCAATTACACTTGAGATGCCTATAGAGAGATATATAACTCTTTACTGAGCGTATATTATAATTTTAGTTTTGGCTATTAATTTTCAATATACAGACGCATAAATAGTAATTTTAGTTTTCTTTAGTTTCAGTGCATTCTAGGAAAATTAATTTTTTTATTGTTTTACACATTTTGAACTAATAACTTATTTCTTAATAAAATTTTTAAAAAACTTAAATGTCCCCCGATAAATTCAAAAATTGTATTACTTTGCATTTTAATAAATATTACTACTTTTTAAAAATCAGCAGAATCCTCATGATAAATGATCGATTGAATAATCAGATATGGTAAAAGGACAACTTGCCCAAAGATGCTTTTACCATTATCCTGCAGATAAAAATCGTGAACTCTATCTCCAGTAAAGACAGTGCAAGGCTACTACTCAAAGTTCGACTCAGATACAGAATCTTCCCCACCACTTCTGTCATAAAAATACGTTTTTAGCCCAATTGTGTCACCAGCAATACAACAACTTCATTTTATGCCATTCTCCCGTTTTGCTTCACCTACATTTTTAAAAATGAAACTCTTAACACTTTTGCTAAAGTATAATGATAAATTAATGAATGTATAATATATAGATATATAGCAGTTCATTTTGAGCATGATTAATGTTGCGGGTTTCGAATCATTCATAATCTCATATAAAAAAAAATAGTCTTAGACATATTTGAAAATTATCCGAAGATTTTTGGCATTATACTGTTTGCAGTATACCGTTATGGAAATTAATTGAAAAATCAATGTCCGGTTTAGTGGATGAGCAGTGAAGTGAATTGAATTCAACAGGTTCGGCAACAAATAATGACACTTTATCCTACACGAAAAAACGAACCACACCCCCAAAGAGTATACAAAAACAGAACTGCAATAAACAGCAGAAGAACAGATAGGTAATAAACAATTGTAACAGCGCTCAGAAAGAAATCGCAGGAGAAACTTCGCTCAATTATTCACATCTCTCAAATCCTCTGTTCCCCTACTGACTATTCTATTCGGTTGAACTCAATTACCAACTCACTACTTTAATGACTACAGCTTTGTTTCCAGGTTTTTTTAAAAAATAATTTCCATGACTGGGAAAAAAACTTCTAAAAAGATTACCGTTAACCGAGTTCTAATAGTGCTATCGACAAGATTCTTGTAGTTCCTGGAATCTTCGATTTTGTTGACAAATTCGTCGCCAAGTCATCAAATGATCACAAATATCTTTCATCATTAATTCAGCATCCATTAAAGCTACATGTGAAACTCTCTTCCATCATCATGATCATATTTGGCTAGACAACCCAAGGTGGGCCTATGCCTTTCTCTGAATTCTGCTCCACCGCATTCCATTTTTGACATTTGTGTGTCAGTTTCTTTCCTGGATAGCCAGGAAGTCTGTCTCCACTGACTCCATCCATATCATTTTGGGTCTACACCTTTTCCTACTTGTTAGAGGTTTATGTAAAAGAATTTTTTTTAATATGGAATAATCTATTCTAAATATATGAGCCACCCAGTTCATCCGATTTATTTTTATGAACTTTATAATATATGTAGGTTGTTTGTGGGCGTTTTAACACATAAAGGATGAGATGGCCAAATGATGATAAAATGACTATATTCTGAATTTAGTTACAAGATTAATAGATGATGGACGGAACAGGAACAACAAAAATACTAGAACAACACGAACACTGAAGTAAACAAAGTTAATTAAGACACGTCGTCTTCTTTCGAGTTATAGAACATTACGGCTATCGTCTACAGTGGCATCGTCAAAACACGTCTTCTTTCTAGTTATGCAACGAACGTCTTTCACCGCGGCCTATTCTGAACTGGCAGCTACAGTACTTTTGCTGCTAGAGGCGCTGGTTTTAGCGCGCTGTCATGACGGCACCACATTCTCGGCCGTCCTGGTCTCGGCTGGTCCTCCAGACGACACTGAAACAATAAATAAAAAAAAAACAGAAAAAAATCGAAAATTGACAAAAACAAATGTTTTGGAATTTGGTGTCATCATTCTGCTGGCAATGATCAGCAACACCAGGGTTTCAGAAATTCTGTACACGTTGTAGTACTGTTAGGTCCTTCATGACTCCCTTCTTTGGTGACGTCATACGTGTTTCCGCCTTTGGCCTTGGAGATCCGGTAGGGTGAAAATATTGATCATTAGGAGATTTTTGCATTAGGATAGCACCATAACCTTCTAAACTGGCATCAGTATGCAGTTCTGTTTCATAATTTGGGTTGTATATTCTTAATACAGGTTTCTCAGCTAACAATGATTTAAGTTGATTAAAAGAGCTCATTTCCTTTTCGCCGAATTTAAATTTACAGTCTTTTTTCAACAGATCACTTAATGGTCTAGCAACAATAGAATAATTTGGAATGAATTTTCGAAAGTAGCCTGTAAGTCCTAGAAAACTTTGAACTTGCTTTAAATTGGTTGGCTCTGGAAAATTAAGTACAGCTTTTGTTTTTAGGGTAGAAGGGAAAATTTTACCTTCTTCAACGACATGGCCTAAAAATTCAATTCGCTTCTTCAAAAAATGTGATTTCTTAAAGTTAATCTCTAATCCATATTCACTGGCAATACTTAGAACTAGCTTGACACGTTCAATTCCTTCTTCGTATGAGGAAGACAAAATTATGATGTCATCCATATAGGGCAGCATAACACCATCATTGATCAAAGGTCGAAAAATAGTGTTAATATATTTCGGAAACACAGCTGGGGAATTGCAAAGTCCAAACGGAACCTTAAGAAATTGATATTGACCTTCACTTGTGACGAATGATGTAAATTTTCTACTATCTTTATTAACATCAACATGAAAGAAAGCATTTTTGAGATCGATAGTACTAAACACACGTGATCCTTGCAATCTGTCTAAAATATCTTCGATTAATGGAAGGGGAAATCTGTCCTTCACAATTACTTCGTTTAATCTTCTATAGTCGATGCAAACACGGGGAGTTCCATCTTTCTTTCTAACAATTACAACTGGGCTACTGTACTCTGAAGAACTAGGTTCAACAATTCCGTTTTCTAACCATTCATCTACCTGAGTACGGACAATTTCTTTTTGTGAAAACGGTAATCTACGGGGTTGATGAAATATAGGTTCATTACTTTTTACCAAAATATTTAGTTCAACACTTGTCGTTTTAGTTTTATGCGGTTTATAATTTGAAACTAATTGTACTACTTCATCTTTAACAATGTTAGGAACGTCAGGTTCAATGTTCAATTCAAATTCGTTAGAGTTTACATCAATTGATAGGACGGATAATGTATCGCTTTCTTCTATACGCTGAAATTTATTTTTAATCGTAATTCCGTCTTCATTTATTAGAGTTTCACCTTGCATTAGCACATTAAGTCCAACAATAACATCATAAGACATAACATCATTTTCAACAACACATACATCAGCATTACACTTGAAATCATCAATTTGAATTTTACCTTTAAAATAACCTAATAGATTTACTTTGCATTTACCAAATCCACTTAAAGTAGAGTTCAATGGAGACAATGTTTCTATGTTTAGTTTATCAAACACTGATTTACGAAGCAATGTCGCTTGGCTTCCTGTATCGATAAGTGGGTTAACATTCACATTATTAATCGTTACCTTATTGTTAAGTTTTTGTTTGAAGTTAACATTTAAATTTGCAATTTCTGGTTTCGGATTTGCTTTTGGGCACTCAGCAGCTTTATGACCAAATTCTCCGCACCCAAAACATTTTAATCCCTTGTCCTTATGAACACAAAATCTTGATAAATGAGTTGAATCCCCACAGTTATCACAGACTTTATTCTTACGATTTTCAAAATCATTATACTTTATTCTTTCAGCACCACTACTAAATTTAACTTTGCTTTCGTTTCTACCATGAAATCGCTCATTATACTCATGCTTTGGTTTTATTCTATCCGAAGAATTAAATCTATAATTAGAATCATATTTTGGTTTTGTTTTATCAAAAACAATGGTATTTTTACTTTTAACTGAATCACTCTTTATTATTTCATAAACCTTAAGTTTTTCTTTAAATTCAGATAAACATTTACAACCATATAAAACAGTTTTGTTTTCATGCCTATCATTAATACCTTTAATTACATAATGCATTAAAGCAGAAGCTTCAATTTTACCCGAACTGCTAATTTCTTTCATTTTCAAAAAGTATTCTAAAGCAGATTCAGAATCCTTCATTTTTCTTTTACTTAACATCTCATGCAAATTAGCTGAATTTATCTCAAAAGAAAATTCATCAAGCAAGGCTTGTTTCAGTTTTAACCACGAATTTAAATCTGGTTCTGTGCGAACAAACAATTCCGCCGTTCCTCCAAGAGAACGCTTAGCAAAAACAAATTTTTGTAACTCCGACAAACCAAACAATTCAGAAATATTTTCAAAATTATCTACCCACACAGTTACATTTTCATGTGGTTCTGCTTTAAATTTGTTTATAGTACTTTCAATGTCAGCATAATTTATACCAGAATTAAAAATAACAGGATTTCTATATTCAACATCATAACTCTTATTTTTATTACTTAGAACAGATGTATAATTTTTTCTTATATCAGCACATCTGTGATCGGCACATTGCATGGAAGAATCGTTTATTTTTTCATTTCCTGTTTCGAGCTGAATATTATTATTTTTATTCAATGAATTCGCATCCGTCAAATTTTGTTCGGTGTCTGACTCATCAGACGAAGCGTTAGAACATTCTTTTGCAAAAGCATCAAGGTCACAGAGCAGAGAAAGAATTCTTTTTGAAATCTCTTCTTTCGAACCATCAAATGAAATATTGAGCAAATTACAAACAGTAATAAGTTCATTCAAAGAAAATGCATCGTTAATGTTTTCCAGCTTCTTCTTAAACTCCTCGCTGTCTATCTCTAATACGAATCCGCTGAAATCTCTCAATCGCTTTCGATTTCCTCGATCGCCGTCAATTCCAAACAACAATTTATGGAGTACTTTTATTTTTTCTGCGCGGCAATTCTTCAATGCAATGTTTACTACTTTAATATCATTCAAAATCATTTTGAACAAAATAAAGAAATCAGTACATACCCCTTTTTTCTTTCTTAAAATAATATCGTCATCGTCCGTCTGATCTTGTATAACAATAGTCACAGTCACTGTCCACTATTTTGACTTTTTGGGCATCTTTATCCCACTTCTGAATAATGTAGGTTGTTTGTGGGCGTTTTAACACATAAAGGATGAGATGGCCAACTGATGATAAAATGACTATATTCTGAATTTAGTTACAAGATTAATAGATGATGGACGGAACAGGAACAATAAAAATACTGGAACAACACGAACACTGAAGTAAACAAAGTTAATTAAGACACGTCATCTTCTTTCGAGTTATAGAACGTTACGACTATCGTCTACAGTGGCATCGTCAAAACACGTCTTCTTTCTAGTTATGCAACGAACGTCTTCCGTTGCAAACGTCTTTCACCGCGGCCTATTCTGAACTGGCAGCTACAGTACTTTTGCTGCTAGAGGCGCTGGTTTTGGTGCGCTGTCATGACGGCACCACATATATGGCTCTCTATAGATTTTATATACCTCAAAGTTATATTTTCTTCACCAAACATTGTTAATTTCTATTTCACCAAGAATGGCACGCAAAATTTTTCTTTTGAAAATGGCTATTTTATTCTCTCCAACTTTGGGCAGGGTCCAAGTCTCCGAGTCATAGGCAAGTATTGGTCTAATTAAGGTTTTATATAGTAAAAATTTTGTATTTCGTGCAAGTAGTGATGATTTAAAAAATCCTTTTAGTCCGTAAAAGGCTTTATTTGCATTCATTAGACGACCTAGCATCTCCTTGAGTATGCTATTGGCATCAGTAACTAGAGAACCAAGACTCTCTTCCTTATCATAGAATTAGCTGCACCAGGACGTAACATTACAAATTCGAAATACTATCACACTAAGAGGGGGTGGGTGGGTTGTAGTTGTTGTTTTTAAAAAAATATCCATAAAGAAATAAATTGGAATAAATTGAATACAATAATACAAGAAATAAATTGAATACAATATGTTACTTTGAATTTTTTTTTTCATTTTTAAAAAACTGTTAAAATTATTAATTATAAACTACTCTTTTTTTACAGATGAGTCTTCAATTTTCTCAATGTCACCCGGAGTTTTTTTCTTGGGATTAATAGTAATTCTGTTTTGTATATTATTTACATGCATCATCATTGGGTAAGTAAAAACCTACGTATGATTTAAAAAAGAATATTTTAGATTTTATGTAACTACAATAAATCTTTCGGAAAACGTTTTTGAAATTCAGACAAACCTTTTTATAAAATTCAGTTGTTTTATGAAAATGGAAATATTTTATACTGATTTATACAGATTTTAATTTTAATATAAATGAAAATTATAAGAGTTATGCGTGTATATATGCTTCACTTTTTATTCCAATAAGTGGTAGTCTAATAATAATTTTTGAAATGGTATAAAAATTATTTTTACGCACTAATATAATTACTTTTGTGCTAAATTTGGTAGCGGTAGCTCAAACGATTAGGTCTACCAGAGCGTCAACTCATACATTTATTTTTATTAGTAGTAGACATAATATAATATTAACTCTACCAACAATAAAGATTTTTTTATATTTTAATTCGATTTTCAATTAATTAAAAATTAGGCTGAATTTTAGAGGTTTTTCACGATAATTTCCGAAAGCATTAATAAGCAAAAATAAATTTTATACAATTTTTAAATAATATATATATATATAGTACAAACTTAAAAGTCAGGAGAATTTTTGAAAAGTTTCGTTAATTTTTCAAAAAAATATTTTTATCTAATTTCTATTACATTTTTATCCTGAAACTCAAATCGTTTTGATTGTTTCATCATATATTTAATTGCATGGTTTTCTTCCATTGTTGAAAGCTACGGAAAAAGAATTCTTTTTAATATCTTTGTATAATTTACAAGATAAATAAAGAAGTGAGATTACAATGTCGTGAAATCTAGAAGATGGATAAAGAGCATAATTATGTTTTTAATAACGCTATGATGTCATAGGGCTGGTGTACACAAAAAATGGTTATATACACAATAAACAGATATTATACAATTAAAATAACATGGTTTTAATACCTGGCAATTCGACAGTATCATAGATATGAGTTTATATTTAAATAATTATTTAAACGATTTAACTAAAATAAATATAATTAGTATCTCCGGCGAACCATTTCACAACCAGAGGCGACTAGTAATAATATAAATTTTATGTATTTTTGAGATTATTTTGAATTTTTATGCAGCCCCTTCCATTAATAGATTAAAATGGTTCCTTTTCTTTTCAATTATCATTATAGAATTTTGTTCTTTCTAAAACGAATTTTGGAATTTTAAATAATTTGCACAAATACTTTTTGTGTTATGTATAAGTATTCGCCTATTTTTAAGGGGAACATTTCAGTATTGTATTATTAGAATAGTTCCTTTTCACTTCCCCCCCCCCCAGGGGGGAAGTGAAAAGGAACTCAAAAATGAGGATGAGAAGCTTCCGGTATGGTGGTTGGTTCTCGCAGTCCTGGTGGGTACAGAAAGAGGTAGAGTTAGCTACCTCCTATCCATGGAGGGTTGTACCATGGCCGGTGATGGTCCTTAGGATTCAACCACAGTGTTGCTATCGCGGTGATGCAGTCATTCGGCATTATCCATGTGCCTATGGGCGATTCGGAGTAGTCAGTTAACGGTCCCCATTTTACTTTGGTTTCAGTAATGAGTTACTTTAATACTTTACGTAGCTTTTATGCCTTTGGTTTTAAACATTTATTATTTGGTAGCTTAAAATATTTTCAGTAAAGGAAGGAACAAAGATATCACTGTTTTACTGAAATTATATCAACCATTGTAATCTTATTATTAACATATATCATTGATTGATTTCTTTTACAGAAAACTTTGTAGGCAAATGGATGGGAATCGACATATTTCAGCAACCAAATCAATGCAGGCTAAAGACGAAAGAATGCGTTTTGAAAACGACAAACCACCACCTTATGAGAGCTTACCTCCTTCGTACACAGAAGCAATCTGTTTGAACCGAGATGTAAATTTATATTTTACTGTACAAAATTAAAATCCTTTTTCAGGAAGTGGTTGCATATTTCTTTACACAGGAAGTCTCTTCTAAAGCGGCATTCACACGAGGACGCCCTATTGCACGCAATGGAAGGCCAAACCTACCTCAGGAACATCCCGTAACCCCAACGGGACAATGGCAAATGGTTGTCTCATTGGGACAACTATTTGCCATTGCCCCATTGCGGTCATGTGATCTTCCTAAAGTAGGCATGAACTTCCATTGCGTGCAATAGTTGGCCTCGTGTGAACGAACCCCTGCTTACTCGTGGTCCTAGAGCTTATTAAAAAATGGGAAGAGCGTTAAAGATAGATACATATTTCCAATTAAAAAAACGAAAACAGAGAATTTATACTTTACTTCATATTTCGAATCAAAATTGGGACAATGAAATAAAAAATTAGATTTTATATTTTTAGAATCAATAAATATGAAATTGAAAAATATTTCAAAATAATTTTTACATGGTCTTCCGATTCTGTTAGTCATATTAAGTAAAATATTCTCGATATATTTACATTATGTATCGAGTTATGGAACTGATTATTTTAAATGATTTAAAATGTGAATTCACAATCTCAAGAATACTTTTAGGAAGTGAAAATTGAAATTAGGAATTGACAAGTTTATAAGATTTAGATTTCTTTCAAGGTGACTATTTCGAAAAGACTTAATTATTTGCTTAGAAGAAATTTAATGCCTTTTTTTTTTCTTTCATTTTACTACTTAATTTTAAGTAAATTAAAACAAATTGCTTTTTAGCACAAAACAAGGGAATCTCTAAAAACTGAAAATAAATATTTAATTTAATCAAATTTTGAGTTTTATTTTGCATTCAATGAAATGGTCACACAAAGAATTTTCTTTTAAAAATGCTGCACCTATTATGATTTTATTATTGACATCTTATCCACTTTTTTATTGAAAAATAATTTTTTTTTATAAAAATCAAAAATTTTAACCTCGAAATATCTAATAAATTTAAAATGACGTCGAAATATGTACAAGATTATTAACAAAAAAGTTCTCAATTAGGAAAAAAAAAAAAAAACTTACTGCATCAACAATATTTGTAGAATTTCAGAAATTAAAGTGCAGTTTAAATTAAATATATCCCTTTCAAAATAGTTACTAATAAGCATAAGAATATGTCGGATAGAAGGAATCCAATACATGCTTTTTTTACACAGAAAATCTTCACTAATTGAAATGTTATGAAAAACAATAATACAATTTCGGTCGTTAAAAAAAAACCTTTAGAACAAGCAGTCAAATAGGAATCCAATATGTGCCATTCTGCAATTATGCTTTAACGTCTGTTAAATATCCTATGACCATTACCATGACCATGTTACTATGACCATTATTTCATTATTAAATCTGTTTACAGAATTTGTCAAGAATATGATCTTAGGTGTGGCTCCAGTTCAAATCTTTTCAGAAACTTTCTACCAGTGGCTTTGGAAATAACATTATCGAATATGAAAGTTCATGCAAATAATCCCAGATTAAATTGTTTCCAATTTAGATACATTTAGAGTTACATCCTTTAGATTAGAGATACATCCTTTAGAGTTACTTAAAAAATAAAATCTATGAAGGAGAACCCACAAATACAGCAGATTTGATAAACCGTATAACTCTAGTAGCGCACATATATTGTACAATATTTTATGATATAAAATATTATGCACAGTACTGTATAGTATTATATAATATCGTACAATTTTGTGCTAAAGCTGTGCTATCTGGGAACTAGGTGCGATGAAACGGATGTTTGCTTGTTTGAAAATTCTTAAAGTAACCAACCCTGGCAAAAGGAATCAACAATTTTCAACATGAACATTTATAAAGACATCTTCTCTACCAAATTTTTATTTCGACAAATTCAATGCTTTTCATTCTCGCATGAGTGAGCGAAGATGGTGGTAGCATTTTCCAACAGTACCTCTTTATAGTAAATTTAGCTTTACTTTTGGACACTAATTATAGTTACCTCTGATAGATTATAGAGCTTTTGATAAACATTTATTAATAATGGATTCCACTTTAAAATAATCTGCAACTGAAAGTTTAGGTAATTAAATATGTTTCTACAGATACATCAAGATGTATTATTCAGTTCCCGAATTTCAAACACTTTTATGAGAGAAATATTTGAAGCCATTACCTGGTGTTTTAGTTTATTTTGAAAAGTCTTGAACTGTGGCAAAATTTTACAACTACAAATAATAATCTTCTGACTGTTATTTGACAGCATAATAAATTTCATAATAATTCTTTTTCATTATCAAAATACTATTATATTTCATTATCAAAGCATATAATTAGTTTAAATGCTTTTGTTAAATACTCTACGTAATCTTGAAGAATGTTGATAATATATTTAATATCAAATTCTGATTGCATTTTATTAATATATTCTGTAAGAGAAGGTCTAAAAATCTTTTTAGCCTTTCAGGGCTTCAAAAATTTATCCATTTTTTAAGGCTCTTAATTTTCAAACATTAATATCAAGCAGAATTTTGCATTATTCAAATCAAATGCAACTTTGAATCATTCAAATCAAAACAATTAAAAAAACATTAATCAGAAAACTAACAACATTTTAAATGTTGAAGTTCTATTAATAACAAAACCTAGAGAATATACTGAAATTAAAATCTTCCCACCTTCATCTGATAATCAAACTTTCCACAATTTAATTCTATTCATCCTACAATCCAATTATTCCAATTTTATTTTTAAATATTTCATCTTCATTCATCATTTAAATTAATTAATCTAAACAAAATGAGTTTATCTATGTTGATGTGTAAAAATGAAATATATATATATATATATATATGCTAGCTTCAGCATAAATGTTTCACATATACAAAATTTATTCTCTTTGTCTAGTCAACATATAAATAAAAACACTTTACACAACATATGAAAGAACAAACATCACAAACACAAAAAATAAACAATATGCTTAAATACATTTAAAATATAGAAAAAAGGAAGAGCAGTTTTTCAAGAATAGTTAAATCTGTAATGATGAGGACATCAGTGCAACAAATAATTAGTTTCACCAGCAGGAATGAGTGCACTAATAGAACTCTTTCTCTTAAATAATGTTGATTATTTAAATATATATTATCATGATAATACTTATGATTTTCACTGACATTAAATTCCTTTTTATATGCTATGTAAGTATTTCAAAATCTATAAATTTAGATGTTTATTTTAGTTAATGCTACTTTTTAAAATACTTAAAGATAGATTTATACATGAAAAATCAGTATACAAATTTGATGCATAGTAAATAAAGTTCTATATTTTAGGCATGAAATTATTTACTGTCATTAAAAAAGAATAATATATTTCAAATATGCCAAATTTCTCAAAAATTAAAATGAAAGTATTATAAGATTTGGCATTAAATAATCATTTGGCATTAAATTTTAATCTCATAAACTCAATAGCATTATAATCATTAAAAGCTATACAGATATTTGTCTTCAAATTACTCTTAACAGTAAATAAAAAAATCTCTCAGTAAAAAAAGTTTTCATTCCTATACATAAACAAGCCTAAATCAAATCATTTTCTGTTTTTTAATATAGTACAGAGAACCATAAAACACTTTTCTTTGACAAAAAGATTTTATTAGATGTACTTTTGATTACATTTAAATTGAATTAATATTCAGCTATCTTAATTTTCAAATTGCACAAAGCATAATTAAGGATACAATTGCTTTATTTCCATAGATTTATTATTTTTATTAATATTGGACATTCTAATTTGAGTTGCATAATTTTAATTCTGTAATTTAATACAATACAGAATTTTTAATTGATGGAAATTGTAAAGCATAAGCAACTTTTTTTTTTCTCTTGCTTTTTTCATGATAACATTAATATTTGTGTCAAATTTCGAATAGTCTCTGTTGTATATTTTCTAATTAAAATTAAAATAAAGCATAACTTGTCCCTTTCATCTTTATAATTTCAAATTCATTTTTAAAGGGATTTTTTTCTCCAACTTAGTTCTAAAAAATATTTTGTTCAAAAATCTAATCTATAACATTTATTATTAAGAACATTTTTTCTAATGAAATTAGTTAAACATTGCATTTTTGTCAATGCTATAAATCAACATACAATTTTTAGAATACAGTTTCAACTTTATCTTAACTTCTATGTTGTATCTTTTGTTTCAAAAAACCATTTCCAATCTCTAGCTTGTTTACATATCTATTTATATGATAAGTATTTGTGAAGTTAATGTTTTTTTTTTTTTTTATGGAATAGTATTTATTTAGAAAATTACCTAAAACAACTTTGCTCAGGGTTTTTTTTATTTTAATACTACTAGAATTTTTCAGCTCCTTATTTTTAACTGTTAACTCCTGCATTCTTTTGTTAGTTTCCCTGGAACTTTACTTTTATAAAGTATCATTATGCATTAAAATTTAGCAAAAAAAAAAAAAAAAAAGGGGGGGGGGGGAAATGCCACTATCAAACATCAGCCAGGAATAATCCAGATAAATGAGTGACATTTCATTTCTAGGTTCTTTCATACTTTATCTGCAACAGCAAAAAAGAAAGAAAAAAAACTTAGAAAAAATAATGTTTAGGTTTTAATTTTTTTAAAAAAATCTTACATTTTAGCCCCCCCCCCCCAATTTTGAAAATGGTTAAAGAGGATTTTGAAGGACATAGGTTGAATAAAGGTTATTGTAATTCTAGAAATATGATTAGAAATGTCCAGTTATATTGAGGATTGCTTGTATATAAATATATTTAACTATGACATTTTTATCAATAGGATATTGCTTTTAGATGTCAGGTAAGAAGCAACTACCGCTGGTGTTGTTAAATAAATATTTAACTCTAATAGTAACTATCGATGTTCTGAAGAATTATATCATAGCTTATGAATGTAAAATCAACCTGTACTTTGTTCTGATTCATTAATATATTCCAAAGTGAGACTTGAAGTAAATGATTCATTAACAGGGCAGAATTAATGTTGTGAATATACTATCTTTTTATTAAATGCTTGCTTTTACTCGGAGACATCAATAAGCATATCCCTCATTATCAAGCAGAGAATGTCAATATATTACTGAAGCTGCTAAAAAGTATCTAACGAATTTAAATTTCAAAAAACATATTTCTTAGAATGTTGATATTGCACAAATGCAAAGTAATTTGTTAAATATTTTAAACTATCAATTTTTTTTTATAAAAAAAAGTGCTATAATTTGAATTTTTATCATTCGCAAATTATACTTAAGATTAATTTTTAAATTAAAATTTCCTTTTTAGCTACAATAATACTTTTAAAGGAATTTTCCTTTGTCTTTATCTATATTTGATAAAATCACTCAAGCATGATCAAATAATAATAGGATTTGCAAAATTTTCTTTTAATTTATGAGTAAGACAGCATATAAAATATTAAAAAGTATAGAAAATTATATAAAAATAAATATTCTTCTCAGCAAAAAAAAAGGGGAAAAAATTATTAATATGATCCTTTCTAATAAGTTGATATAAAGAAAATTTTACAAGAAATTTTTACAGAAATGTTACACATTTTTATGCAGGTTTGAAGAGATTTCTCAGAAAGTTGAGCTTTGATTGCCAATAGCAGTTTGCATTGAGCCTAAATTAAGGGGGGGGGGGATTTAAAAAAAAAAAAGTAAATTTTTTATAGAGACTTTGATTTTTCACACTGAAGTTTATTTACTATTTAAATTCTTCACTTTCCTTGTTGTTAATTTTGAATTGTTAAATTTGTTTGTTGTTAAAATTGTTAATTTTGAGTTTTTATGTTTCCTCTCACAATTAATGAGAAGTTTAGCCTTTATAATTCTAATTTACATAAAGTGATGAATGTAAGCAACTTAAAAAGTAAAATTTATAAATGAAAAAAAAAACCCTTAAATTATATTTTAATTATTTTTATTGATAGATTTACAATTTTTAAGTTTATCATAAAGTATTTATTGTACTTTGAAGCATTTTAATAATTTTCAATATTTCAACATCAAGAAATATTGCATTTTAAAATATATTTTTTTATTGATGATTATATTTTTATCAATTAAAAAATTAAGATCATTAAGGCTATTCTTATTAAATTCAGTGGACAAATTATTCAGTTTTTTAAAAAAATGGACTCTGAAAAATGTAAAAGTTTGTTCACATATGCAAAAATAAAATTTGTGCAAAAAAATTATAAACTCTTAAAACAAAAGAATAATTAGTAACCTAAAAATAATATAAATTAATATTAATGACATTAATAATTTATTTTTAAACAAAATTTAATTTTAAAACCCAATTTACTTAATATAATAATTATTAAAAAAATTTAATATTAAATTTATTACATCCCCCCCTTTCATACTTAAAAAGGATTTTTTTTTTAATACATTTACTAAGAAAATTAACTCAGACTTGTCCTAGTTAGAATTTAAGGGTTAAATAGTGCATACTTTCCTTGTTTTTAATTAAATAATAGCAAGTGTAGAAAAGTCTTCTCAAGTATTAGAATTAGTTCCTTTCATTAAAAGTTTGGAACAAGTTCATTATAAACTATTTAAATTAGTTTGATAAAATAATGCAATAAATGTGAAATGGATTAAAAGAGCTCACAATTATATATTTAACTGTTTATTACGTCCAAGAGAATTATGTTTATTCCTTTACAACATAATACAAATCATATTTGATATTTATATCTAAAATTTTCCATTACAATTTTTTAATTATTTCAGAAAAAAAAAAAGACTGATGACCTAAATATTCAAAATGTTTTAAAAGTGTTATATTTTAACATTCATCAAAAATTGGAATAGCTATTCATTAATATTTACACCTGATGATTAAAAGCTGTGTATATGTTAATAAAATACATAGAAGGTTCATAAACATAAAATAATTTAAATTTGATTTTTTTTCCACTTATCATTTTTGATAGCTCAATTACTTACTTCACATATGCTAATGCAGCTCTTTCAAAAATAAATAAGAGATCCAGATATCCATTTCCAGTGGTAAACGATTTATTCCAGTACTGCTATACAGACATTTTGACATACAGGTACTATAGGCAACTCACAATAATTGAGTGCACAACTATTAATACTCAGAAATGCAATATCAGGTGCTTGTTACAAGAAATAAAACAGATCTTATTTTAAAATTAAAAGTATAAATATTTTTTAAGCATTTCCAGTAAGTTGAGGTGGATCTTTCTTTGCCAACCCAGAAAGAAGTTTCTTCAGTTCTCCAATAGCTCGACCAGGGTTCAAACTTTTCGGACAAGTCTTGGTGCAATTCATGATAGTATGACACCGGTACACTGAGAAAGGATCTCGCAGTTTATCAAGTCTTTCATCAGTTGCTTCATCTCGAGAATCAATCACCCATCGGTAAGCCTGCATTAGAACTGCTGGTCCCAAGTATCTGTCACCATTCCACCAATAGCTAGGGCATGATGTTGAACAACAAGCGCATAAAATGCATTCATAGAGCCCATCCAGTTTCTTCCTGTCTTCCACACTTTGTAAATTTTGCTTTTGCCCATCAGGTGCGCCGTCTTTCTTCTGAAGCCATGGTTGAATCGATTTATACTGCTGATAGAAATTATTCATGTCAGGAACCAGATCTTTAACAACATACATGTGAGGGAGAGGGTATATTTTGACTGGTTTCTTAAGATCAGTATCTATTTTACAGATGCATGCCAGAGTATTAACACCTCCGATATTCATAGCACATGAACCACAAATACCTTCCCGACAAGATCTACGGAAAGTAAGGGTAGGATCCAATTCATTTTTAATTTTAATTAAAGCATCAAGGACCATAGGTCCGCAATTATCTAAATCAACTTCATAATTTTGCATACGTGGTTTTTCGGTGGGGTTATCAGGATCCCATCTGTAAATCGAAAATGTCTTAACTCTTGATTCAACAGCAGCAGCAGTCTGAGCAGCTCTTACTTGCAAAGAAATACCCTTTCCAAACTTCATTAATTCCCGAAAAAAATTATTTGCATTGACCATCGCCATGTCTTCCGTTACGTAATGTTGACAAAACTTCAAGAACAACCGCAAATGCTTTCGGACAGAAAATAGAAACTGAGTTAAAGCAATGCCAGATGACTTGCATCAACTAAAAAAATACGTTCATCGGAACAGATTATTATTAGCTACATGTGTTTATAGGTGTCTCATAAACTTTTTTAAGTGCAAGATTTCAGGATAAAAGTATTTTGTTTTTCTACCTTGTACTTTGATTTTCTTTCTTCTAAATATTTTTAGGGTTTAAAATAGCATTACAACTCAACTCAACGTGGAATAAAATTCGAAATTGACAATTTCTAGAGATTGGCCAGACCATAGAGGGCCAGACCGTCAACCAATATGAGTATAATCACAGCGCAGCTTATAAAAGCATAAGGTTGTTTGAAACGAATGAGGGGTATTAAGGGATTTTTAGCAACAAAGGCTGTCATCCCAGTGCATAAGTTGATGTGAATTTCGCTCTGATTGGACTTCTAAAGGTTGACATGAGCCTAGCGATTCGTCCGCTTATTGCTTATGTTTACATTTCCGAGATTCATATGGTAAACGCAGCTTTTAGCGCAAGTTTCAACTATGTAAATCCTCTAACATATCAATTTATTCTGTTTTTTTTTAAATTCCATTCTAAACTTTCGGGAGAGTTTATAATGACTCTAGATATGCTTAAATTTTTAAAAAATGCCTGTTACGGCATTAAAAATTTGAGAGTATGAGGGAAAAAACATTTTCATGTTTCATCTCAAACTTATATAGGTAAACAGTAATTTAATAATACAAATTCCCCTCTTTATTTTCTGAAATTGACACTCTAGAAA
>JAPMOR010087954.1:162990-193524 GCA_026543865.1 Argiope aurantia | reverse complement strand
TCCACATGCTAAGCTTTGCTCTGAGTGAAATGTATTCTGGTTATCATATAAGAATATACTGGTTTCTTTTTAAATTCCTTTCAACTGAGTTTTAATAATGGCATATAATATGTGTTCTGAACAATGTTTATACAGTCAGGATAATAGATAAGTATGGAAAAAAAAAATCTTCCTTGTTATGTTTATTTAGGGCGAAAACTTATTTCAAACGTTTTATTTTCTTGTTTACTCATGATAGTAAATATATATCAAGAAATTGTTATATGCTTTTTTTATTCAGAAGTGAAAATTTATTACGTATCTTGATGCTTTTATTAACTAATTATTGCCTCGCATGAATCTTTCTAATCAAGGCTGAATTAACTTTCAGAGCCTTGCAAAAATATTGTCTTATAATATTCCACCTTCCATGCTTACTATTTTCATCAATCACCATGTGTTTTCTTTTAATGACTAATACTCTTTAACTATGTATAAATATCATTCACTTTCTTTTGCTCTGTTAGACATTGCAGATATTCAAATTTGCCAGCCTTGACATTTCTTTCTTTTGCTTTAAATTCTTTATTCTATTGAATTTACTTTTATGGTTAATGTCATTAGGAGCAATTAACCATGTTTGTACTTTGCTAAATTAACAAAACAATTTTATTTATACTGAACACAAAATAGGTAGACCGAATTAAAAGAAAGGTAGAAATTTTGTTTGAGTGAAATAATGATGCAAGAAGCAATGAAAAACTAATCAACTTTTTGTATGATTCTTTCTTAGGAAGTATTAGCAAAATGATATAGAAAAATTTTTTTATATGCAAGTTAATTTTTTTATTGTGCATTTTACATTTTAAAATCAACTGAATAATCTGAACATAGATTTTCTCCCCTATATTTAGATAATGTTGGAGAATTATTGGAGCAAGTGTCATCAGTTGTCAGGAAATTTTTTATATCTCATTCTGAAAAGATATTTTCTAAATATTTTGCAATGATTCTCAAATGATTGTATATATCTTTTTCTTTTATTTATTAAATAATTATGATTTTCAATAATAAATAAAATACAAAAAATGATATGTTTGAAGAAAACTTTAGTTTTCAGTTGTATATTAACCACATGCTAACAATTAATTGCTCATAAATTCTTTCATAATTAAATCTTGACTATATTCATCAACAGCATGCAGTTAATATCCAAATACTTAATTTATATATGTAGTTTATTCTATAATTTGTAAATAAATTAATATTTTTTATATATTATGCAGTTTTACACTATAGTTATATTTTATTTCATCATAACATTATTTTGGATTTTTTTTAAAGCATCTTTTATTTTTTATGAATAATAGATATAAAAATTATTTAAAGGCTGTTTATAACATAAATAGGGATTTGTCTTATAATAAAAATGTGAATACAGATCTTGGAATATTTTAATATTAAAATTTGAAATGGTTCTCAGGAAGAAAGATTGACAATAAATGTATGTCAGTGACTATTTTAACATATTTATCACATATATTTGGTAAATAAGATTCAGATTTATATTTAATTTTACAGTTATTTTTTGCGTATAATTTTACATGGTTAGTATGATTTTTAATAGCGATAATATAATCTTGCAAAATTTTCTATAATGATTATTATAGCATACGTGTTCAAAGAAACTTGCTAGAAACTCACAGTATCATTATAGGAAACATCTAGTTCATCTCTACTTATTTTACACAAGCTCAAAAAAGAGATTTTAGAATCAGTTAAATCAATAACTCAATTTGCTAATTGAGTCTTTATAATAGCTCTGACTCAAATTTTATATGAATCTCTTCTGTTTTTAGATTAATTTTAACAATTACTTACTTTTCAATGAATTCAAATTTTATTTTTGCATAGCGTTGTGAGAAATAAAAAGCAATATTTATAATTTAGTTTTCCATTTAATTTTTAGCTGTTTTATTTATGACAATTTTTACGATGTATTATTTCCTCTTGCTTCATCGAGTGTAATGCATTGTAATCAGGTCATTTTATAATAATTTTAATAAAACAATTTCTTTTATTGTTAAGTTGTGATATTATGTTTACATTTACTTTAACAGCATTTATGTACTTTTTATTGCCCTGTAGCTTTATTTATACATAATATTATTCAATCTAAAGATCAATATTTAGTTTTGTTTACCTCCAATCATTCATAACAAATTTATTTGTTATTATGTAAATTTCTTTCTAATTCAACAAAATATAATATATAATAGTTACCTGATTGACAATGATTTTATAAAAAAGTCATCTTCTGTCTTTAGATTTTAAGCTACAATACTAGATTTTGAGCCACATATTTATTTTTCATTTGGTTTCTATAATATAATTTTGTCTGTGTTTTTTCAATGATTATATCTCTGTTTTCTAAATATCTTATGTTCAAAAATTGATACAATATTACAGTATTGATGTTTGATAATATTCAACTTGAAAGTATTTAATAAGAAAGTGGAAGATTTGCTAAGGAAGAAAATCCAGCTGGCAGCCATTTCAAACTAGATGATCTGTTCATCTGTGATAGCAGTTATTTGCATGCATCACAGCTGTGATAGATCTTCTTGAATAAATATGCCAATAAATTATTCACAGATATCTTAGTGTAATATTGATTTTCATATCGTATTGAGATCTGTGATCCCCCTTCACAAATAACTCTTCTAAAAAATTTTAAATAGTAGCATAATTATTAATACTTTTATGTGTATATTCAGTTTTGATGTATTTACAATAGAAAATTGAAATGCTATTATTTCATTCTTTAAAACTAATTAAAAAAATGTCATGTATGTAAATATTTTAAGCTACAGCTGCAAATTTTTTAACTTTTTTTTTAAAAAAAATTTCTATTTTTAAATTGAGGTTATTTAATTTGTATTATATAGATTTTAAATGTATTTTTATTTCATATATAAATTGATATTTTCAAAAAATAGAATAAATGCCTTAATTCTGAGAAGATTATGAATGCATTTTAACATTGAATACTAAGAAAACGAATTTGAATATGAAATAATTATTAGCTAATGAGTATTAATTATTCTAGATAATTATTAATAATAAAATTAATATGATTTTGTAAAATTTCTAATCAATATTTCTCTTTAATATTTAACTTAGCAAAAATTATGAGAAACACACAATTGAAATGCCTACCATAAGAAGTTAATTTAATTCTATTAAATATATATTTTAATATGAAACTATTTTTAATGCATTCTGGAAATTGGGACTCGAAAAATCTGTACTACTGTTTTTTTTATTATTATTATTATTAAATACAATTCACAATGAGAAGGTATAGCTTTCGAAAGATAAATATAAATATTGCTTACTGATACACGTTTTCCCCTTTGCTTTCCATGTAGAAGAACTTAAATGATTATCCTACTTTATATAGTATAAAAGTGATCCTGAAATCCTAACTCAATTTCATGTTCATCTACTCCAATTTAATTCCTCTCGCATTTAATATGGGCTTCCTGTTACTTTCTTTATTAATTTTCTTATCTTTTATTTTCTACGGATTAGATACCACAGTGTAAAATTATTACTTAAATTGCGCCTTTCTCAGCTGATTATCTGTTTCTGTAGTTGAAGGGCTAAATTATTACTTTTAATATGAAGGGTAAACAACTGGTTACCGAAGGCGGTGAGTTTCTTTTAAGCTAAAAGAATATCTATCAGTCTTTTGTTTATTTAATGAAAAGGATTAATTTTGAATAATATTTACCTCAAACGTCGAATTCTGATTCTATAGTGTGATTCTTCTTTTCTACTTGAATCAAAGATGCCAATAATGAGGGGATTCCCCCCCCCCTTTCCATTGAAAATGTCATTGCTGAATGCGAATATCTCCATTTTCAAAATGGCAAATCACTTAAATTGATAAAAATAATATTTATATATTTTTTTCTAAATTAATAGAAACATTATAAATTCAATAGGTTATAAATGGTAATTGAATATTTAAGTAAAGATTCTTTGATTGCTTTTTATTTAATTTTCTTCCGGATTAAAATCTAACGGAGATCCATACCGAATCTGTAATGCAAATTAAAAGAGACCGTTTTTTTTTTTTTTTTTTTTTTTTTTCTAAAATAGTTGAGAACTGTTTGTGGAATAGTATGGTTCAGTTGTCTCCGTTATTCATTCAAACTGATATTATCAAAGAAATATAGACAAATTTTCGCAGTTTAAAATAAGAAAAGTGACATTTTGATATTTTTATGTCTTTCAATATCTGTTTCTATGTTTGTTAAATTTTATTTTCAGATTTTTTTTTAGTATTATATCAAAAGTATAAATTTATTGCTACTTATTATGTACTTTTCTACCTTCCTCTAAAATTGAATTTAATTTTGTTTGATATTTCAAATTAATATTTCTTTATCAGAAGATATGCTAGATTATAGAATATGCCATTCGAGTTATTGAAAGCTGACATTGTTTATTTCAGTTCGAAGTTCAGAAAGGATATAAAAATTTCCCATAATAGTTATCTTTTTGTAATAAAATTTATTATAATTCATAAAAGAATTAAGTGATTTATGAAGTTAAGCCCATTTTTACTTACTAGTATAACGAAGTATGCAAAGAGAAAGTATTGTAATCGTCAAAAATCCGATTCGAGATTTTAACTAATCTCAGTATCGTAGTTTTAATTAATTTCCTGAGTCCATAAAGCACAATTTGGGAACTATGTCTGTTCATAAGTCTGTGAACACAATAACTCAAAAGCGTCTTTAGCAAGACAAATTGAAATTCGGTTGCATGTTCTTTCTTGAAGATTTTTATCAAATCCATTGATGAATGAAATCCATTGATGTGAAGTCTGTCTATTTGGCTATTTGAATACAAATGAATAGCATAGACAGTAAATAGCTATACGAATAAAATCGGTATAAAAATTTAACATTTAAATTAGATACTTATCGAATTTTGAATTAAATCCGTCAAAGAGTTGAATGTTAATTGGTCCGTACGCGATAATATAAAAACACAACGACTTGATATATGAAATTTAACATATGATCGTGATATTAAAAATGCATTCTGCGTTAAATTTTGATTTCAATTGGTTGAAAAAAAGGGCATTCGTAATACATATTTGGATTTCTTCACTGTACTGTGAAGCACAAAACTCATATGCCATTGTCTAAAAATAAAAATATGTGCATTTGTGGTGTTGACGGTATTGTCCAATGCCCATAATTTTATTTGGGGAGGGAGGTGATGCCTTTATTAGAGAGTATATTCGAAAGTTATACTTATTTATTGGTCTACTTTTGTACAGTAATTTTCGTATTCGAATATTCAATTGTACATAATTAGAGTGATTTTATATAGAAGAAACCCGTCATTCGAAATAATAAATCTACTGTGAGCAATGAATGCCTTGCGGTTTTTCAACAACGAGCTTGCATTTTCTTTCAGCCTATTTAAATTTTTTAGCATGAAGCAGTTCGCTCATTGTTTTTTTTTTTGGGGAGGGGGGCAATTTTTTTCTTTATTTCAGTACAACAAATTTTAAATTATAACTTAGTGAATAAATTTAAAAAAAAAGTTACATATGATGCTTTCAAACGTTTTTGTTTGGTTTTAATGCGTTGAAATGAAAATTGACATTAATACCTATTTTAAAAACATTATTTTTCATCTAATTTTCACTAAGCTTTTAAATTATTAATAAAAATTATTTTGCCAAATTTAAATAACAGATCATATATTACCATATAAGAATTTTGTTATTTGTCGAATGCGATTCAATAATAGAGATGATAATGTTTTAAATCTTCATTTCATACCGAAATAACGGAACCTACTAAGCAACCAATAACAATCAACGCTCTTTGAAACATTTTATTCATTTCGAAAATTATATTTCTTACGACATTCAGCTTAAAATTTTATTCTAATTATCTTCAGTATAAACCATTATGTTTATTGATTTTTTAGAGTTGAATTTTTCATTATAAAACACGATTTGGAATTTTCTGAAGCAATACTAAGAGATTTTTTTTCGTAGAATTTTAATTAAATTTTTAAAGAAGTTTACACATTATATTTCTAAAAAGTTATTCATTCTTATTTTGAACTAAATCATTAGAAAGGAATTTGAGACATTTATATATTTGAAACACATCTTTAACTTTCAACTTATTTTTACTAATCTCTTAATCTACTTAATCATTAAGTAGATTACTAATCTACTAGTAGATTAAATCTACTAGATGATTAAGTAAGATTTACTAATCTACTTAATCTTCTTATTTTATAACCTTTTAAAATTTTGTCAAACCAAGAGATTATGTCATATATTATGTTTTCAAAATTTTATTTTTATCAATTCGATAGACGAAATAACAAATTTTTAAATCTTCATTTAATGCTGAAATACAAAAGTGTGCTAAATAAAATTCGGAATCGAAATATATTTTGAAAATACATTTTGCAAGCCTTCAACCTAAAAATTTACTTTAGTTCGTCATAAGCATTAATTTTTTAGTATAAATCTTTATGCTTTTTGATTTTTGCATATTGAATTTCTGCAAAGGTAATCTGAGGTTTTCTATAATATTATTAAGATAAGCTTTTGGGCTAAAGTTTCATATTATATTTCCAAAAATTTATTCCAATTCAGTGTAATCCAATTTTTTCCAAAATAATTCACGATAGTTTCAATTCATATTCTTTATTGAGATACATGGAAGATAAGCTAAAGTATCTTTGTTTTGGTCAATCATCAATTTCTCTTGACAAGTTATCAGCACTTTCATTAGAAGCAAGAAAAATTGCTTTAATATCTTCTTGAGTGATTTCATGCTTTCTTTTGTTCATAATGCAAAAAATTACTTCGGTAATTTCAAAAATAGATTCAAAATACGTAAAATATAAATTAACAATTCACGACTAAATAAAAATTTTCAGAATAGCACTTGAATAATGAATTTAGAATTTTTTTTCTTATATGTAATCCTTATATATATAATCAAAAATATAAGCATTATGAAATTAAATCTAAATTATTTCAGAATTAAACAAAAAAAAAAATAAATAAAAATTTTATTTATTTGGTTTAATTTTGATTCTATTTTTTCCCCCTTTTAACTTGGTATTTATTACTAATTAGTCTCTCTCTCTCTCTATATATATATATAAACAGCGGCAGTTTGAAGTTTTTCGGGTCTTACTATGTTATTTGAAACCGGTAGTTTCTACAAATCATCAAAACTTCCGATAGCCCTTTTACAGAATAAGATGATAACTTCCTTCCGCAATAACAAGATTATCAATAAATTTCAAGATAAAACTGCTTTGTAATTTGCCGCAATGATAAGGCAATAGTTTGCTATTATATCCATACAAAGCCTGAAAAGAGTGTCTGGCATTTATCGGAAAAATAAAGAACGTGTGGTATTCTTACATATCATTCATCGTTAAGAAAGCAATGGAAATCGTTTCTTTTAGTAAATAGCCATAAAATCTTCCCTATTTTGAGCTAACAATACAGGAATATAGACACCAAAACCCTTTGGAAACACAATAATTACGCAAACCTATTGAGTGCCTCCCCGACCCCTTCCGCCTTAGGTACAGCAGAGTTGGCTGAGAAAAAGCCACTACCATCTGAGATAAAACAGACCTCCTACGATGCTATAGCCGCTTTTCACATTGATCTTCCCTCCAAAGAAAGCAGGCATCCGAAATCTTCCCTCTTGAAATTCTCAAAGCGCTCCTTCCTCTAAAATAAAAATTTCTAATATTTAAACAGTGACGAATGGGCGAAATGAAAGCAACGAAATTATTATTTTGTAGTCTGTTTAACAAAATAATGAAGATCTTGCTAAATTTGTATATACGGATACATTTAGAATTTTTAGGAAAATTGTTCGATTTTGTTTCTTGTCTGAAGTTTAGTGAGCATTGCGCAAGTATAGAACAGTACTTCAAGGCCGGTCATCTGGGGGTTGCAGGGGATGGAAAGAAGAGAGGTAGAAATTAAACTGGAACAATCGACGGGTTTTGAAATGTACGAAGTTTACAGATATATGACAGTTTAGTGCAAGTGTGCAACATATTATAAAGTACGGTCATTTACCTCACCTACTAGGTTATATCGCATATATTACTTTGATAATTCATATTATAAAATGTTTTATATTGTTAGATCTAGTCATGTCTATGATAAGGAAGTATCCCTCTGGGTGTCAAGACTCAGTTTCCAAAAATAAAATTACCTTTTCTTCTTTTTTTTCTTTTGTGCAAAATTTCAAAAAGTCATGAGTGTATCTGTTTTCTCGTCTACGAAGTAATACTGGTTATGAAATTGCTTAGACTTCAGAAGTTACAATTCAAACTTCAACTGGCAAAGAACATTCCACACAAACTACACAATATTGCTATGAAAGTGTAGAAACGGTGAAACTCCTTAAGAACCTTATGTTTATACAAATATGATTGAATCATAAAAAATGACGATGCCAATAACAAATCTTTTCAAGTGCATATAAGTGATTCAGGTTTGTGAACAAGCATTATAATTGATCAATTTAAAATGTTTTGTGTTAAAAACAGACCTGTACAATCGCAAAAGAGTTTTGGCTAAGAATCCTGAAGGCAGATCATTTTCCTTTACTTACTACTTTTTAAAAAAAGTGCCAAATGATGAAATGCAGCTTCGCAGCTGGTTGATTTATTCAAAAACACAAGACTCGGTATTTTGTTTTTTTCTGTATATTATTTTCTAGAGAAAGTGAAAATTCTACACGATTTATAGGTATCTATAACAATTGGAAAAAGTTATCAACTATAATTCAAAATCATGAGCGTTCTATTTGTAATTTAATTCATTTATTGCTTGGAACAGTTTATTTCAAAAGAAAATTTAATAGGCGAATAGATAATTTAGTTAATACATTAATACAAATGGTGAAAGATAGACATCTGACACATGCTTACAAATTATATATGGATTTTTCATTCAAAACTCAGTCATCCACAAGGATTGAAGTAAATCACAAAAAAGGAATCAGAAGACGTTTATCAAGATTCAGAAAATACTTGCAATATGTCAGCAAATGAAGATAAAAACTAAGAATATAAATAATTCATGAAAATTGCCCAATACCAGAGCATTGTTTGGAGAAATGTACGAATATGGCATGCGACTCATTATGTGGCTATCTTTATAAATGTTCTTGCCCAGATGATAATTTGTGCAAACATATCTACAAAATTCATTCTACCTTTTTGACAAGTAAATCCATTTTAAAATCATATATCTTTTCAATAGAAGAAAGAAATATCCATGAAGATAATATGGCCATTGATGCAACAGAAATAAATATAAAATCTACAGAAAGATAAATTATTCAATGTCAAAATCTTTGTTCTGAATTAACCAAATTAATAGAAAATCACGATGTTCAAGAACTAATGTTTAAAAATGTTATATCTACATTGAAATTTTTAGTAGAAGGATGCCGTGGAGCCGCAAAAATAAAAAGCAGCCTCAAGAAATGCTCCCCAATGTCTCATTATTCAATGCCATCGAATAAGAAAATGACGACCCAGATGAAATTTTACAGAACTTCTGAAAAGAAAAATTAAAAAAAGTTTACAAAAAGCAAAAAATAAATAATAAAATAAATAAATAAAAAAAAATCTAACTGAAACTTAAAAAAAAAAAAAAAAAAAAAAAAAGGAAAAATACCAATGCTTTGATCATTAGCGATAAGAAAAAACGAATATCGAATGAAGGCAGCAATTTAGTTTAGTTATATTAACGTCCCGTTGTAAAGCAACACTATTTTGGGACGGACCTCGTAATTTTGAACCGCGGTCAGATAACGAGGACGACACCTGAGTTGGCACCCCCCTCTCTACGCCACACCACACCACACCAGCGGGAGGACATTTGGCATGACGGATTTAACGTGCAACAGACCCCTTTACACGACGGTCTTTGGTAGAATCGGGTCTTTAACTTGAAACCCTATGGCTCACAAGCCGAGACCTTACCACCAGGCCACCGCGGCCCCAATGAAGGTAGCAGGGGAAATAAAACTGAAAATAAAATGTCTAATTCTGTAGAACATTTTCCAATTAGTAGTAAGAATCAACCAATTTTGGAAGAAGATAGTGATACTTACTCTAACACTTTAACAGGTAATGTTTCAATTAAAAAAAAAATTCAATTTTACTCTTTCATAAAAAAGATATCTTGAACTTTCCAGTGATTCAGGATATACGGAAAATGGACTTTTTATTAATTCCGGCGAATTTAAATAATCATTGGATTCTTTTAATAACTAATATAAAAGAAAAAATACTTGAATTATATGATCCATTAGGTCCAAATGTAAATGAAGATGTCTGCATATTAATTCGTGAATGGAGTGCATTAATATGAACTGGAGTGCATTAAAAAACTACTGAACACAAAGGAGCACTGGAAATTGATTACTCCACGTCATATGATTCAAAAAGATAGCTACAACTGCAGTGTCTTCATTTGTTTTTTTGCATATCAAAACTACCATAATTTACAAGTCGATGAAAATTTTGATTCAAAGAACTAACTTCAGAGAACTCATCTTTGAAACTATTACAGAAAACTTTGAGTGCTAACATAATTTGAATTTATGTGTATGTGATAAGATTTGCATATCTGTGCAAATGATGGGGCTAGGCCTGATTAGATTTCTAATTGGAGACACCTCTGTGATGAATTTTCAAATTTGATTTTGACAATTAATCAGAAAAAAAAGCGAACCAGAGATTTTCACCTCTTGGGTCTGGTATGGAAGAGAATGCAACTCATTTTATCTATGCAATAAACCTGCATCTATTAGACGTAGACGAAATATGCTGTAGTGTCCACAGCGCGAAGCGCTGTTACCCACGATCAGTGATGGTGATGGATTGGTAAATTTGCTGGAGTGGATGAGGTCTGGGGCTTGAGTGGAAAATCGTTGGTAGGAGACGGGTCCAATTCAGGTGGATTTTCCAGAAGAGGAGCCGAGATGCATCTTGCCTTGGTATGGGAGGTGTGCAGGGGTTGGAGTATTATCTAGGTTTTAGTCCAATGAAGAAATTACGGTATGGCTCATGAGAACTTTGATTGCGTTATTGCGATAAGGTAAGGGGATAGATAGGGGGATTTTATGATTGACTTTTAATTTAATATTTATTTAAAATGAATGTTGTCGAGATGTGAAGGTTGATTTGTGAGTTTTAGCAATAGGTTAAAATTGGTTACGTTATAGAAGAATCAGTTTGGGTCTTTTGATATTTTTGTTTGGTTGATAAATTTCTATCTCTTTTATTGCTTTGTTATCAATGTGGTTTATATCGTGAAAGAATTTTTCTGCAATGCTTTTGATGAATTCTTTTATTGAAGTGATATTGAGGGCTCGTCTTATATCGTCGTTTCTTATGAACCATCTCGCTTTTGTTATTTGTCTAAGGATTATATTTTGGCACCTGTCCATGATGTTTATGTTGGATTTTGTTGCGTATGCCCAAACTGGATAAGCATACGTTAGGACAGGTCTTAGCATGGCTGTATAAACAAGCAACTTATTTTCCCTACTCATTTCTGAATTCCAAGCAATAAGGGGATATAATTTGCGGGCGTTATCTCGGAATTTTTGTTTGACATAGTTAAGATGGGGATTCCAAGTTAAGGTTTTGTCTAATATTACACCGAGGAATTTGGCTTCCTGAGATCATGGGATTTCAACTTCATTAATTTTAATTAGGTTTTGGTAGTTTTCCTTTTCTTTATGAAAAGCACTGTTATTGTTTTTAAGGCATTTATTGCGATTTTCCACTTTGAGAACCAGCTTTCTAGTTCTTGGATGTGTTTGTTTAATGCGTGTCTAATGAATTTTATGTTTTTGTTTTTGGCCAGTATAGCTGTGTCATCTGCGAAAAGGCATAATTTGGTATTGTGTTTCTGAGGTATATAGTTAATAAATATTGAGTATAAGGTGGGGGATAATTTAGCTCCTTGCGGAACACCTGCTTTTATGGAGCGAAGTTTGGAGAGTGTGGCGTTAACGCGTACTGTGAAATTTCTGTTAAAGAGGAAGGAGGAAAATAATTTTACGAGAGGAGGAGGAGTGTTGTAAGAGATTAATTTATAAATGAGTCCTTCCAGCCACACTCTATCGAATGCTTTTTGAACATCGAGGAAAACAGCTCCCGTGTTTTCTCTATTTTCGAAGCCTGCGGTGACATACTCAACTACTCTAAGGATTTGGTGGGTGGTAGACAATTTGGGTTTAAAGCCAAATTGCATGGGGATTAGAATGTTATTGTTGATCAGGTGCTTATTAAGTTTTTGTAGGATAAAGTGTTCTGTTATTTTGCTGAAATTAGGAAGGAGTGATATTGGTCTGTAGCTGGTGGGATCAGTAGGATCTTTTCCAGGCTTTAAAATAGGAATCACGACAGTAGTTTTCCAAGATGAGGCGAAGTATTTAAATTTGAAAACGAGTGTGATTATTAAGTACAGTTTGAATTTGGTGGTGAGTGGAAGATTTTTGATAATTTTATTTGAAACACCGTCTATCCCTGGAGCCTTTTTTACATTTAGTTTATTTATGTACTGGAAAAATTCCATAGGCGTTGGAGGCTCTATTTCGGAGTTGATCGGAGTTTTTAAAAAAATTTCTAGGGTATTGTTTACATTGTTTTCTGTGTCAGTGTTGTGCATGTTATTCAAGGTGAATTGTTGCTCCAAGCTATCAGCTAACGTTTCGGCTTTATCAGTGTTTGAAATGGCAATACTGGCCTGGCCTTTAAGGGCGGAGATTTTTGTATGTGTTTTCCTTATGTGTTTTGCTGTGTTCCAAAGTGAATTATCGTTGGGTTGAAGTGCTAATAGCTTGTTTTTCCAGTCCTCTTCCGAAACTCATTTTCTGGTTTTTTCTATTGCTCTATTTAATCTGTTTAGGTCTTTTTTATCAGATGGGTCTCTAGTTCTTTGCCATTTATGACGCGTGCTATTTCTTCTATTTAACAATATTTTTAGTTCGTTGTTTACATATTGGGTGTTGGGATCAATTTCTCTGGAGTTTTCGCGAAAAGTTGTTGTGATTGTGTTTGTAAAATTTGTGATTAGAGTGTCTAGGTCATCTGGTGAATTAACATTAATATTTAGGTCGGTGTTGTACAGCATGTTTGTTTTAAATTTAGTCCAATCTGTATTTAATTTATTGTTGTGTTTGGGGGTTTTAAAGCTAAAGTAAAAATTTGATAGAACTGGGTTGTGTTCTGAGCTTAGTTCCGGGACCGAGGATATGTCGTATGGGTGTTGAAATTTTTTTGTTATTGCTAGATTTATGAAAGATGCAGTGTAGTTTCCGTAGTGAGTGGGGGTGGGTGGAGCGATGATTTCTAGTCCGGCGGAGTTCGCAAATGACTTTAAAATATTCCCTCTATTTGTGTTTTTGTTGGAGCCCCAGCTAATGTGGTGAGCATTAAAATCACCTCCCAGAATGCATAGATTACCTAAATGCATTAAAGTGTTCAGGTCCGAAGTGAGCTGGTTTGTGTCAGATGAGGGGGGAATGTAAATTGAAGAAATTACTATTGGGTCAGAATTAAGAATGTTTAGGCTGACACTGGTTGATTCTATATGGGTGATTGGAGGCGAGGGGATTTCGTGGTGTGGGAGTGAATTTTTAATTACTATGGTGGTGCCACCGCTGGGTTTATGTACGTCTTGGTTAGGTCTATAGTTTAAGTACGAGTTATAGTTGGCTATTTTAATAGTTTGGGGAGGTCTCAGGTGGGTTTCTTGCAGTAAGATAATATCGGAGTTGTGCTTGTTTATAAAGTCACGGAGCTGGATTATCCGAGTTTTAATGCCGTTGGCATTCCAGAACACAATCCTTAGACTAGGTGTTGAACTAATTATTTATTGTAGGTATAGCTGCTTCAAGAACAGTTTCAACTATTTGCTCAGGACTATTGATTTTACATATTGATTTTAACATTGTGTGCAAGGCTGGGTTTGCGATCAGGGCTTTTCTCAGGTCAATTACGGCTTGGAGTAACTGAATCAGTTCATTAAAATCTAGATTTTCTTGGCCGGTGTTTGTTTTGGTGAGGAGTGGTGCTATTTGTTGGAAGTCGTCAAGGTTATAGGTTTGCTGCGCTGTTGGAGTAGGTTTATTGGAAGTGATATCTGCGAAGCTTCTGTTAGATTTGTAGGCACTGTTGTGATTTGAGTTTACATTGTTGGAGCAGAGGATGGTGGGAGCAACTAGTTTTGGTTTGGGGAACATCTCACATCCTCTCCACGAAGCAACGTGGCCTGTTTTGTGGCAGTTGATGCAGGTACCTGCATCTATTAATCTCTCTCTATTTATATATAATCACAAATAGGAATGTGATGTGTTGTTACTCTATAGGCCAGACCATTTCACCTAAAGCTACTTAACTTGGACAAGTATTTTAAAGAAGTGAAACCCTAAGAGTGTTTTCTCATCCTGAGAAATTTAAACAAAATTTTTGCGTTTTTCTGAAATAATTTGCGAGAATACTACAGGACAGAAAGAATTTTTATATCATAATAAAATTCTTTAAAATTATCTTTTCAATAATACTTTATGTTCTTAAATCATTTTCATTATTATTATTAATATTTTATCGTAGTTTTTTTTCTCCATTGTTAATGATCAAAATAGAAAGATTTGGTATGTATGGTGTACTACATAATAATATTGGTATATTATTTGGCTAAGGTATACATGGACATATTATATAAAATATCTTATCGAAATTTCTAGCAATCATTAATTTTAGCGAACCAATTGGTCACGAAAGTATTCTTTCTCTTTCTGTCTCTATACATATTAGATAAAACTAATTAATATTAATCTTATTTAAAAAAAACTAAATGTTATAAAATAAGTCTACACTGATGGTTACCATATTTCATTTTTTTATAATTCAACTTTATTATTACTTTATTGTGAAAATGATTCATTGTAATATTTATATGATAATAGTTCATATTTGTAGGATTTGGAAAACTGAAAGTAATAAAAATAATTATATTTTCACTGATTGTTTATATGATTCAAAAGGTGTGGATTTCATTCATTTAATTCATTCACAAGATTCATTAATTTGAACAAGCAAAAGAAAAGAAAATGTTGATTGCTTTTGACTAGTATTTCAAAAAAGTGTTGATAAACTGTTTTTTTAAAAATATTTTTTTATTTTTCATGACATTGCCATGAAATTAAGGTCCTAAGATATTCCAGCTATCATTGTTGAGAGTTTTATAGATGTGTATAAGGGCTATTGTTAAAAAAATAATAACCATAAAAATGGAAGCATCAGCTTCTTTTCTTTGATCAAACTGCAAATTAAGGTTGTGGTAATAGGTAGGATCAACTATAAGAAGTTTGAGTTCCCTTTGGAAGCAATAAGTTGTTCTGTTTTTTTTAACACTTGCATCACAGGAAGGTTTTTTTTTTTTTTTCTCTCTCATACTTCTTTCTAAATTCCTTAATCTAGAGTGAGTAGTAATAAAAAAAAAGAAGCATAAATAAATAAGCAAAATTTAGAAAAAAAAAAAAAAATGTGGTCTATTTCTTTGACATATATATGTATATATATTTGTATCTTTTTTTTAACATGAATCTAGAGTAATAAGCTTTTCTAGTTTTTCTTTCTTTTAATACTTATTCTTGCAATTTTAAGCTTTGAGATTTGAATAATTCTACAACTGTTTCAAAACCAAATTCAAACTCTGTCACTAAGGTATGCTTTTCATCTACCAGATTTTTTAAAAATAAATATCAGAGATGAATTGTGTACATAGAGAACATAGAAAGTAAGCATATTTAAATGAAAACATAGGCAGCCAACTGCCTAAGATGCAAACTAAATATATTAAAAATAGTTATGATTATTTACCAATTGTTTTAAGAAATAATTAATAAAGAATAATAAATAACAGAAATGCATAGTTAACAAGAAATGGACCTCAGAATGGTATGTGTAAATTACATGTCGTAAATGTTTAGTAATGCAAAATTATTTGGTTAAGGAACTCGTTAAGACAGTTTCACAAATTATTTACTTTATAGCAACCCTTAATTCCAGCTAGTAGATATAAAATTTATCTAATCTTATTATTTCATCTAAGCTTGTTTTTTATTTAGCTATTTTTGTTTTTATAAATTCTGTTGTATGATTTTTTATGGTATTTCTAAAGAAAGAAAAAGTACTTTAATCCACTAAATCATTAGGCATACTTTTTTTTCATTATTTACGTCTCTGCAAATAGTGAATTTATATATTTTTCTAAAAAATGTCTACATAAAATTTCCTTACATTTCAAAACTCATTATTACAAAATAATGCTTTATTCATTTTAAAATTCACTGGTTAAAATTAAATGAAATAATACATAAAATAAAATTAATGCACATTATGATGGTTTGAAATGCCATTTCTTTCTCTTCTTCCTTTTTAAATGTCTGCAAATGTTTTTATTTAATAAAGAGGACACAAATTTTTTTTAAAAAAATATTATTAAAATATATGTTAAAAAAGGTTAATTTTTATCATGCATATTGTTTAGATGATCTTGAGATTTATAATTATTAACAAACATGAAAAAGAAATTTCAGTGAAACAATATAAGTGTGAAAAATTCCTTGCAAAATGAAAACTTATATCTACTTCGTGGGGGTGGGGGAGGCAACTTTTTAAGGTGTACAATAATTTAAGAAGTGTAATTTTTTTAAAAATCAAATTTCAAGCAATGGAGTCATGTTTAAAAATAACTGCTGATTGAAATGTTTATTTAAATTCCTTTGTAATACAACATCTTTTGTTCATTTCAGTTAGTTACAGAAACACTTAAATATAACACTAAACAACTTGTAATTTAATTAATAAAACTATATTATTAATATACAATAGTTTTATAATACTATAATATACGACTTAAGGAATATAACCAATTCTTTTGAGAAATGACAATGTTATTGAAATTACCTCATCTTATATATAGGGAAAAGTTATTATATATTTATAATTTTATTAAAAATTATTTTAATGCATAAGTTATTGACTAAAGGAGGAACTTTATTTCTATTTGAAGAACCAATGATTTTGTTTAAAACAATCACAATGTAAAATGGTGAAGAATTTCTATCAGTAATTCACTTGAAAACATTTGTTTAAAATTTGCCAGAACTTTATCTGGATATTTGAAAAGACCACTTTAATTCATAAGTATAACTTATAATACAAATCTTTTTGCACATACACATACTTATTATTTATAAAATGAATATAAGTATAGACATTCTATTCAGTATGAAATATTTGTTTCAAGGCAGCATAGATCATTAGCCAATTTAATCACAAATAAGAAATGACTTGAAATGAATTCTATAATATTTTAAAATTAAACAGAGAATGAATCAATAAAAGAAAGAATAGGAAACCTATCTAAAATACTAAGAATTATTATAGTACAAACCCTTCATTTGAAGTGTTCTTACTACATTACACGAAGTGTTCTTACACATTAATTTTCTTAATCTACTTAAAGGAATTAATATAAGAAACAAAAAGGAAGTGGAAAGTTTTTCTATTCTGATTTAATATCACAAGTACTATTCTACACAAATCATAAATAATGTAATGTTATTTTCAAATATCTCTAAATGCAGCAATTTTCTTTTATGTATAATATGCAATTTCTTTTTTGATATTTGTTCAAGTGAATATTATCAAGACAGTTTATAAAGGTGATATATTTAATATAACCAACATATTTTAATAACATTCATATTCATAATAATAAAATATAACCATATAAAAACACTAAAAAGAAATATAATATTCAATCATCGTTTCTAATATCAGCTTTTTAAAAATTTACAAAGCATTGAGGGAAAAGCTAAACACTCAGTATCTGAATGCATCGTCAACTGAATTTTATGAAAAAAGATCCCCTGTTTAAAAAATCTATTTTAATAATAATTATATCCACACACTAACAGTATTATGAAGCAAACTTCAAAAGTAATAAATCCAATAAAGTATAAAAGTAATAAATCCAAACAGTGCAGGATGTTTCTACAAATTTTAGTTAATTCTTTTAAAGATTGAAATGAAACAATAACTACTATTTCTATATTCTATTGTCCAATACATATTTCATGAGAATTATGAATATTTAGAAATTACAGCAATTATTTTCTCTTTTTGTATGTTGAATTTCTTTTTCTATTTTAAGAATTTTAAAATTAAAAATCTTAAAAATATAATTCTATGAACTTTTAAAAAATTCAATAATTCTGTTTCTTAGCACTAATTAAAATTATTAGCTAATTATATTTAAATTAAATACTAAGAATTATATGAATATTAATTCAGATAAAATAACAAGAATGCATAAAACAATTTGTGTTTGTCAAAAAGAGATTAAGAGAATTAAAAAAAGTTAACTGTTTGTAAAAAAATTCATAAATTAGATAACTCTTTAAGACAGGCACAAATTTAATGGAAAAATTTTAAATTACTACACAGTATTAAATATTACTTAATAAATAATTGTAATTGTTTTCTTAAAACCTTTGAAGCCAGGAATACAATAACTTTCAATACTTTTTCTGACCTTACTGCTGTTTATCTTCGCTAAAATTTCTAAAAATGCCATAGACAGCATGGAAATAATTTTTAAAATGTTTGTTATAAGATTGAAAGTATGAGGGAAAAAAGATTTTCGTCTCATTTCACACTTATATGGATAAACAATAATTTAATAATACAAATCCCGCTCTTTGACTTCCATCTATAATGTAAGAAACACGTAATTTTCTAACCAACCACAATACAGTAAGCAACAAATCACATAGACGGAGAAAGAAAGCCTATGATTGGACTCAAAAAGGTTGACATACAAAGAGTCGATCTCTAGATTGTGTTTCGTTCATATGATTGGACCTAAAATAGGTTGACATAGAAAAAGTAGATTCTTTTTTCAAAATTTTATGTAAATATTCGCAATTAAAGTGTTTGCCCTTATTTAATCCATAATAATTATTGAAATTTTTATTAATTTGACCTCTGCGACAAGATGCATCATTTAAAATGAGCACGGAGAAATAATAATAAATTTAAATTAAGACGGAAAATACACATAGACAAGAATCGCCAACAGGTGGCACAATGTGTATTTTTCTTTCAGATGTAATTGGCTGAACCATTTGTCGCATATTAGCTGCAGAAATTTTTGAGTCATTGACGTCATTTTCATTGCATCTTTCATCCATCTTTTTTGAAGCATAAGCCGGTAAGAACTTGTCAGCTAAGCTGGATTCCGATAATATACTTTCAGGTTTGATCATTATTTTTAATTTTGATTTACAGTAAAATGTATACGATTATTTTCGAAGCATTAGGCTTTAATAATTAGTGTTATAAAATTTCACCAATATGCCTTTTGATTTATAGTATATCTATTGAATGTCAGTGTTCATGAATTCACTGTACCATATATTTCTTGATGTCCGTCCTTTAAAAGATTTTCGGTTTGACGTCAAATAATTTAATATATACTTGCTCATTTTCAATGCTTCCTTTGTCAGTAGACAAAATTTACATAAATAATATGAATCTAAGAATTTTATTGCATAAATTAAAAAATAAACATTGTTTTTCATATACTACTGTATTTTTAAGATAATACATGTTGTTTTTAATTTTCTTTCTTTGTTATGATATGATTCTTTCTTTCTTGTTATGACAATAAAATTTGTGAGATATTTAAAATATACCATTTATATAAAGTTTTGTAAGTTTAATTACATATACAATGTTTCAACAAAAATTGCCACAAGGTTTTTTTTTTCCCCCCATTTAGAGATTTGTGTTGGCTTATGTAGTTTCAGAATTATAACTACGGCTGCTGTAGAAACGTTAATCGTTAACAATCCTCCTTTATTTCAACTATTATAGAACAGTACTTTAATTATATAACTTTTAAAAGGGCTATAAAAAATTGAGTAGATTATTTTTTTGTTACTTTTATTATGGAATTATTCCTGAGTGGAAGATTTAAATCTGTTTTTAAATTTCCTTTATTATAAGATGTTATATTATAACTAAAATCATAATTTTTGGAGTACTTTCTGTATAATTGAGTTTAATATTATGATTAACTTTAAGAGTTTCTTTCATTGTAAATATGGCAGTCTTGCATTATTTAAATTCAATTTCTTAGTGATGAACATTTATTTTTTTATTTTGTCTTTTTATATTCAAATTCTGGTTAATATACAATCAAACCCTTTGAATAATTTTTTTTTATTAATGGATTTAAAATATGAGGGGGATATATATGTCCCATTAATAGTCAAAAGTATAATTTCAGAATTACTGATATTTTGTTGTAAATCAAAACAACTTATACTATGTATCATTATCTCTGTTGCAATTTGAAGTGGTAGAAATTTCAGATTCTTTAATATTTGTAAAAGGTACAGTTAAGATATTATTTAGACAAAACTTCATTCGAAATTAGGCATAATGAAAAAATATTTTTAATTATTGATATTCTCAACTTAAGCATCAGTTTTCTTTTAAAAAGTCTTGCAATTACAAAAAAAGAAAAGTTCTTGCTGCTGTGAAAGTTTTGTTTTGGGTTTTGCTTCAGGTTGTTGACATAACTGGGAAATCAGATATTAAAAAAAAAGTTGGGAAAATTCATAAAAATCCAGAAAAATTGGCATCCCAAGCATTTCATGCTAAGTATGCATGATTGGGGATTTTATGAAATCATATGTGTATATCCGATGTAATGTCACCAAAACAGCCTTTGCTGTTTGGTGGTTGCTGTTACAAAGGTGTAATGTCACCTTTGTAACAGCAACCTGGGACAGGTTTTTTTCAAGGGTATGGCAACTCTTTTGGAATTTCTTTATAAGAGTGATAAGCTGAAGAATATTACCTACAGCAATCCTAATATAACTATCAGGAAGATCGGTTTTCATTTTTCAAAAAGCAGTGAGAGTGAATAAATTTTGGTTTAACTCTTTTTCAACTAAAAATGTTGCAATAATGCCATATCATTGTTAAAGATGATAGTAATACTTTCTCATGGTAACTCGAATGGTGTCTCAATGTTGAGGAGGAATGTTTGATCAATAAAGATTGTTTATGGAAGAATATGGAAAACATTCAAACAAACATTCATTATAGTGGAAAAAAAATTTTTACAACATTTAAGCAAATAGTGGAATAATTAATTTTGAAGTATCAAAGCAATTTTAAGTGTTAGGAATTTACGGGTCAAATATGAAGAGTATAAAAAGAGAGAATTAAACTTAGAAATTAAGTGAAATTTTGAAAATTAAAAAAGGAAGCAGGGTACCAGCTCGAAAAAATTTAAAGCTAAAATCATTAAATAATATTTCTTGAGGCAGCTCAATAAGAAGTTTAAGAAAGAAATTATAAGCACGAAATTTTGCTAAAAGAAGTTTTAAAACTTTTATAATTAGTTTAATAATTGGTATTTCAATTCTAAAATTAATGGTTGATTATTGTTTTTAATTTTAGTTGTAATTGGCAAACATTTTTTACTTGTTACTAAAATGGTATCTTTTTTATAACTTTAAGAGGAATTTAAAAAAATAATATATTTATGATTAGGATTGAGTTTAGTAAATAAATAAGAGTGTATGATTAAAGCAAATAAATTTATAGGATTTGCCAAAGAAAAAGATTTTAAATAATATTTCAGTTTTTGTTTTGTTTTTTAAAACTTTGCTAAGTTAGTTGCGTATTGGTTTTATATTTAGGCTGCAACATGTATTTATCATATTTTTGAAAGGAACATTAAATATTTTTAAATGTTGAGCAAAGTTCATAACCTTTTAATAATAAAAATTTTCAAGTATTATTTTTTTTCTTCGTATAAGAAATGTAATATGCTGGTTTAATAACTTTTTTTAAGATGATCATTCCATTGATTTAAAAATTAAATTTCATAAAGATATTGAAATAATCCATAACAGGGTTTTTAGTAATGTATACTGTACACATATAATGATTCTAAGTGGAAAGAAAGCCAGGAAACAAAATTAGTAGCAATCAGTCAGGATTTTTTTTTTTTTTTTCAGTGGCTACCTTCTATTTGGAGCTTAGTGTGCCTGACTAAAAAATAATGGAATGACAATATCGCTTCTTAGAATTTCTTTCTTCGTACAGAGTGTCTCTGTGTAATTAATTTAATCAGATTTTCATTTTTATACATAGTATTTAAATCATCATCAGTAATGGAATTCTTACTTTTTAATGTAGTTGATAAAAAAAAAGAATTATTATGCTTTTTTTGATAGCTTAACTCTAGCATTGTTTGCCATTTGAGCAAGGGCTTTAATGTTTTTTCACTGAAATACATTTCGAGGCAAAAAAATTTCTCATATCTATGTTTTAAGAAATAAAGGATTTATTGATAAATAAAAGAATAATAGCTGTTTATTTTAATTGAATTGAATATTTAAAATCCTAATTTTTTATGCATTTTCATTTATAGACTATATTGGAGTTCAAGCTCTGATTCAGGATAAGTTTCATACTCTTGTAATAAATTCAAGAGATAATATTCAATTAAAGATTGTTCACTAGTTGTAAAAGTATTAAGATAAAAGTGGCTGATATTTTTCTGGAATGAAACAATTCTTTTTGCATTAATTATTTATTGATAAGCACAAAATATTTTACTGGTTATATTTTTGAATATTTTCAATCTTATGTTCTGTAATATTTTTACTCTTCTGATCAGGATTGCCATGCCATGAAGAGAACTAGGGAAATACAGGAAATTTGAAAATTTTAAGAACAGGGAATTTTTATTCCCATCTTTAAAAAGGTGACTCTAAAGATTTCTAGAATAAAAGATCGTAGTCGTAGCTTCTAAAATGGAAACAATACCATTTATAAATGTCTCTCTCTCTCTGTCCCCCCCCCCCCCCCCGTATAAATCTTTCCAATTTAAATACGTGCGGCAGTTTGTATTTTCCCATGAAATTCCCAAATTGTAGCTAATGAGCATGCATGAGACTTTTGAAACTGCCTTAAAGAATAGAGTACATTTCTCTGACGGGATTAGCAATATTTAATCTGCAGAAGTAGGGCAGTGGTGTTCAGTCAACCATATTTGAGTTTATTGAATAGTTTATTAATTTAAAAACTGTTAGCTTATTCATAATGAATTAAATAATTTTTTTAAACAGTGAGTTGCTCAAAATCCTTATTTAATACAATTTGGATGGATAAAAGAAATCAATTCTGATTTTGCTGATTGTATTTAAGAAGTTCCATAAAATTCATTTATTGCATACTGCTTGCTTTTTAAGAAGGTAATAAACCTAAGTAATATGGGAAAACAAGCACTTACTTATCACACCAAAAGAGGGTTCAAGAACTTTTAAAACAGAATTTTTATAGGCATTGTAATTTGTTGCACCTCGTTTGTCCTTTAATGCATTTAATAATATATTGAAAATATTTTCACATATGTTCATTGAAAGTGAATCGTACCTGATTTGTTATGGATTAGGTCCATTAACTTCATGATACTGATGACTGAAAAATATGCAATTACTTGTAGTGTATAAATGGTATATAGCATTATCTTGATTTTGTCATACAGATCACCACTGGTCAAATGGAATTAAATATTCTGTACGGCATTAAATAAATTAGTTGTTAAATTTATACACTGATAATGATTTTAGATGTTTAAATTCTGGAATGCTTATACATAAACTGTATTTACTGTTCGTTCTTGGGTTCAATGACCTTCTGCAGTTTTGCACATGTGGCAGGGTGCGCTTACTTACTAGTTGAAATAGGATCGAGAGGAAAGATGAAAAGAGGAGTTGTTTATATTTAGCAGTAAGGTGTACTTGTATTATATGCAGCTTTGGATCATCAAAACTGCTGATAACTCATAATATTGTAGGAAAGAGATGCTGATAATATTTTAAAGCAGTGCAGTTTTTGCACCTTAAATTTTGCACAAATTAAGTACCAAAAGACCTAAACATTAAGTTTTGGTGAATAATGGAAGATTTAAGAATTCTGCTCTTAAAATTTGGTAATTCACTTTTTTTACAAATTTTTTTATGTTTAAATATTTTTTTTGTTATTGAATTTTTAATGACATTTTGAGATTAATACTAAAGTAGATAATCTTGGTCATGTTTGATGATGTTATATAAATATTTAATGTGTCATTCCTGAACACATTTTTACCTCTTGTACTAGCCATGCAAGCAATCAATATGCAATTTTGTGTTAAAATAAAAATTAAACAGAAAAGAATGAATTCTACAAATATGCTCAATTCTACAAATATGCTCATTCTTCCATGCCCCACCCCTTAGTGAGGTAGAATCGTTGAAAAATGGTATTCTGAGGACACTGAAATGAACAGCACAAGAATATAACTGTTTTAGGGTATAATTTACTTTTCATGTTTATCTTTATAATAAGCTGGAAATTCTAGCTTTTAATACAAAATTATTATAATTATTCAATTATAATCATTCATTAGAACATTGACATAACATATCAGTTTGCTTAGTTATTAATTTCAATATATAATAAAAGAAGTGTTTTTCCCCCCTTTAAAATTTTTCAGCATTTGTGTATTAATTTTATGCAGTTGGTGAACTTAGTTAACATCTAACATGATATCTTTAGTAGTTAAAAGAATTCAGACATTTTTTTTTTATTGTTTAATGTATGCATATCTTTTTGTTTATTTTTTAAACTTTTTTTTAGGTTTAATGTACTCCAATCCACTCGCTTGTTGTGCACATTGTTATAAGAAAGCTGGATAATGTCTATCAAGTCAGCATTTAAAAAAGATAATTCGAAATGTGATAGACATGAATCTTCTGATTTTCCCGAGATGTCTGAGCATTTAACAGATTCAAATATTTTACAATCGAGAAAGACTTATGGAAGAAACAAAAATTATGGAAGTTTGTCAGTGTATAGTGAAGATAGTGAATCTTTTTCTCCATTTTTTGAAGAGTTATGTGCAGAAGAAAATTCTGCATTTGCAACAAGTATTGCAAGCAGCAGTTATAGTAAAAATAATGATCAGGAGGATGTTAATTCCAAATTTTGTTTATTTAATGATGAAGATACTGATTATTATATTTCTGGTTCGAAAGATCGGATTTCTTCTCCTAATCTTGAAACAACAACCTCTAATTCAAATTATCAGCGCACTAGGAAAAATCTAAAAGATCGATTAAATAAGGAACTGTATAATTCTGAAAAAAGATTTAAATCGCCATCACATGAAGAAAATTTAAATTCTGAAGCAGATGGCAAAGAATTTAAATCTGCCAGTGATTTTTTAAATCATAACCAAGCAGTTATTTCTGTTAAGCAAAGCTCTCTTCTGTCCCGCAACAATCATGCAGGAATTGATGTGATATCTAGTGATGATCCTGTTGATGTATTACCTCAGAAATCGAGCACAACCTCAACCATGCAAGTGGCTAAACCAACTGGATTGGTTTTTGGTAAAGGACTTTTTTTTGAAAATCCTTTGATTAATACAAGCATTTTTTCAATAGTAGACCTGGTAAAGAGATTTTCAGTTAATAATGCAAGAAATAACCCTTCCAGTAAAAAAATTAACGAAGGATGTGAATTAGCACCTGTCAAAAAGAAATCAGTTGCAAACAGTGCTGCATCATCAAAAAGAAATTCTTTTGATAAAAAAACATTGAACTCCACTGTTTCTGTTAAAAAATCTAGCAAAAATGTTATTTTTAAAAGTAATGAGATAGATCTTGGTAATCTAGATGTCAAAAAGGATGGTGCTAATACTCCAAGATCTATACCGAAACGAAATGTCAGATCTTTTGATGAAGTGGAAAGAAATGTAGATATAAGTTATGCACGAAATACGGACACACCCAAGAAAAGCAGTGCTAAAACACTATTAGATGTGCAGGAGGGAAATAATATTAAAAGAAGTGTAAAAGTGCATAAAAAATATGTTCACAAAAATAAATTTGTTAAAAATAATGTAAAAGCTAAAGTTAAATCATCAATTACTCATATTACTTCTGATTTCCATTTAGTTGGAAATGGAACTACTGGAAAAATGCAGTCGAATTGCGACGAAAAACAAATTGAAAAGCTTCCTTTTGTTCGTTCGAATGAACAAATGGAAAATGCAGTTCGGAACCAATTTCTTAATATTCCAATAATCTCTGCTCCAGTTTCTCAAGAAACAACTCCTCCATTCATATGGAGCAGCAATGATAACCAGACTGTTTCATTTGGGAATTTTGAAGATTTGGCTATTCCTGGTCCTCCTTCTTTGAGTAATAATCATTTAAGTATGGAAAGTAATGAATGTAATACAGATATTGAGCCTGTAAATGGTAGCTGTGTTTTGATAAACAAAACTACTACTACAACTACTACTCTCGTAGAGAATCCTGTCTCTCATAAACAAGAAAAAAGGCCAAGAACTCTTGCTACTCTTGGTGTTAATGCTGAGCAACGTGCGAATGATTATTTTCAAAAAACTGAAAATATGTGCATATTAAGAAAGCAAGAGATGGCTGATGAGATATTTTTGAGGCATCCTTCTCTGAAAAATGTAACTGTGAGCGAGTTCTGCAGTTCTCCTAGAATAACAAATATTTTTTTTGATTACTTAGATCATTCTGTTGGTTTTCCTCCTAATTACCATGATGTAAGTAAAGGGTATGATTTTCCAGAAAATTTTGAAACAGAAAATCTGTTGAGTGTTTTAAAGGATTTTGTACATTCTTTCATTTATTATTTAATTCCAAAAGATGGGCCAAAACCTTTATATATACCATATTTCCGAATCTTGAATGAGGCAGCGCACAAATTGTCGATTACAGAGCATGCTATTGTGACACTGGTATTTAGAAAGAACTTTTCGTTGGATAATCCTTTCCTAAAACTGGATGATATGTTGTCAAAATTAGATTTTGCTGCATTGCTTGTGATCTTTTACGAATATAAAAGAAGGCAAATTATTTCAAATTTAAAAACTGAAACATGATTATTTTATGTTTTATAATTTTGTAAATGTATGATTTGATGATAAAATTGTTCTTGGAATAATATTTGAATACATAAATTGCTTGAATGTTTTATTATATCTGATGTAATTATGATTGATTATATCTGTCTGTAATATATAACGATATATAAAGTGTTCTGTATTGGATTTTCCTCTTACTACTGAAATGTATTTTAATTATGATATAAAAAGCGTATAAAGAAAGGAAAACATAAATTATAGACAATTTTCTTAACATTGTGTTTGGGTAGTTAACAGAGTATTGAGAAAAATATTTGAATATACATAGACTATATTACTAATATTTATTTGAACTCTTAACTGATATATTTGTTATTGTATGTCTTAATGTGAGTGTGTATTTATTCTATCAGATTATTGATGAAACTGTAATTGTTGCATAATTTCAACTCTTCTCTTTTTTCAAATATCAGTAGTTGTAGAAAAATTCATAATTTTTGATAAATTTAATATGTGTACAGTATTTTATTTTAGGTACAATTTCTGAATGAATGAATATCTGAAACTGTCACAAAAATTTACCAAGTGCATTCATACTATGTTTTTTGAAATTTATACCTCCAAAACATTTTTTTATGCAATAAAGAAAAAAATTGATTAGGACTAATTTCTCACTTTTTTTTTTCTTTCCATTTTACAGGTTAACCATTGAGCCACTGTGTAAGTGATTTTGTTTTATTATTATTATAGTTGGCGAGCTAAAAGTCAACATAATTTTGATTTCCTTGAAGAATTGTTCTTATTTTGATGTAGAGATTTTATTTTGTATTTGTAATTTTTTTTTTCCCCTATTAGTAAAATTATTGTTCAGTTTTGATTGATATGTTGACAGACTGTATATGGATAGGGGAGATTGTGCTGGAAAGAAACAAATCATTTCATTCTTAAGAACTCCACCAATGTGCATATACTTTTGTACTATATTTTTTTGTCAGTAAATTTGACAAGCAGTTCCGAGATATGATTGATTGACTAGAAGTTGGTCTAGATGAGCATGCATCTTCTTGTGTTGGTAATATATTTGCTGAAAAAAGGAAATTATTTTAAATAATTGAAGCAAAGCTTATCTGAAATTCAATAGGTGAAAAAAAATTTCCCTTCCTTAAAAATAAAATTTTTATTTTAAATTGATTTTAGTTAAGAATAAAACAATTTTTCAAATGAAGTTAAAAACATATTGTGTAGTAATTAAAGGAAATAAAATAAAGCAGCATGAAAATATTAGAAACATCCAAAAACTGTCAGGAAAAATTTTTAAAATCTGAAAAGTCAGGGAAATTCAAACTGCAGAAATGTTGGCCACCCTATCATCATTTTGTTGTACATCTCAATATGCTTCCTATCTTTTGTTTTCAAAATGTTATTTTTTTAGTTTTAAGAAAAAAAAAGGAATGGATCTTCTTTTTGCTTGAAAGTTCTGAGCTCCTTTTCATCTAGCCATTGTTTAGTTGTTAAAAGTTTTATTGCAGTAAATAAAGCTGAAAAGATTGTTCATTTGATTTGATATGTGAATTTCTTAATAAAGTGCTATAATTCTCTGGTAAATGCAATATAGCTTATTATTTATCTTAAAACTATATAAAATTTTAGTGATTATTGATGTTAAATCCTCTAACAGTCTGTGTAATTTCTATAGGCGTTTCAAGGACACTCGTTTTCCTTCTCCATTGCCATGGTTTCGACAAATCTTTTTTCTCTCTCTCTTCCATGCCAGTACGTTCCGGGAATACCTTACCTTCGGAATACTTAACAGCGGTGTACAAAAAAAAAAAAAAAAAAAAAGAATGACACTGCTATCTGTCTCGGCGTTGCGAGGCAGACAACCAGTAACGAGGTAAACATGTGATCTTGAACCGCCTAAGAAAATACACTAACTATAGATGGTTCCTTTATTCAGTTTCAGATCATTAATTTCCTGTTTATTTGTGCTTTAAAAAAAAATTCTTTAAACTATTGCGGTTCTAATATATATTATTAATGACAGTTTATTTCAAATTCCAAATATATTCAGTTACTTTTAAATTAATTGAGATTAAATCCAGAACTGTAACAGGCTGCGTAGCGTCATAAAAAGTGCTTGATTTTCTTAAGTATAAAAGCAGCATTTTATTCGTTTTGTTTCCTCACACGTTTAATACGATAATTTGGAAGCATAGTCGTTAAGACTTCTTTATGAGAAGTATCAAGAAAAGGGAAAAATTCGGATAAAGAATCCAGGGTGAAATAGGTCCAGGGGTTCCAAACATATTAAGATCACGCTCACGGCTTTTTCTTCAACGATGTGCATTGCTATTTATTGAGATACTGGAATGGTTATCCGGAAAGGGCAATACGAAATATGTATTGTGCCATACTTTTTGCAGCTCGAAAAATTATTTTTAATTTCAGAGGCACTAAAATTTTTAATGTTTGAGATGTTGAAGAATTTATTTAAGTTATGCCAGGTACCTTTTATGTGCCGTTAAAGAATACTCGGTTCGGTCCGGTCAACAGAAAATAAAAATACACCAAGATGAATTTGGTGCTCCTGAGCGATATTTCGAACATGGTAGAAGTTGCCGTAAGAACACTTACAGTAAAGCCTCTTTAGTACATTACACATTCCATCATCATTCTCTTTCATTTGTTTTGGAGCAATTCCTCGATCGACTTATTAGATTGATTTTAATATACTATACTGAAATATAATTAATTGTGGCTTGTATCGATCGTGTAAAATCCTAGTAAGATGATATTTTAGCTTGAAGACAAGTTTTCAGTGATCATGATTTCTTTCGCCGTATACTTTTTAAGTTGCCCCAATCCATTTGAAAATTATTTGTTGGACCAGTCTCGCCAAATTTTAGTTTTTACCAAGATATTAGAAACTAATGCTAGTTTTTTTGGTATTTAAATTTTTGAATTAAATAAATAAAACTTTTTCGAAACTTTTATTCTTCAGGGTCCGAATTCTATAACGAGCATTGTTTTATTATTATAACTTATAGAAATTTTGTTCCCTAAGAAATTTCTCCTTACGTATAAAAGTTTGTCCAGATTGACAGAGCAGTGCACAGCATAAATCATTTAGCAGCGAGAAATTTGTTGTTTTTGTTTCTAATGGCACTAGTCCACTGACTTAAGAAGTCAGTGATTTTAAGCCAAGGGTGCGTCTCTTGTTTTTCCGTAGCGCCATCTAGTGCCAAGAGTACGACTTACCTACACACACGTCACAACCCTTTTTACGGGTTGCATTTCATCCACAGATCGTAATTTACACCTGAATTAGAGAACGATCATTGTAACAAATAGAAATTACTAGAATATAAAAAACAGGATATTAACCT
>JAPMOR010087954.1:144682-162980 GCA_026543865.1 Argiope aurantia | reverse complement strand
GAATTGGAGTTTCCTTTGCTCCTCTTCGTATTGGAGTTTTCTTTGCTCCTCTTCATATTTGAGTTTTCTTTGCTCCTCTTCATATTTTCTATCAGCGATAGTATTGACTAAAACCGAAGTTACAAAGTCCGGATCTTGTAAATATTCTTTACTGTTCACTATTATATTTTTCAGTTCCGAAACTGTCGTTTTAGTTGGCACAGTTTCGCCAATCTCTTTAGCAACGACTATTAAATCTTCTTTTTTAAATCCTATCACAGCTTTAAACATTTTTCAAAGAGATAAAGTCCTGTCGCGGACGCCAGAAATTTTTATGTAACAAATAGAAATTACTAGAATATAAAAAACAGGATATTAACCTTTCAAATGCTGCGCAAATAAAAACACTGGATTAAAAAAGAAATATACGTTGTTTATTTGTTACTTGAGCTACGAGCTCTCCAAGCAACATATTTTTCTAAATCTTTAGAACTACAAAAAAATAAAATTAATTATTCTAAACATTTTTTGTGCATCAAACGATATTTTACATGTTGCCAATTTTTTATAAGAACAAACAATCAAATTGATATAACAGACGATAAAAAATATAAATAAATATCACTTGAATAAAGTAAATATCAAATACGTGAAATTAAACAAATAATAAATGTATTATCCAATTAATTATACGAGAATAAAAATAAATATCACGTGATCTTAACAATCATCCCTGATCCAGTAACCCCACTGGTATTACTCGACATGAGGACTTTGTGACCACGACAGATTTACACGTGTGCCAGCCACCACACACACACGGAGAGTCTTCAGCCGGCGGAGTTCGATCTCGAAGTCCAAGGGATGCGAATCCAACGCCCTACCAGCCTATCCCTGCCTCTTGAGTTATTTTTTGGATGTTAGAAACCGACTAAAAGCGGATTTTTTTATATATATAAAACAGAATTTTAACGCTGTTTTAAAGGCTTAAAAAATAACTTTTGAATTAATGCATTTTTCCCTTTTTTTGGTAAGTAATTTTTGTAAAATCAGTTTTGGACACAATTTTATAACAAGGATTTTTATTATGATGAAATTCAAAACAGTGTCATTGCTTCTTCGAATTGTCACGTCACGTTATTTTACCGCGGTTTAAAATCATGGAAAAGCAAAATGATTTTATATTTAAAAAATTTAAAGCAGTTTATTGAATAAGATTTTTTATTTGATGAATTTTGTTAAATTTTAAAGCAATGCGATATATTGTCTTGTGCTAGCTCAAAAAAAAAAAAAAATACTTCAACTAATATTTTTTAACTTAAAAATACCGGAACACGTTAAAAAGATCGATTTTCGATAAAAATGGTATTTTGAAAAAATTCTTTTACTGGATAGACCAATCTTTGAGCTATCCGAAATGAGTTTTTTTTTTTTTTTTTTTTTTTGGTCTCTAAGTCAATTAGAGCGTCTACGAGATATTAATATTTTCGTAATGATCGGTAAACCAGAAGCACCGATTTAAAGGGTCAAAAGTATGTTAAAAATTTATATAAACACAAATTTAGTTTTAAGTACGGAAAATTCTTTGCACCGAAAAACGCAAATTGTCAATGAGAGTTTCAATGGTGTTTTGTGGAAATTTGTACCTAAAGGTATCTGTTGAGCTCTGAACCCTCAGATTAGGGGCATTTATGTTTGCAATACATTTTAACGATGGTTTTTTGGGATTACTGAATATCCTTAATCTTATTGGAGTGTATCCTAGCGCAAATGCAATTAGAGCATTTGCTGAGCTCGACAAAGACGGAATAAATGAATCTAGGCAGCATTCACTGCCAAATTGCCAGAAAAAAAAATGATTAAAAAAAGGAAAATTATTAAAAGCTGAGGAGGAAGAAGATATAACCTATAAATAGTGAATTTTAAGTATGTACACACATAATTTATTATTAAAACACGTTACTGTATACTTTAAATGCATTTTTCTCAAAATTGATTTGTAACTTATTTTTTGCTCATTTCAAATAACTCAAAATATAATTATCATACTATTATGAAATTTAATGGACGCTGTCTTGATACTATTTTCTAGGGAATGAACTAAAAGAATTTATATTGAGTGAATATTATTTAATTTACAGGCTATTGTTTGAATTATAACGTCATAAATTTACTAAAAATTTCATGATAAATCTTCGATTGGCTCTAAAATTTTTATCTGTTATTACAACCATACGCTTGTTGTTCATTCCCTAGATAAAACTATGTAGTTTATCATAAGTTTTGTTCGGATGAGAGTAATAGTTTTTGGTGTAGCCAATTCGAAGTTTTTTAAGAATTTGCTGAAATTTAAGCTATTAAATACCAATTTTCAAAAATTATTAATGTTTATTTCAAATATTGACATTCTATTACTAATCTTTAATAGTCCTAAACCTAGGAATATGGTTGAAGTATATCTTCACCATGTTTTTCTAAAAAAGTGTTGTGAACGTCCTCATTGCCTTTTAACCTTCTGAGCTGGCTGAGCATTCAGACATCTAAAGAGCGGCCGAAATGCCACCTATTTATTTTCTTTCCCTTTTCGCAGCAGGGTAGTAAAACGGTGCGAGACGATCTTGTCTTTTTAACAGTGGTTGCTTCCATTCCCGTTGTCACTGTTGATTGGTGTCTCCAGAAAGTGTTTGAGGGTAGATGATTAATTTACAGTACGCGTTTTGCTCGCCAGCCACTAAAATCTCTTGCTAAAATGCCGGGATATCGGAAAGTTTTAACTCAAGGAGAAATTAATAAAATACTGTTTGAAGATACGGATGAATCTGATTTAGATATAAGTGATGAAGATGCTGGATTTGACACTTCAAACTCTTTTCGAGAAGACAGTATTTCTACTTCGTTAGAAAACGATTCTGATAGCGAAGACGGTATTGAAGTTTCTGAAAATGATAGCTCGGGACAGATTATTGAATGGAAATCAAATCTGATAGAACATAAAAATATTTTCATTCCGAAATTTGACTAACTTTCATGCCCAATCCTTGATTTACTGACGGGTTCATCAGCTTTACAATATTTAAAATTGTATTTGACTGATGAAAACTGTGAAAAAAATGCAATTGAATACAAATAAGTATGCGGAATACTGTGCAAAGCAGCGAGGATATGAAGATCAATCTTGGTATTCAATCGCAAGCATAAAAGAAATTTTGGCATTTTTTACAGCCTTGTTCGTAATGAGCTTAGTGAAGATGCCGAGATTAACGGATTATTGGGCAAAAACCGCAACCCTTGGAAATAAGAGGGTGAAAAGTATGATAGGGAAGCACAGGTTTCTAAAAATTAAACACTATTTTCACATATCTGATAGGGAATCAGAAGTAAAGAAGAATGAAAGTGGTTTCACTTTCTCTTAGACAGTAGAGCCACTGCAAAAGTATCTCCAGGAAAAGTTTATGGAATTTGTTAAGCCTACACAGAAATTTCAATAGATAAAGTTGCTCTTGTGAAATTTAAAGGTCGTTTAGGAATCATTCAATACGTGCTTCTGAAACCAGCAAAACGAGGAATAAAAATTTGGATGTATGCACTCCCCATTTCGGATATGCCTTGAATTGCGGAAAATCCGAGAACAAAGAATGGTTTGGGATACGACGTGGTTATGCACCTTACAAAAGGGTTAGAGAATAAAAACCCTACAATATATGTCGACCGCTTTTTCTCAAGTGTAAATTTATTGCTGGATTTACATAAAATTGGAATTTTTGCTTGTGGAACTGTAACGCCTAATAGAAAAAATTTACCCTCAGAAATGAAAAAAATTAAAAGAAAGCCATACCATTTCTACTTTTCAATGCAAAGATATTCCAGATTTGTTGTGTACCAGTTGGTTAGATAAAAAAAAAAAAACAAATTTCTATCATTTCAACCAATGCGAAAAAGAAAATTTGTGAGGTGTATAGGAGAAAAGGAGCAGAAAAATTGTCAGTCCAATGCCCAGTTGTTTTCGCGCAATATAACAGAAACATGGGAGATATGGATTTAGCCGATCAACGCAGAAAATAGTTTTCTGTTGCGAGAAAATCATCGAATGGTGGTGTTACATATTTTCGTTTCTCCTCGATAAAGCTGTTAACAACGCTTTCATTTTAATGAAGGCAACGAATTCTCCTCCGACAAAACGAATTTATCAACTTTATGATTTCAAGTTAGAACTGATTGAAGAACTTGGAGAGGAAGGATGTTTCAAAATGATTCATTCTGATTTTAGTCGCATGGAAGAACACAGCCACAAGAAAAGAAAAATGGATAGCCGTAAGAGAACTTGTGTACGTTGCAGAAAGTTAGGTTTGAAAACTGCTTCAGGACGTTGAATTGAAAGTTCGTGGGAATGTATAATCTGTAAGATCTGCTTATGTCAGAACTGTTTAGTAGATAATTAGTATCACAATTATTATATATAAAATATAACTAATCAAGAATTTTTGCAAAAAATTTTCAACTAATTTTCATTTTATAAATGTAAAAAATAATATGTAACAATTTAGTACTTTAATAAAAATCATATTGAAAATGCAACGTATTTTAAAAATGATTCTCGAACCCTTTTCTGAAAAAGTTTAATTACAACAGCCAATTACAGCTTTTTAAAAAATAAATACAATAATGTACTCCATTCTATATAGTGTTAATACTAGATATCTGTCTTTATTTGTCTGGTCAATAGCTGCCGATCTCTTTTTTTTAGTGTTAAGAGATAAACGTTCAAACTAAGCAACAGTCCTATTCAGCAGTAGAAATGAATTTCTCATAAAAAAAATTAATTACAGCGAAATGACCCATGCTACACTTCACGGTCTTAGTTGTTAGAAAGAGGATCTTATGTTTGGAATATGTCTTATTCCCACACTAAGTAAGGGGATAACTGGCGATAGTGAAACAAATACAATCCATTATATTCTTTGATCATTTGGATTTAAACATATGTTTACGATTTCGTAGTTCCTTCAGGGGATTAAAAATAACCATAGAGCTGAGATACTTATAGAGGGAGTGCAACCCTACTTTGGTGTAGGACAAGATAAAATCACGTGACTTGTGGACAGAATTTGTGTTCACTGTAACCGCATTCTCCGTTCCCCATTATATTTCAATGGCAGATTTTTTCTCGCTTTTAACTGTTTTATTTTAAAACTTATTTAAGCCGTGGTTAACTATTGCTATTCAATTGGATGCAAAGAAAAAGCTTCTATGGATAGTCCTGTATCATTTCACAGATATATACAATAAACATGTTCTGTTTATATCCATTTTAAGTCAATTAAAAATTTCGTAACCTCCAACACTCAGTGATTTTAATGTTAGAACTGAATAATATTTTATAGTTTGATTTAGTTATTGTATTAAATTTATTTAATTTGTTATTAAGTTTCATTTAAAATGATGTAACTGCATTATATTTTGTTACTTGCTTTATTTTAATCTCGAATGTGTTGCAAGTGCTTGGCTGCAAGCTTGGCGTGATTTTTTCTCGCCAATACAAATGTTTACATAAAAACACTGTTGGTAATGGTAAAAAAAAAAAACACTATTGACCGATTAATAATTGTGTATTTATTTTAGTGCAAATAAAGTTCCCTATTATTTCCAATATGTTGTGTGTTTTTTACCATAAATATTCGAATCGTATTATACCGTAAAAGATATTAAATCATCATTGTGAATGAAATCGTGAAACTAAAACTTTTATTGAAAATGTTATATAGTAAAATTTCATAAATGTGCTAGCAGTAATTGCATGATTTTATAAATTTTAATTAAGATCTAATTAGAAACTAGTGGGTATTCTAAAGATAAACTATTAAAGAAAGAAATGCTATCTTTACAGATAAAAATTTTGTCTGAATGTTAACTTTATTAATAACTTGCGATATGCACATACCCTAAAATCACCGTTTTCGTAAAAATTTTGAATTTTCTTATTATTTTGTATTAAATCAACACATTTAAGATTCCAAAAATGATTTAATTTTGTTTCTGCGGTAGTTAGAAGCAAAGTTACCCCAACACTATAAACCAGAAGCGAAATATTTAAAACTGATATTAACAAGGAGAAGGCACGAGGTTTAAAATTGAGTTCGGAATGAGATTTTGTATAATGATAGTATACATTTAGAATGTTTATTAATGAAAATATTAAGACTCAATAGTCAACCTTAAAACTTTCAAATTAGCTTATATACTAATAATGGGTTACTCCATCGAGCGCTCGGGTAGTGTAGTGGTTAGGGCGCTGGCGTAGCTTTCAGGATATCTGGGTTCGATTCTGAGCTAGTGTTTTTTTTCTCTCTTTCTAAATTATTTCAAAATAATTTAACAGTTTTAGTTAATATCTTTTTCATTTTTTATGCAAAAATAAATATTATTCAGAATATTCAAGGGGAAAAAAAAAGACCTGGGTCACTTTTATAATCTGCTTTTATTATAAAAAGTTTTTTTTTATCTGCATGAGATAATGATAAAAGTATTTGAACATGTAATGTAAAATTAAAATTTGTTTTGTGGTAAAGAAAAGAAATTAATATTTACTTAAAGAAGAAAAATACTCACTTTTAATTAATGCACAAAAAAACAAAAACAAAAAAAAAACATAATTTAAATCAAGAAACTCGGCTACTGATGTAAAAAAGAAAACATTATTTTCGAAACCAGTTTGCTTAGTTTTCAAAGAATGAATAATATATATATATAAATTATGTAGGAAATGTTAACCGGAAATGAAAACCGACCGGACCCAATGCCGGGAAACAAAACGTTGCGCGGCAGTTTTTGAGTATGCCAAGATTTGCGATATGGCGTCAAAAAAGGCCAGATTTCTCACACGTGACTTGGCTCATGTTGCGTACACTTGTTTAGACTAGAAACAAGCGATTTGCTTCCTCCATTTATATCAGCTCTATGAGAATAACTTAACTTTAAAAAAATAATTATTTAATGCCAAATTTTTGAAATTGCAACTTTTAGAATTGTGGCAAAAATTATTTACTTTAAAGCAAAATATTGGAAAGTATGTTTAAAGTATGTGAAGTAAAATAATAAATTAAAAAAATAAGTGAATTAAAATGCTTATTGTTTCAGAAAACTGTGTTTAAAATAGTATTAATTATTTTTCGAAGAGCTCAATCTCCTCCATACCAGTTCTTGAAACAGTTTTAATTATAAAATAATAAATTAAATATTCCTTTCTTAAAGAATTTTGCAGATCGTTTGAAAATTGGCTAATATTATATCGTTTGTGCAGTGCTTAAATCAAAGATCATAATTTTAAAAAATGCTAGTAAATGTTCTCTTTGGATAGAAATTCGGAGTTTGATTGCTGTATTCATAAAATCGGGCACTTTTTCCGTGGTATTCATATTTTGGTATTTAACAGCTATTGTGGTATGCGGATTCGTTTAGAAGGAAAAGGTGAAGTTTTGATTTGAATAGTTTTGGCAGTGTACCTGCAAAATTTTAAATGGTATATATAGTCCAGAAAAATATTTTTCCCCCATAAAATATTATTTGCCCTGTGTTACTATTCTGTCATTTTAAATCATTAATTTTTTGTAAATTTTGAAAATTTACATTGTTAATGAAGTTATTTCTTAGATATGGATCTACATATATCTTAATAAGTTTTCAACACTAGAACATTATTCTCTTTATATTTTAATAAATAAATGCCAGCAATTGCTGTGGAAATTAACTTATTTAAAATTTTGCAAATTTATAAAAATTATTTTTAAAAATTTATAAAAAATTCTAAGTACTTACAGTGTTATTTATATCAATAACTCTTAAAATGAAAAAAAAGAAAGGAAAAAAAAAGTGGGAGAGAACTTTTGAGTGACTAAATTTTCTGATGCAGCAATGATTTTAATGAATATGCAAATATACTATTTGAACGTTATGCTTCAATATCAAATGCGTCTTTCCGTAATTAATAAATTGTGATCAAACACAGCGGTAAAAAAAACGGAACGTCTGGAAATATTTTAGGTGAAATTATAAAATGTTATTAAAGTTTGTATACAACCCCTTATTCTTCAGCAGTAATTTGACTACAGGAACGGGGTGATTCGAGAATACTCCCCACGCTGCAAATGAACTCTTGACCGCAAGAATGGGGAGGGAAATGCTTGTCTTCTATCGTTTATACTTTCGGCTGCTTGGGATTTTAAAAGAACTGCATTTCAAAGAGCAAAGGAATTCAGACAATTAAAGCAATGCGATATATTGTCTTATGCTGGCTCAAAAATTTTTTTAAAAAAATTAAAAAATGCTTCAATTAACACTTTTTATTTTCATTTTGCTTCTAACTACAGAATTGGCTCTTTTTTAACTTTCTCCAGTAAAATAAAGATTACAGCTCGTCATTGAATTTTCATGCCATACCACAACCACCGATATACAAGGCCTCTGCGGTCTTCCGTGACGTCACAACGAGACGTGACACTTCATTCCTTTAGCATTAAGTCTGTGCACGCTGGAGAGTCAGGTGAAATTACTTTCACTTGTTAATATCATTTCATATACATCTATATCATGCAATTCAACACACATATATTGTAGAATTCATTAATAATTAAAATGCAGCCGCTTTCCACAACATTCTGGGGTACGGCGCCTGGTATGTATCACCTTTCTTACATTATTTGCATTGTAGGTAATACATACAGATACCTTCGATTTAAAATAATTTAATTAAGAAAAAAAGGAATAAAAAATGCTGATGAATTTCAAAACAACTCCGTATAAAAATGGTTTTATGTATATTTGCTGTTGCGTCATCTTCAAGTAAGCAATAAAAAAAAATATTCAATTCTGTTGACACTTCAAAAAAAATATGAAATATATCTTTGAAACATTAGAAGAGCTTTTTTTGGCTGCCATTTAACTATATCTTTTATCATTATTTTTTGTTAGAAATAACTTTATTAAATTTGTCACGTTTTCTTTTCTTTCCGGCTTTAGAAAAGCTTTTCAAACTGTCATTTAATATTTTACAATAATTATTCAGTAATGCATTGACTGCAGACCGAATTGCCATTCTACAAACATTTTCTGGTTTGTATCCTGAAATGCATTCGCCATAATCATGTACTTGTTTTTCATTCACTAAATCATTAAAAATTATCTCTACTGCTAAATACTTTTGATTTCAAAAATTCCTTTTCATATATGGTACATAATTTCTGAATTATAATATAAGAATATAAAATTACATTTACAATGTTTTTATTGAAGAATTTCAAAACAACTCCATATAAAAATAGTTTTATGAATACTTGCTGTTGTGTCAACTCCAAGTAAGCAATAGAAACAATATTCAATTCTATTGACACTTCAAAAAATATGAAATAAATCTTTAAAACATTAGACAAGCTTTCTTTGTCTGACATTTAACTATATATTTTGTCATTTTTTTTTGTTGGAAATAACTTTACTAAATTTAAGGAAATTTTGAGGTAATAAAATATAGCCAGACTTTCTGACAAATTTATATGCATGTGGAGCCAATGAATAAAATAATGAGCAGAATATCATCATTTCAGTGGAGTACCTTGTACTGTTTTTATTTTGAACAATCAAGGCAGATTTCTCTTTAATAGATGTGATAGCATTGGTTAAATTTTTTGGGTTATATTTAAATTTACTATGAATCTGGGAAAAAATATCTGAATTCAGCAGTGAATTATTTGTTTTCATTTCTGGCAGATGCTCCAATATTTCGTTTAAATTGTTGATGTTATTGACTTTTATTGGTAAAGAAATATTTGGAATATTTGACAGGCTTGTTTTTTCCACAAAAACTGACATCTCTAATAAATCATTTATTACGACAGATAATGTAATTTCAGAACCATAACTTAATTGAATATTCACAAATAAAATTTTGTTTTCTTTATAAATAATATTCCGGAAATTTGTCAAATTTACTAACGAAATGCGCTGCTTCATTTCTTCAAGATTTTTAAATTCTTTTGTTTTACCGTTTTTCTTTTTTTCTATTATACTTTCCTGGTGAGTGTTTTCTATATATTGTTGCTCTAATTTCATCTTTTTTACTTCTGGATTTTCTTTCAGAAATGTTGAAGATGATATGTAAGAGGTACAATTTGGCATCTGAGATGGAATTGTTCCAGTGACTAGTCTTTAAGAGGGGCACTTAATAATTTTTCTGACTTCGAATCAAATAGACTCCTTTCTCTTTCAATATCATTTGTTCTAAAATGTAATTCACAGAGCTAAAGTAAAGGAAATTATTCGTAAATATTGACTTCCTTTCATGTTTAATCTAAATGCAGTAGCAAATATACAACATGAAACAATATATAATCATAGGTATGGAAAGTTTTTATTTTGTTTAGTCTGAGGTATTTATCGTTATGATATATAATAAAATTTAACAATATAAACATAATTATGGAATAGCGATATAATAGTAAACAAAACATATAAATATTATAATTATTATTGACAATAATACTTCCTACATTACAGCATTTTATGAAAAAATTCTTTTAATAATGCACTTGATTAAAATCACTAATGATGTATATTATCGAGCAGTTACATTTCTAAAGTGAGAATAAATGATTTTTTTATTTTGAAACTTTGGTTTTACTTTCAAACAGTTAAATGAGCTTATCGTACTATGCCGCGTCGGATAAAATCCATCACGATATATGGCAACCATTTCTTTTTAAGTTCTTCTTCTTTAGCAAAAGAAAAAACACTGACTCTTGGGCCATTCCAATAATTTCCATTACAGTTTGGAATAGCAGATTAAAAGCATTTCTATTCCTTATTTTTAGTGAACTTCAAATGAATTTTTCTTGTAAACAACAAAACACGCTTCCTGCCCCTCAAACACGAGAATGACCATTGGCTAAAAAATGGCGTGAGAAGAGTTCATTTCTTATCAGTAAGCTTGATGAGGGGAAATTCTTCCCTCGGTCTCCCAATTCACACCCACTCGTGTAACTCTCGGGGCGACGTCATGACTTTCTGTGACGTAAGTGTTCTGGCCTTGTCTATCGGTGGTTGTGGCCGTACAGCTCGATGACGAGTTACTCTCGTCATACGACTAAAGATACTGTGGAATATTATAATAAATTTGTTTTAAAATTTCTGGTGTATTGAATCCGGCAACACTTTGTTACTTATATTAACCTTTAAGCTTCGGCAACCCAAACTCGAAAAAGTTACTTTGAATGCGGGCATTCAGTGAGAGAAACTAGAAGATGCTTTCCCCTTCTTTTAAAGGCGTTTGTTGAAAATAACCTCTTCGATTTGAACTACGCGTAGAGTTAATGGGTCATCTGTGCTCTCCGTAATAAGCGGGTTGCTTTTTTTTTTGTAGTTTCGCCTCTTCCGAACCCTAATGAAGGCTTTTAAATCTCAGTTTTTTTCCCCCTGAATATTATTCCAGAAATTCTGTAGGAGAAAATATTGCATTAAATATTATGATACTAAATAAATTGCAAATACGATATCTACTGAATAGTTTAGTACATTAAACAATAATTTTACAATTTTTCAATTATATTTAAAATTAAATCAATTTCTCAAACATTACTGAAGCTGTGAATTTAGCTGACAACGCTTGAACACAGCATTGTGAATTTTATTTTAATTTTATAATTTTAATAAAATTTACGATTTATATATAATGTATTAAATATCCTAATTGTTTATATCTTCTTTTTTAAAGTATTCACATCTCTTCGTGCATCACACAGTTAACAATTATCTGCTGTTTTGTAAATTAAAAACATCTTTAAATGATTTGATAATATTACATTACTCCCTTAGAAATCGAATATAATTTTTACTCCTAACATAGTTTGAACGGTTTTTAATATAATTACTAGTAACCTTTTCCTGTTCTATTGTCATTTTTACAATTCATAGTAATTTTTTTTTGATGAGAATTTCAATTACTCATTGCAGTGTAATATTTTTGAAAACTATGCTCAATTTTGCAGATAATAAATACCTGAATTATAACAAAAAATTATTTTTCTGCAGAAAAATTTACTAATACGTAGGTAATCACCAGATTTAAAACAATTAATTTTTAAAAAGTAAGATTAGATATGGTTTACTTAGAATTCGATACATAAGATTACATTGCGATAATATTACGTTGAAAAGTAGTTAACAAAAAACTTAAAAAAAAACTTAAAACAATATATCTGGCATTCTAAATGATCAGCATTCGTTATTATATACAAGTTTTACTAGCAGCTGATTTAGATTATCTTTCAGAAATGCTTAAAATTAAATCTAGAATTCCTGCCTTTTTATGCAGCTACTTTATTTTATTTCAATACAAATATTTCTGGAATAATTTAAGTGCCTAGTATCTTCTCAGTGGATTGAAATGAAGGTATAAAGATTTTAATATTTATCTTCTGATACATTATTTTTCTACTAATCATTATTTTTGATAGATTTTAACAACCTATTTCAATATTTTAAAAGCAGAATTATAACTTTTAATGAACGATTAATTATAAATTATTAAATCAATCGATTTCCTAAATTATGAAAATTAATGGTAAAACCGACAGCTTACTTAAAAATCAAAACCAAAATGTATTTTTAGCATTAATATATCCAGTTCAAGTATTAAAATTTAAAGCTGGAAATAACTGTAGGTCGTTTTAATACTGTGTTAGACTAATACATTAGTGACTGAGAAGTATATATGCACAAGGCTCCAGTAAGAGGGGGGGGGCAAGCATGAAGATAAAACAAAGTGTTTTGTCACTTTTCAATGTAAAATATAATGACAGAGTGAAAAAAAAAAACATGAGGTTCCATTTAGTTTTCTGCATCGTTTGTGACGAATGGGAGCGAAGAAGTAACAATTGGTCTAGGGTGCCGATTACCTTCATAATACTATTCCGTCAGAAATTCTTTTTGTTCAAATGATTAGTGAATTCTTTCAAGTAAATTCTTGGTTCAAGTATTTAGACTAATAAATGGGCCCAACTATAACCATATATTATTATAAAGTTACAAAATTATATTGAGTTAAAATATTAAGGAATTTATAAAGTTAAAAAATTAAGAAACAAGAGGAGAAACGAAAGTTTACAACGAGTATTTCCCATAAATGAAATTATGCAAACATTCCCTACTTCTTAGGAATGTTACTTGAAAAAAAATACCGCCAAAGCAGGGTTTACAAGACTCACTAGCGCCAACAAATGATAATAACAACTTCTAGACGAAATCTCCTAATCCTAAGGGGTGCGACACAAAAGGGAAGCGATTTTACGAGGCAATTATGGTTCAGCTGGAAAGGTCAAGTGGGGGAACGAAATTCAAACTCGTTACTGGTACGGCATTTGTACCGAGCCGTAAGGAAAGGTAAAAAAAAATCTGGTACACTTGTTGTATCAGCCGTAAGCTAGAGGTTAATATCATAGACCACTATCACATGTTGCTTACCTTAGAATTTCTTGATATAAATCGCGACTAAACTGCTGTTAGTCAATGGGATTTCATTCTTATAACCATTTAGTGTAAACATCGGTCTGACCAATATACAGGGTGGTTATGATTAAACTTCCCCTATAAACAGCATGCTACAATGCAAACGGATGCACGGATTGCAGCGAAATTTGATATACAGGCTATACACGAGATGCGCTCACGAAATTCTGAAAAAAAAAATAGTTTCAAAATGTCCACCAGAGAGCCTTCATCCGGAAAAATATCAAATTTAACACAATAAACATCCAAAACGGAATGCAGAAACAATATTAAGAATTATGAGTAATAAAATGTAAAACCGGTAAAAACTGTCAGTTCTGGAAAAAAAATGTCAAAATTTGCATGCTTACGAAGAGAAAGTTTTATGCAAAACTCTTCTCTTCAAACTCTTCGCAAACTCTCGCAAAACTCTGCTCTTCAAAACTATGCTCTCTTCCCAAAACAAACTTTTGTTTCTTGCGCGGAAGTAAATGTCTATTTCTTTTGTTAACGTCAGCGGTTTTAACCAGTCTGAGCAGAGCCGGCCTTCTCTTCAAAGGGGCTTGGGTGCAAGAAGTCATTTGGGGCCCTAATTTTTTGTAAAGCGAAAAAAAAAATTACAAATCTGAAGATATATTCTTAATGCATATTTATTAATTGTGTGTTTTCTTCTTTTTTTCTAATACATCAATTACTTCAGAAAATTACAATTTTTTGTAATTTCTTTTTCGATGCTTAATACAGCAAGTGCATTTAAGCGTTCTGAATACATGCTTGACCGAAGATAATTCTTTACTTTTAATTTGTTGAAAGAGCGCTCAGTACTTGCTATATAGTAGCTAGCAACGTAAACGTAGCAACGTAGTTTTAACACAATTAATACATTTAGAATTATTATTTAGTATGAATTGCAATATGTTATAATTATTATTTAGTATGAATTGCAATATGTCTTGTGCGTTATTTACATCTCTTTCATTCAAAATCAAATTCCGTAACAAACGACGTTAGGTTTTCATCTACATCTGTGTTATAAAACTTTACGAAGTTTTTGAAACATTTCTCGAATTCATATTTTATGTCTTGTGACAAAACCTGACGACAGCTACGCAAACACTACAACACACTCTCACTAAAAATAGATTTCAATTTTTCTTGCGCCTTTGTGGTTTTTAAGTGTTTAAAACTGAAAGCATGTATAAAAGTTTAAAAGATAAATGTAGGAAGAAGGTATATAAATTATTTATATCATCATTTTTTAAAATATTAAGTTTTTTCATGTATAAAACAGATTCTTAGTTAAAGATGAGTTTAACAGAAAAATAAAAAAAGCTACAGAATACTAATTATATTTAATGCATTCCATACTATTAAATTTTAACAAAATGAATTATTGCATTTCACTTTCCAGGTTTTGAGCATTATTGTTTCACTTGGAGCTTCAATTCAGTTTCTGGATACTTTTTATAGTAAGACACAATAATTAAAGGTTCGGTAAGACTTAAGATTAATGTCCAGTTACTTGCAAAACATGACAAAATCGTGCCAACTTTCTGAAAACTCGTCAACAGTCAATCAAATAAGAATGGGTTGACGGTCTGCCTAGCCAGGACTAATAGTTAAAATAGTTTAAAAATACAGTTTATAGTTTATACATAATAGCTTAAGTATAGTTTTATAGTTTGCAATTATAATAGTTAAAAAAAATTCTAACTCCATATTTTGACGAATCAGCACATTTCAGATCTCCCAGAATCTGTGAAACATTTTTTGAAATAAAATCACGCCTATGAGTGAACACAATTATTCAAAAGCGCTTTCAGCTTGATGGATGAAATTTTGCATATGGTCTCTACTTCAGATTTTTAAATTTCTATCAAATTTTGAACAAAGTGCATTTAGAGGAAATTTGTGAATTCGGTGGTCTGAAAGTAATTTAACACAAGAAACAAAACGAAGAAAGCTAAATGAGTAGCATTTGGTGTACAGATTTAACATCTGATGATGTCGGGTCCACTTTACAGTGGAAAGAGGGGCTTCTGAGGGTAAAGACCCCTGAGCACTCGAGGGCAGAAGTCTGACTTCCAGTTCATATGAAGATGGCACTCACACACTCGCATACACAATCCATTTTTACAGGCAGTCTCTTTAACACACCTCACAGATAGAACACAAGGGGAAGAACAACCATGCCCTAACCAGGTCGTCTAGATCACGGGGAAGACGCGCTACCTCTAGGCCAGGAGCCGGCGATTTACATCTAAAGTATTTCAAATTTGGATTGACCGTCTGTCGATATGCTCTTTCACAAGCGTATAAACGTGGTAACAGCGACTTAATCTGATAATTGATCTTATCATTAAAATAGTTTGGTATGGAATTTTGAGTTTCATTTGATTGACAAATGAGCGTTCAAAACGCAGATTCGGTTTTCTTCATTATTCTACGAAATACTAAAAGCTCATGTAAGGAATTTTGAAAATTGGTGCTACTTGAATTGGTGTTTTTTTCTGCATTAGTTTTGCGTGAATTTTATCTTTCAGCATATTTTTCCTCGTTTCTTCTCTTTTTCTTTTATCTTCCACTTCCTTTGTTTAACTAATTACTACACTAATATGAGATGGCAACTTACCTTAAATACAGCACAGAGCAGAAACTTATTTCTTTACATATTAAGTAAAAAGCAAATTTGTTCTAAAATTTTACTCAACATATTTTTTACAAATTTTAATCAATTTTTTACAAATTTTAATCAATTCCAATCTTGATCGATAGTATTCGTTTTAAATCCCTCATGAAAAATTTAGTCAATATTCGAAAAGATATATAAATTAAAACACACATAATTTAATTAAATATTAACTCCCCTCTTTGTTCTCTCCAGTATTTTATGCTTGATTATTAGATTTATTCCATTGTTAGTAATAATCATAGGTTATATTTCAGTTGTTATTGGATCCAGAAGGTTTCAACAATCACTCTTATTATTGTTGTTAGCAGAAATATTACTTTTTAATGTTAAACAAAGGCACAAAATACAAACAATATAATAGATGAAACAATGAATCCACCTTCTGCTTCTCTGTTAAGAATCATTTCTCTTCTTGCAACTGATCGTTGTGTGACTTTTTTTGCTGAGCTATGCTTGGTGCGTTTTGTGAACATTTCAATGAGGCTACGGCCATCGTTAGATGGATCGTCCTATGGACGACCTGGGAACTGTTGAAATATTACATGTTCTCTCACTTACCCTCAATCGGAGATTTGTTTTTCGATCCCGATTTGGATCAAGATGTTGATACACCATCTGATCCACGTACGACTAGAGTAGAATCTGTCCCAGTGGTTCGCTCCTACACGGTATTTAGGATTTGCCAGGCTTTAGAACTTCCAGCGAAACTGGCTCCATCTGCAATCCAGAAGTCTGATATCCCTGTTGTAGAATCCTATACGGTCTACAAGCTGTGTCCTGCTCTGGGTTTGCCTGCACGGATGGCTCCTGTCGGAGTGCCAATTGTAGAATCCTTTGCGATCTACCAGTTTTGCTTAGCCTTGGAAATTCCAGTGAGATACCGGTCGCAGAAGGACGCAGTTTAACATCAAAACTGTCGTCGGCTGCCGATGCAGTTTTCAGATCAGAACTGTATTCGGATGCAGCGATGGAGGGTGGGTGGGAGGGGAACAAAAGTAGCCTACCTCCACGTGGTATTCCCTGGGGAACGGTGCAGTTCTTTCGAACTGCATCGGCTAAGAGGCTACTTAAGTATGAAACAAATAATGAACTTTTTATCTAGTTTTACAAAACTACGCATCTAATTTTTGATTTTGCGTTTTAATGCCCCAAAATTTCATTACAAGCATCAAATTCAGAACATGCAGAACGTGTATTTATGGTAGCAAAAACTGCAATGCTTTTTTAGATATACGTAAGAATGATATATTTTTTTCCTAAAAAATAAAAAAAAGAATTTAAAATATGCTTTTGAGAAAGAATTATTGTAGAACTCACACATACAGAAAATCAGTTGCTTTGACAATCATAAATCTGATGGAGGATATTATAATGATTTAAATTTGAAAAATTATAGTGACAAAAATTTATAAATTCACAACTTAATTCGTCGCCATATATTTATAGTCGGTTATGACAAAGTACATTAAAGGCTTTCTCTTCAGAGAGGCTTGTGTGCAAAAAGTCATTTGGGACCCTAATTTTTTGTAAAGCGAAAAAAAAAATCTAAACATATATTATTAATGCATATTTATTAATTGAGTGATTTCTTTTTTTGCTAACACATCAATTACTTCGAAAAATTACAATTTTTTGCAATTTCTTTTTCGATGCTTAATACAGCAAGTGCATTTAAGCGTTCTGAAAACATGCTTGATCGAATATAATTATTTATTAATTTTAATTTGTAAGAGCGCTCAGCACTTGCTGTAGTAACTGGCAATGTAAATAGAAGTTTTAACACAGTTAATACATTTAGTAATAACTCATTATAATTATTATTTAGTATGCATTGCAATATGTCTTGTGCGTTATTTACATCTCTTTCATTCAAATCAAAATTTCTTGGATTAGGTTTTCATCTACATCTGTGTTATAAAACTGTCCAAAGTTTTTGGAACATTTCTCTAATTCATATTTTTCTAAAGTTGTTATATCAATTATTAATTTGAAATCAGAAATACTATTTAGTATACTTTTAAACCCATCTTCTATTTGTACAATAACAGTATCAGTTAAAGTATTAAAAAAATAACATCTAAATTCCATTACTATTTTTTT
>JAPMOR010087954.1:113570-139682 GCA_026543865.1 Argiope aurantia | reverse complement strand
AAGAAAGATCTGCAACCATAAGTTGTTAATAAAAGTTCATGATAAAATAGAAAAGTGTATTCAATGTATTTGAATATGGTGAACATTTTAATTATGAATATCAATTCAATTTGAATTGGATATCGAAACAGTTATAAATATATATGTCGTGATAATTATCTTGTCTAATATAACAATTTTAACTGTCGGAAATAATAAGATTTTACTCTTTCCCGCACAATCATTAAAACAATTACTGCGGTTTTGGTATGAATCGGTGAAATATTTATTCATTAATCGTACATTTGATACATATTAACTCTTTCTCTTTTTAATAAGTTAAATTCTATGAATTTTTTAAAACAATTATTTTAGTTATAAGTTTAATAACCAGAGCAGAACAGATTGTTAATATGACAATAAAGAACTTACATTGGCATGAAATGTTGTGTTTTTCTATTATATCATATAAAATTTCATAAGTGAAAACTTTATTAGCTTATTTTATATTTTAAGTCTTGAAATTTTTGCCATTTGTTAAATTTATAACTATAACTTTCAAATTTTTCGGTGTTAAAACTATCACCAAAATAACACATTAATACTTTTTATTAGCTTTCCTCTGGCAATTATAGCAATAGTTTATTTTAAACATTCTATTCTATTTTTAATCTTCTTGAATTGATAGCTGTACGGTTTTACATAACCATTTAACAAATTAATCAAATTTTGAAGTAATAATTTCAATATTTCTATATTGCTCTACCTGTACATCTTTATGAAATTGTGTAATTTTAAAAAAATCATTCATAATTTAGTCTTTATTAGTCAGTATCAGGAAATGAAATATTTCTGTTATTGCAATTTGTTTTAACATTAAAAAAAACAATTTTATGGAAAAATATTCATTACTCAATAATATTTAAATAAATAATTAAGTCTATTAAATAATCTATTTAAAATAAGCATTATTTAAAATAGTACTAGTAATTTAATAGTTTTTAACAATATTTTGCTAAATATTAACAAGGTGCAAATGCGATTTCCGGAACATTAAATAGAAGGGTGTGAGAAAAATATTTAAATAAGCAATTTTTGTTTGGAAAATAGATTAAACTTTTTATTACTGAAAATATTTAATATAAAATATTTATTACCGAAAGTATTGAAAATAAAATTTTACCCAGAGATTACATTCTCAGAGATTCTCTATTATTTAAAAAAATCTTAGAAGAGAAAATTTTATACATTTTCTTCTTTTTTTTATTTTCTGCATTATTAATAGAAAATACCATTCAATCTTTCGGTCAAAGGATGTAGACACTGTTTATACGAATTCAAAGTTTGGAAGGAATATAAATAAGAATAGTTTCTCCTAATAGTTACTGAACAGAATTATTTTATTCATGTTAACAATTTTTTTTATAAAAAGGTTGCAACATTTTTTTTATCTTTTTGATATATACATATAATGTAAAAATTGTTAAAAAGTAAGCGCAAATCTTAAGTTTAATTCGTATTACTTTCTTGGTATAAATAGAATTTACCTAGAAAGGGGCTTCAAAATAATTTAGAGCCTGTGGCCTCATGTTGTTAAAATCCGCCGCTGCTGCTGACAATTTCTCGACGGCCAACTATGAACTGAACGCGATGGAAGTCCGCAGATTTTCAGACATCTTATTCAAATGACGTTCAATCGGGCTATAATTTGCATTACTTTCGGCAGAATAATTGACAAAATGGCAAGTGAGCAAGACGCTGTATTTTAGCAGACTCATATTTGTCTTTCGACTAAGATGTTATCAAAAATTGTGACAAAAATATTTTTTCATCGAGTATTTCGATTATTTGCAAGTGGAATTATTAGGAAAATATACTTTTATATTATACATGAATAGGGAGATAGAATTGTTTTTCCTAATTCAGAATTGAATGAACAATAGTTCTAAAATTACACGTCATCTTATTCATCTAATTGTTACTTCCTCCGTAATGAATTGATAAATTTATTTTCTGTGAGAATTCTCTGACTAAAAGCTAGTTAATGGTTAAATTAAATTTAATAAAACGCTATCTTTTCTCTGGACACTCTTGTGCAATATGCATGCTAAGTATAATTACTTTAATGTAGCCAGATTAGGGAAACTCATTATAAATCACTGAAATAAGTAAATTGTATAATTGTAAATTGTTTATTTAAAAGTAAAATATCCGTTTTCTGCAACCTAATTTATATGATGCAATTATTACATTAAAGAAAAATTTCTGACTGCAAATGACGACAAAAATTAAATATGTGATATGTTAGTTTTTTAGCTGCACAAAAAGAACCTATCCAAGTATGCACTAAATTTGTTATATAAATTTTTACCTAAATTCTTCAAAACCTGCATTCAGAATTATAACAACGCAATTAAAAAAAGTATTTTTAAAAATTTTCATTTTTTTTCAATTACTCTTTCCTGCAAAATCTATATAATTTCAGGTGCTTCTAAATTTTTAATAGGCTTTAGATAAAGATATTTTGATAAAATGTTAATTAAAATAGTCATTCATAGAATATTCATAATATATTAACCCTTGACATACAAATTTACTTAACTTTCTAATTAAATGGCACATATTATTTGGAACAATTATTATTATTTTTATCCTTAAAATAATATAAAAGCATTTGAGGTAATGATATACTACATTTTTCCAAAATTAGATCTTAATGCAGATATATCTCAAGAGTCTCATAAAAAAAAATTTAGACTGAAATATTGACAATCTTTTGACGGTCAGTAAAAAAAAAAAAAAAATAAATAAATAACTGAGAACCTTTTTTTTTTGCAAATATCCTTGTAAATTTTTAAGAATGAAAGAAAGGGTCAGTATTTGAATAAAAAAAAAGAAGCTAAATAATACTTAATATCCTTTAATTAAATGTAAAAACTAATTGTTATGAGTTATTTTGAAGCCAAATTAGAAAAATTGTGCTTGTGTGCATTACTTAAATTAATAAATAAAGTATTAATTGAAATTAATAAAATTTATTTTTAATAATAAATAATTTTTAATTAAAAATGTAATTGAAATGGTAGTTCTTTGGAACAAATATTTGTTGTTAAAAAAATCGTGGATTATGGAAGTTGTTAGTTTACTCTGTATTCTGCCATCAACACTTTTTTTCCTATTTCCAGATTCTGAATAAATTCTGAAATTATACCAACAAGACATATTTTTCACCATCAGCTGATTAGATGATTAATATTAAGCTTTCGAAAAATATGCTGTCTGATTGACAGCGTAGATAAAGTACGCAATTATTTTTGAGTTTCTACATTTAAGTCCATTAAAATGTTTCTATTTCAAAATGTTTGAAATTTCTAAAATAATGTACTTATTTCGTACGATTTTTATGTTACTTCATCAATTTATATTTAACAAAATAAATTATTAAAGGTATATTTTTGAATAAAATTGGCAGCAGCCTCAGCTGATTTTAATTTTATTACTTTTTTTTCTATGTCATGAAATGAGATAGAAAATGTTTTGCTATGAATTATCAAATCGAACATCATGAAGATTTTCTAAACTGTTGGAAACTTTGCAGTAGTTCAGTGTTCAAGAAAATAATTACATTAGAGTTATACTTCATAACAATCAGCCTTTTACTTGTTTTCGCTTTTGCGCATCTCATGTGTGATTAAACCATACTGTGAACTTAAGCAAACATCAAAGCATAAGTAAATTGAGCGAACGTTTAAAGGTATATATGCATGCGTACATAGTTGATGAAATACAGTCACCTAAATAATTCACTTATAATGCGTTTACACTATAAAATTTTCAGTGCTTCTTTATATAAAGTCAGATAAAGACGTATGAAAAAACAGAGAAGTATTTTTAAATGAATTTCCGTAGTTGAAGGATCTAGAACTTATTTTGTAAGATTTCTTTTTGTTAATAAAAAGGAGTTTCTGTTACGAAAATGGAGTTTTAGTAGTTAAAGAATCAGTATAATCTTATAGGAACGTATTCATTGTCAAGCAAATTTTCTTCTGTGTAAAAATGTCTTGTTTTGAAATCTTTCCTCATGATGCGCAAGCCTTTTTATCTTTGAAAACCAAATGTAAACTTATGTTAATTATTATTTTAATTGATGGAAAGTAACTTGAAATTTCCAATGTTTAATTTTTTTCATAATATTTTTGACAAATTTACTAAATATTACAATTTATTTAAAAAAATTTAATTGTGACACTTAAAATATCTGTTTTTCTAGCACTTCTTTTTTTTTAATGTATATATATATTTATTAATATGATTTTTTTAAATTTACATTTTTTAAAAAACTAGTAAGTAACTAAACTAGTTAGTAACTAGTTAGTAACAGAATAAGTATTCCTGTCTAAGTTCAATATTTTTTAAATCTTCATATTGAGAATAATATATAGATATATATTCTTATTTATAAATATATATTTAATGTTTACTTGTTTATATCTCATCAGAATTTTTGTAAAGTACTGGTGGCATTTAAAAGATGGAATCAACATCAAGTAGTTCAAAAAGATCAACAAAACCTGAAGGCCATGAATCAGAGGAATCTTCCTCTAATTTAGATGGAAATTCTTCTAAGGAACCTGTCAATGGGAAACGTTTAAAGAAAGATGACAGTGGAATTAATATAATACCAGAAAGTGATAACTCTGATGGAAGTGATTCTTCTGATAATAGTATCGTATGTGTCTTGTCTTCGAATTTGTGTGACCAAGCAAATGAAATTTCAACAGGTCCTGATGAAAGTGAGAAAGACAGTAATGATTCTGGTAATTTAGAATCTATTAGTATGACAGAATCAGAACCTGCTGCAGCAGAAGAAAATTCTGCAATTGCTAAGCCTTTTGAAAGTTTTCCCAATTTACAAGATGCTATAAGTAAAAAAGCATCTCGTAATCCCTCTGGCATTATTAGTTCCTCAGATAGTGAGGATGATATTGACATTGAAAAAGTTAAACCAAAAAAGAAAGAAATTAAAAATTTTGACCCAACACCAAATACTCCAAGACCAAAACATAATTGGTCAGCACCTAAATCAATTCTTTCTCGCCAATATGGTTACAGTTCCAAATATTCTCCAGATCTCTTTAGATATAATTGTTATGGTGCTCTTCATATGGTGGAGCGTTTAGAGCTTATGTATAAGATGAAAAAACATGATGGTTGTGTTAATGCTCTGAACTTTAACACTACTGGAACTAGATTAGTAAGTGGTTCTGATGACTTACATGTGATAGTATGGAACTGGACTATATCTGAACCTGTTCTAGAGTACAGAAGTGGACATCAAGCAAATGTCTTTCAGGTTAGTAATGAAGGAAATCATTTGCTCAATTTATTGTATTTTAGGTATATAAAAATATAAACTAAATCATGTAAAAACATGAATCTTCTATCATTTATCACTGTATAGTTATTTACAACTTTAGTTATGCAATGTATTTTTATATTCTGTTAAAGGCTTTTCAATATGACCCTAATAGATTTAAAAATAATTGATTTATGTGAGCTGAATTTAATTTTAAGCAGCCTTAATCAAAATAACGAAACTTTATTTAAAATTAAGATTGCTTTGTTTCAAAGGATTCTTCCATGCCTTAAAATACATCATTTATCATTGATTCTTTCACGTCAAGTTTTCTATGTACCATCAATTTAAGTTGTTCTTGCCTACACTTAGAAGGGGGGGGATATATAATTTATTATTTCTAAAACAAGGTTATTGCATTTCAATGTTCAGTGTGATTGATTGTTAAAGAACTTGATACAAAATCAATATTTGACTATATAACTCTAACTATATCTTAAAATGGATTAGAATTTTAAATAAATATATACTTATATATTATTTTAGGCAAAGTTTATGCCTCTCAGTAATGACTGCTTCATAGTAACTTGTGCTAGAGATGGAGCAGTACGTCTTGGCGAGCTATCCTCAGAAGGTGTATGTAAAGGTACAAGGAAACTTGCTCAACATAAAGGATCTGCTCATAAGGTAAATTTCTTAAACAGTGATTTAAGAGACTGTTTTACTTTCAAAGATAATATTTTAAGATATTTATTAATAAAATTATATTTAAATTTAAACCAGATAAAAAATCTGAAGTGTTTTAAGAATATAATTCTTTTTGGACCAAATATATAAAAATGCTTTTTACTTGAAAACTTCAAATTATAAAAAAAATGAGAGTATGTGGTAAATTATTTATTGAAATCTTTTCAATTAAAAGAAAGGAAAGATCGTTCAAATTTAATTTTTAAAACCTGTTGAAACCAAATTTTTTGTTTCTGGGTTATGTTCTATCATTTATATTTCATATTATAAATTGAATGAATATTCAAGGATATATTTGTTGTCTTTGTATTATTGACATCACTGCTATCTTTTCATAAATTTTTGAAAAACAAAAGTTTTAATAGAAAAATTATTAACAATAAATTTTTTATTGTAGTGATTATTTATTTTTCTTTAATGATGCTGCCGTGAGATTACAAATTTAACTTAAAAATTATGTAATTCTGACACATTTTATTTTATTATGACTGCATTTTACTCAACATTAAAATAAAAAGAAATTCCAAAAAATTTAAATATATATTCATTTTAAATTTAATTGATATAGAAGTACATTTATATTTAAATAATTTAATGAAATTTTATGCAACAGGATTATTAAATTTCTCATTAAATATTTTCTCAAGATTTCTGCAATTTAACTTTTCCAGTGCTTGAGAGGATAAAGTTTTGTAATCAATTTTTTCGCATATTTTCTGATGTGTAAGAATTTTTAAATTTTATACACTTATGTGTTTTCAGTGAGAGTGCTTGTTTTAATGTTTTCAGAACTTATTTATCAGTTAATTGATGAATGTAATTAATTTGTCATCCTATACCTGGGAGTAAGGAATTTATGAAAAAGTTTATTGCAACTACCTGTAATATTAATTATACTAAATCATAAATTAAAAATGAAAGAGTAAAAATAATTAGAATGAAAAAAAAATCTATTTTTTAATAGCCTAATAAAAGTTTCTAAAAGCTATTTTTAGTTATGCACATATATAAATATGTTTTGGCAATAGCAAAATTGAAATTTTTATTTGATGGCAGCATTTATTTTCTTAATACAATAGAAAAACAATATTTATGATTCTAACATTTTAAAAGTTTGTTTTTATATTATTTGTCCTGTTATAGACTAGATATAATGATCTAAATTCATTTTTGTTGAAAACTGCTACTTATGTATATCTAATGCAGAGGTTCATTTTCTCATATTTGTTCCTTAGTTTAATATTTCAAAAGTGGATAACTTACTTTTGAATGCTGCTTACCTTGTAAGTGGTACCTTATAAGTATTTTTAACCTGAAGGTTCATTTTTCATATTTGCTTATTAGTTTAGTATTTCAAAAGTAAATGATTTTCTTTTGAATACTGCATACCTTATAAGTGGCACAAATACTACTCAATGAATTTTTTGCCTTTTCTTAATAGACTGGTGTATTTACTGTATGATAATTATAATTATTTTATATATTGATAACAATTACTTAAACAATTAAAATTTCTTTTCTCACAATTTTAACTTGCTTATCTCAACTCATTTTGTTTCCCGATTTAAGAAAAAAGATAATGAATCATGGAACATCATATGGAATGACATTAGAATAAAAAAATAATACACATATGTTTGAAATATTATGCATAAAATAGTTTTTTTTATGCTTTGTTTACTAAATTTTATATTATCCTTATCTAGCTTGCTCAGTCTCTCTCCTTTTTCATTTTTTAAATTTTGTTTGAAATATACCAATTTTTTCTCATATATCCTATAAACTCATTCAGCTGTTCATTAGTATTAATCTAAAGTTGTTGGTTGTTGTTGCTAATCTTCATGGTCTGACTTAGTTAGACCAAATCCAAAAATCCGTTTCAAGAAGAAAGTCTAAAACGAGGAAGGGAGAAGAATAAATTAATCTAAAGTAGTAACCATTAAGTAAAGTACACCATTTATTTATTGTAATTTAACAAGGTAATTAAAATAATTAGTTAAATAATTGATGCAATTTTAAGTTTTCTTTAGTCTAAGAAATTCATTTAGAAAAAATGTTACAATCCTAAATGATGGCTAGTTTGTATCCATTAAAAATACCATTAATAAGAAAGAAAAAATCATCTTACAGATCTGTAATTCGAAAAGTGATCAAGGTCTTTTTGCTACTAGATGCAATTCCACCATCAAGTTACGAAAATGTTAGAGGTTCTTGAATTTATTTCCCAAGGGCTGTGGAAAGTTGTCATCAGTTATGGGAGACAGAGGGGGGGGGGGGAAGAGACATTGGCAGGTGCTGTTTTTGTTTTGCTTTCAAGATTTCTGTTATGATTGGTGGGCCATATAAGAAGGCCTACAGTCATCACAAGATGGAATGTTTCATTCAGATGTGCCTTGGATATTCTCTCTTTTTATTTAGAAAATACAGATGGCTTGATTGTATTTTTCTCTATGGTCTGACATCTGTCATAATTATGCTTGTTAATCCAGGTTTAAAATCCTATAGATTTAACCAAGAACAATGCTATTATTTATACAAATCCTCTTAGCAGGAGCAAAGTCACCCAGTTTCATTAATCTGACTTGTAAACATTAAAATAAAGCTTGTTGAACATTAGATTTGGCCAACAAGCCAAAATGCAAAAATCACCTAAGATAAGTTATCCTTTCACCAATCCATTCATTCTTTCAGATGGATTTCTTGGAAGGATCAAGTTTTCCTTAAAATGAAACATCAACCGACATCTTTTAATTTTTAGGTGAATGTAAATTTTAAATTTAGAAACTAGTTATATTGACACATATAGTCTAATTTTCACAAGAATAAATATAAATATAATGAAATTAAATTAAAGAATAAATAGTAATTTTTTTTGCAAAAATTTTAAGATGTATATTAACATTATACCAAACTGTGTATATATATATGTGTATTTTATTAATAAATGATATGTAGTACATTTTATTGAATAATTAAATTGTTTTAGGAATTTAAAAATAATCAGAAAAATGTGAGTTCAAATATTCATAATTAATATCTTTACACAATTTAAATGGATACATTTCACATAATTTGTCAAATGTAAAATTATAGTTAAACTAATTGCCTTTACCAGCGACAATCTGGTTTGCCAGGAATAATGCTCGCTAAAATTTTTAATTAAATATTTATGTTCTTTGGTCTCTTAGTAGCTTCTTCGTTAAGCTTCAAATTTTGGCAGTCATATAACTTACACTATTAGAAAAACCTTACGATATTCAGAACATTGTACTATATATTTCTCTAAATTACTGTCCACTTCCATCTGCTTTAAATTTGAAATTGAGCAGTTAAAACTTCAGTAAATACAAAAACTTTTTTGCTGAAACAAAAAACAAACACAATTTTGAGAAAAAAAATGACTGCAGAAAATCGAATCCTTCAGTTTTGTAATCTTATGAGTTGCACAGAATATTTTTAAAAATAATTTATGCAATATTTCCAAGAATTATTCAATAAAATTTGTCTGATTCATCATAAAATTCAGTTTTACCTTCAAAAATATTTAAATGGGGGTAAATAATATTTTATTTCAATCAATAATAAACTTCTGAAAATAATTATCAAGTCTAAATTTTATATAGCTCATCAATCCTATAAATCATGTTCAGTAAAATTATTTTGACAGTCTAGCATTCCAATCTTCTGAGATCAAGCTTCACTGAGTTAAAAGGCTTTGTATTTCATTATTTTGGACAATCAGTCTCAAGAAAGTCGAAGCGTTTATTGTCTATTTTCTTCAAAACAGTTGATCAAGAGGTCCAAATTCATGCATTTTTATAGGAATAGAATAAAAGCATTTAAATTTTCATAACTCAGTCAGTTTTTGAGCAAAAAAGTAGAACTTTTGTTACTTAAAATATTAGTGTTTCAAAAATATTTTATTAAACATGACTCACAAAACAGAGGATCGGCATAAAAATGTAAATTTCATAATTAATTAAAATGTTTACTGATTGAAATTGCATAAAGTATCCTTATTTACTTCATGGAAACCATTTTGTTAGAAGATGTATCTCTATCTTTACAAATTAGCTGTTGGTTCCTGATTAGAGTGAATATCTTGTATATATTAAACTAAGTATGTTTTAAATCAAATTGAAACGCTGATTTAGTATGCCATAATAGAAAATGTTTAAAAAATATATTTTAAATTTATTGCATTTCGTACAGACAAATGCTGAAAATTATACTTTTCTAGGTATAATTTGCAGTAATATTTAATTTATTTTTAATTTGAAATTTTGTCTTTTTATTTAAACATTCATTGAAAATAGAAACTTAATTTATAAGTAAAAACATTGATATTGTTAAAAAGATAATAATTTGCAATTTGTTTCTTGTCCTTTCATTGATTATAACCAAAATTTTATGTACAAATATTATTTTAGTCATAAGACTTGAGCCAAATTTCTTATATCTAAGTTGTGGTATTCTCTAGTAATAATGTTAGCATAGGTACATGTATAGGCTGACAGATAGTCACATTATTAACAAATATGGTCCAAAATTTGATACTCTGATGATAAAACTCTATTGTTTTGTCTCTATAGCTTTTCATTTTTTAAGTTGTCATGTTAATAGGCATACATGCCATTGCATTTCTTATTGAGGGATCTAATTTAAAGTTTTATAGAAATTAACAAAAGAATACAGTGTTAAGACTATAAAATAAATTTCATCCCTGTAATTCAAAAAGGTTTTGTGCTATTGGGTTCACAAAAGACAGATATAATTTCCAAAATGTATTTTTAAAATTCAGAATCTCGAAAATGAGGAGATGCATCAAATTATCAGGATTGAATTTTTTGACGATTACAATATTTTCTAATTATATATTTCATGTATGAGATAGTAAAAACCAAAGCATTTATTTTTTTCCCTTTATTTAAGTTATCCTTCCATCCTATGTTTGGTTTTGCATTGCATAGTTAAATGGAAGATGTTGCATTTTATCTTTTTATTTTCTTGCATATATTGTCTTAATTACTAAATGAACCTTTTATGAAAAAATTATTAAAATTTTATAATTAAAAATATTAAAATTTTCAAGTAGCTCGTTTTTAAAAAAATTTTGGTAATGTTTAAATTTCATTTTATACTAAGTATAATTTGGACATAAGTATTTTTTTATTGAATTATTATTAGTATACTAGCCGCCTTTGGCAACCAGCCGGTTTGCCAGTATTACCGTTCGCTACAATTAAATATTTTAAGTAACTGATTTCTTAATATATTCTCAAACAAAACATTTTTAATATTCAAATTGTGATAGTCATACCAAACTTTTTCTATTGTTTAGATCATTTTATTTAATTTACTATATATATTTTGCTAATTTGTTGTCATTTCCGGTAAAACTTCAACTTTAATTTAAAGTGCAAATGATGAAATGGCAATTAATAAAAAGATATTTTTTAATAAAACGAAACATTTTATTTTATTTATCATCTTTAGTGTTATTTATTTATTATTATTGAATATGAGTATTGAAACAGAATCGCTCGGTATTTAAGTCTTATGTGAACTACAAAATATTTATATCTCAAAGAATAATTCAACAAAAATTTCTCAGATTCAGCAAAAAATTCAGTTTTTAGTTTTGCTTTCAAAAGGATTGAAAGGAAATCAATAATAATATGTTGATCCGGCCTATAAATATATTTCAAAAATTATGAAGTCTAAATTTAATGCAGTAGGGTATCATATTCTGAGAAATATTCTGGACACACCAAATTTTAATTAAATGAATGAATGTTTCTATTTTCCACGATCAACTAAGACTTATTTATGAAGTTTTGAATGTTAAAAATTTAGAAAAACTCAACATTTTTATAATCTTAGGCCAATTAATCTTGAGAAACCTGCGCACTGATTGGCGTATTTTCTTTGAAGCGATCGATGGAAAATCTAAAATTATCCTTTTTTTATTGAATAGTGATATTCAAATTTTCATAAATCAGTCAGTTTAAGTGATTGATTTAGTTGATTGTAAATTAACTCTTTTTATTTAAAATATTAGTGTTTCAAGAACATTTTGTTATTCACGATTTCCACAGTAGAAACTTTATGTAAAATCAAAAATTCGTTATTTATTAGAGCATTTATTGAGTCAAGTTACATAAAATATGATCATTTTCCATTTAGACCATTTTAGCAGATCTGTGTCTTACTAAAGGTTTACAAATTAGCTGTGTGGCTCTGATTTGAATGGTTATCCTGTTCATATTAAACAAAACTTGCCTTAAAATAAAACTGATTTATTGGATTAATAATATAGAGAGTGTTAAAAATCATAAAATAATTTTTCTTAAATTTATTTTTTAGAAAAAATAATATTTCATATTTATTTCATTTCCTATAGACACGTGCCAAAAATTATATTTTTGCAGATTTCATTTCCAAAAAGATTTAATTTATTTTTAATTGGAGCTTTAATCAATGTGATGGCAACACTTTGAAAAAAACTAATTTTTTCCCATGAATGCGAAACGTGCTCATGCAACTTAAATTTTATTTTTATTTTGTACGAAAAAAATTGTTGAAAAATAGAGTTAAAATATTTATTGAAAAATACATTAAAAATAGAAATTTAATTTTAAGGTTAAAACATTGGTATCATTTAAAAGATACATTTTTGATCTTTAACTTCATGTAAAAATCTTTTTTGTGTGGTAATATTTTCGGAAGTTATAGCAGAAACACACTAAAATTTGGCTTAATTTTTAAATAAATAAAATTCTAATTAAAAATTCGAAAAAATAACCCCCAGGTGCACATTCTCGGCCCCCAAGGTATACATGTGCAAAATTTGGTAGCTGTAGGTTGAATGATCTGGTCTGTAGAGCGCCAGCACGCACGCACACACACACACACACACACACACACACATTGAGCTTTATAATAAGTATAGATATAGATTATTAGAGTGGCTGCAGTTTCAATTCATTTACCATATATCTTTCAATTTTAATCAATAACCAAATAAGAACTTAAGTTTAGTTAGTTTTGATGAGTTGATTTTTTTTTTATTGAATGAGATTTATTTTTATAAAATGAAATATTATTATGATTAGAAATTCTGCATTATATTAAATATTATTTAAGATTCAAATGTTAATACATCTATTTCATATAAGAAATATATATTTTTTACTTATTTATGTCTTGAAGCTTGCACTGCAAATGGATTCTCCACATTATTTTTTAACTTGCGGTGAAGACGCTGCTGTTTTTGGAATAGATTTGCGACAGGAAAAGCATAATAAGTAAGTACTTAAATTTAAGAAATTGAAAATATTCTTTTTATATTTGTTAAAAAATCTTGCACCTAAATTCAAATCTCATAAATTAGGAAACAACCTGATGATAATGAGCTATTTTGTGAAAATGAATCTGGATAAATGCTGAAGACTTAGATTTCATATAAAAATTACCTGTAATTTCCAGTTGCAAAGTATTAATCCTTACAAATTGCTTTTTCTAAAGTAAAAAATAATTCTTGAGGCTGTCAATTATAGTTTTTTAAACATTGGAACTTTTTAGCTGTTTTTATATATTTCTATTGTTCATGTTTACAGAAAAAAAAAAAAAATTGTAACTCTCTTCCTGATGTGCTTAAGTTTTAAAATTCTATAAAATTCTATTTTCAATAAATACACTTACTTAATATTTTCAATATTTAATTTTCTTTTAAAGATTGAATTTAATTAGATTTTGAATTCATACCAACTGACAATGGTATATTAGTGTAAAATTTATTGCAAAATTCTACTGTATTAATAATAAATTTTAAATTTAAAAAATGGGATATATAAAAAATATATTTTTGACAATACACTAATAAAAGTATTTTTTAGTGGTTGTTTTTTGTATTCTATTTTATTTTTAATGCATGTCCAAATTGAGCTTTAAATATTTTCTTTTCAGATTATTAGTCTGTAAAAGTAAAGAAAAGAAGGTGCCTTTGTATACCATTTTCATCAACCCTCAAAAATCTTATGAATTTGCAGTTGGTGGTAGAAGTCAATATGTGAAGTAAATGTGCTATAAAACATATTTTGTTAAATAATGTTTCTTTAATTTTTAAAAATTAAGAACTTTCATTTTTGTTTCTGTAATGAACTTTTTAAATTTTAGAGTCTATGATACCCGTTATCCTCTTGATACTGCTTGTAAAGACTTTTGCCCTGAACATTTAGTAAGTCCTATCTATAATTTTTTTTCTTATTATTCATTCCTTTGTCTTTCTGTGTTTGGAATTGAAATAATATTCTACTAAATTAACAAGATAATTTTTTCTTACTTTTCATGCTTTTGTATTGAATATTAAAAATAGAGAACGTGAATTTTTCACTTAGAGAATTAATTCATCCTCAGTTATTGTATCTGTATACAGTGCTCATTTTACTTCTTTTTATTTCTTTGCCAGAATTTGACTAATTTAATATTTTGTAAAGTACTTTTATGAGAAAAATAGTCATAAAATGGTTTTTTCTTATATTTTACACAATTTTAATGCATTAAGAATTAAAAATACCAAAATTTGTTGTATTTGTCTTCTATGCAAATAAATCTTCTGAATCGTGAATATTAATTGTAATATATTATGGAATCTTATGTATGTCTTTTTATAATTTTATTTGTATTTTATAAATGATTTTTTTTCAACAGGTGAATGATAATAAAGTAAATGTAACTTCTCTAGTTTACAATTATACTGGAACAGGTAAAAGAAGAAAAAGCTTAAAAATCATATGCATTTTTCTTTTCAACTTCTTTTTCTTGTCAAATGTATTCATGATTTTCCCACCTTTTTCCTTTCTAGAAATCTTGGCGTCGTATAATGATGAAGATATTTATTTATTTGATGCTGCAGCAACGGATACCTCAAAATACATTCACAGATATAGAGGGCATAGGAATAATCAAACTGGTTAGTTACTAATTCTTTAAATAGGTTCTGAAAATTTTTCTGTGTATTTAAAGATATTTTCTTCGTAATTATTAAATTATTAGTAATCTTAATAATTATAATAGATTTTTATGTTAAAAGATTTTATGTGGAACTTGGATTTTTTCCCCTATTCTGATTTAACCCTCTAAGTGATAGCCTTATGCAGATAAGGTAATTACTTTTGATAGATTGATATATTCTCTATGTATAAAATATGCATATTAATTATGTTAAAGTAAATAATTTAGCAACTGAGTGTTGAAATTGATTTAAATTATATTTGATTGGTTTCTAATTATAACTTGGAAGTTTTTTTTTTTTTTTTTTAAAGAAGTTATTGAAAAAAATTAGCTACAATTATATTCTTGTTTACTTTCAGTTTTCTTAATTCGATTGATCTGAAATTATCCATAACCGCCTTAAAAGTTCTCTTGAATTTTTTTTTGTCTTCTGTCTATATTAATTTTACTTTTTAACATGCTGCAAGCAATCAGTTTCTTTAGTTTTTGAAACAATATTTTTTTATTGATATAATTAAGAAAAATCCAAATATGCTAAAAAAAATCAAACCTTTATTGTATTTAGAATTAACTCTTCCATAAAATATTACAAAATAAAAAAAAAAATAGAGGGTTGAAAACTCATTTACGGAATAACATATTAAGGGCTTTTGAGACATAATGCTTCTGTATGCATTAATTGTAAAAAAAAAAAAAAAAAAAAAAAAAAAAAATATTGTAAGAGGTGGGCTTCTCCTAAAGAAGATATGAAACCAAAATTATGCTTCATATTACATCAAAAGAAAATGTTTAAGTAAAATGTTTAACTTTTATATAAAAATAAAGAAAAATGTTTGAAACCTTTTTTTTTCTTTAAGAACATGATTGCCCTATAGAATTTTAAGATGATTATAATTTTTCAGATTTTGTGTTATCAAATGCTTTATGTTTCTTTGAGGAATGTTTATTTTCTATGCTTGGACTTAGAATCATATATATATAATTGATTTACAAAGATGTAGTGTATTTAGACTCAAGCTGAGTATTGTGTAGATTCATGAATTTTATTTTTAGAGCTCTGTTTTTCTGTTTTCAAAGTCGTTTGCAGATCAGTATAGTCCTTTAAAAAAATGCAGTTACATGATTATATCTCTTAACTAACAGCCATGGCAAAATTTGTATGTGTGTATTTAGAATTACATAAAGAAAAGTTGTAATTTTGCCTTTTTTTGTTTGAAACTGCTTTTAAATTTGAAATATTTTTGTAAGATGCTGGTGTTGAATTGTCTGTTGGATTGATGAATTGCTTGAACTCAATTGTTTTTCATTCTTCACCTTCAGATATTACTATTACTGTACTATAATTTCTAGTGCGTCTATTATTCCATATAATAAAACAACATAGCAGATGTAACTACATAATGAATTTGAAAGTACTATATCTTAAAACATGATATAAATCTAGTAAGTTTTATTTAAAAGTATTTGGAGTGGAAAAAATTGAAGTTTCACTTTTTTTTATATATATTTTATGTAAGTTATTTGTTCTTTTAGTTTTTGTTTATTTATCACTAAATTCGATATCATTGAGTGATTCTAGTTTGGGGAAGTACCAGATTAGGACATGGCTAGTCAATTATCAGCCATTTATAATTTAATTTGATCACTTTTGTACTATATTTCATAGAGGGCTTCATTATCATTCTACAAGATATTGTACTGGTGACTTAAAATTATGCTTTGTTATTTCAATTTATCATGATTGGTGATAGCTCAGTGGTAAAACTCATAAAACTCAAAAATAACTCACTAAAAACTCACACGCACGAACACTCAACTTTATTCCAACTCACAAAAACAGAAGTGAACTCACTTCATTTCAAAGCACAATCTCTTCACCTCACTTCACTTAACATTCCGCCGCCCGTTGACATGTTCACATTCAACTAATTGTTAATCATCTCACACAAAGAACAAATTTCATTAAAATACAATAAAATATTAAATTGCAATAAAATTTTAAACATTATAAATTACAGTAAAATATTACTCTTCTAGCGAAAAATCTCTTCAAAGTAGCAATAAATGCTTGGGAAGACAATTCAGTAACAAGCTCTAAATGGATGCATTTCGTTACAAAACAAATAAAAAGACTAACATAGACTTTTTGATAATTTCCCTTACGTTGGTTTTTGTATTTAATTAGGAATGGACCAGTAAAATCTACTCCAGTACAGTTAAATGGGTAATTGGCAGTAATTCTTTCTTTAGGAAGAGATCCCATTAACTGCTCACAACTCACTGGTTTTACTTTAAAGCAAGTTACGCATTTATGTACGACTTCTCTACAATTTGTTCGACCATTTAATGGCCAATACTTTTGGCGTACATGAAATAGCAAGGATTGAGCTCCAAGATGTAAATTTATCATGTGATAATAATTCAATATCATACGAGTTACCTTACTTTTTGAAGGCAATACAATAGGGTATTTTTTATTTATACACAATTCACTATTACTCAGTCTTCCACCAACTCGTATGAGACCCCTCTCGTCCAAAAATGGATGCAAACTTTTCAATTGGCTATCCTGATTTACCTCACCTTTCTTCTTAAGTGAATTAATGTCCTTTGCAAACGACTCCCCTTGCACTTGCTTTAGTATAAATACTTCAGTATTTCTTAACTCACCAGAGTCTAATGCGTCTCTTTTCCTATCGCATTTTTCTCTACAGTTTCTAATGAACCTGAAACCATAACTTAAAATACGGATTACTTTACAATAGTTATTACTTATATTGATCAAACTATGAACAAGATCACAAGCATCACTATTAAACACAGAAAAACAATTAGAGTCACTGGAGTTAGTGAAGGCTAGTTCATCAGAAAAATCATTCTGGAAAGTGGCTGATGGGATTTCCCTCTCTGGATAGTCTCTACCGGTCAGGAACTCAGGACCATTCCACCACAAAGAGTTCTCAGACAGTTTGTCAGGATCCACACCTCTCGAGATCAAATCAGCTGGGTTATTGTGAGAAGATACATGTCTCCACTGGTTCACCTTGGTTGCTGCCTGTATTGATGCAACTCGGTTTGCCACAAAGGTTTTTAAGTGACAAGGTTCTTTTTGCAGCCAACATAGAACAATCATGGAGTCGGACCACAAATAAGTGTTGGTTATATTAAGTTTCAGGGCGGAAATCACTCTAACCACTAATTTAGAAAATAGAACTGCTGCACAAAGTTCCAATTTTGGAATTGTCAGACGTTTTAAGGGTGACACTCTGGACTTACTAGCAACCAATTTTACAGACACTTCACCAGTCTTTGACTGTGATTTGCAGTAAATCACTGCTCCATAAGCGACTTCACTCGCATCTGCAAAGCCATGTATTTCAATTAAAACTGGGCTCGGTAGTAATATACACCTTTCTACTCTAACACTATTGATAAATTGAAGGGCTGATGAAAATCGTAACCACTCGTCCTTTTCCTTTGTAGGTAGATGATCGTCCCAGTTTAACTCTAGTAGCCATAGCCGTTGCAAAAATATTTTTGCTCTTGCAACCATTGGACCCAAAATACCGAGTGGATCGAATATACGAGCTATGGTTGACAAAACTTGGCGTTTTGTCACACCTATATCTTCACTCGATACCTTGAAGGCAAAACAGTCTTCTCTTGATTTCCAAATAACACCCAGCGTTTTGGTTTCTTCTGCATAAGAGCATGGATATGATTCGCTATTTACTGCAAGCTCTGCGTTGTTACTGCACCATTTATGTAAAACCATCCCTCCTCTACCCAATATCTCAATCAACTCTCGTTGGAGCGCTTTTGCAGATTCTATACAATCAGATCCGGAAAGTACATCGTCCATATAAAAATCATTCTCTAACACTACTGCCGCTGCAGGATATCTCTTTCCCTCATCAAGCGCAAGTTGTCTCAGGGTTCTCATTGCCAGAAAAGGCGCACTGGTTGTTCCATATGTTACTGTAGTCAACTCGAAAGTTTTTATAGGTTCATGAAGGCTTTCCTTCCACAATATTCTTTGTAGCTTTCTTTGATCAGGATGAATTGCAATTGCTCGATACATTTTCTTTATATCGGCAGTGAAGGCAAAACTGTGTTTTCTAAATCGTAACATAATTGAAAGCAAATCCTCTTGAATAACGCCCCCATTGTATTGTATAGAATTCAAAGATTTCCCCTCAGGGGTTAACGAAGAAGCATTGAATACAACTCTTAAGGGTGTTGACTTACTTTTCTCCAATCCTCTGTACACTCTAAGGTGGGGAATGTAATATGATCCCTTTTCTTCCTCATTTTCATGGATTTCAATCATATGACCCAACTGCTGATATTCTTTCAAAAAATCCGAATATAACTTTAAATACTCGGGCTCTTTTGCTAATCGATTCCATAAGGAATTTAGTTTTTTAGATGCAATCTGTCTGGAACTTCCCAAAGTAACCGGATCTTCTTTCAAAGGCATTTTAACAACGTATCTACCAGATTCATCTCGTGTGAAAGTTTTTGCGAAATGTTCTTCACAAATTAATGTTTCTTTATTTTGAGGCTTTTCAGTCTCAAGACTCTCGATTTCCCAAAATTTTCTAAGTGTTTTGTCTAAATTAGTTTCGTCCCTTATAAGTCCACAATGAATCCTATTCTTTCCTTCTGTAGGAATTTTTCCCGATACTACAAAACCAAAAACAGTGTTTTGAAGAATAAGATTAGAATTATTAATGCGAATTTGGCCTGGTCTTAACAGCTCATAAAAAATCTCGGCTCCAAGTAACATTTGAGCTTTCTCGGGTAGATTAAAATTGTTGTCAGCCAAATTTACGTTAGAAAAATCTAGTCCTGAAATGTCAATAGCATTAGAAGGAGTTTTACCAGTAGAAATTCTTGGGACTACAAGAAAATCTAAATTTTTGATAAAACTGTTATCCTCATTACAAATAGATGCATTCACTCTGAATTTTATTGTCAAGGATATATCATTAATTCCTGAAACTAGAACATTAGCTCTTTCTCGTTTTAAACGCAAAAGCTCAGTTAAATCACTAGATAAAAAATTTGATTCACTTCCCACATCCAGCAAACATTTAACTTTGTATTTATTTCCTGCCTCATCCATTAAATAACATACTGCAGTTGAAAGCAACACCGTATTCTTTTTATTTGAAAAACTACTCATAAATATTTTCTCGTTATAGACGAACTCTTCCGCGTTCGCGTTCAAGGTTGCTGAGTCAGCAGTTTGGTTAGAATCGATCGTTAAAGCCACGCCCTTTGAGTTTTTATTTCTTATCGATGAAAATGATTCTTTTTCGCTCTCCGCAGTATTAATTCTTGGAAAATGCAAAGACTTATGATGACGCCGCCTGCAAAAGCAATTAATCTTTGATCTGCAATTTGAAACTAGATGCGGGTTCAAACAACAAAAGCATAACTTCTTATTTTTTACAAATTCTACCCTTTCCTGTACACTTAATTTTAAGTAAGACTGGCAGTTAGCCAAAAAATGGGCTTCATTACAAAATGCACAATTTGCAGTCCTAACATCCGATAAGAATACTTTAGATGCATCTTTTGCAGGTTTTGAATCCGATAGAAATACTTTAGTAGTATTTTTGTAACCTCTAACAAAATTACTTTCGTTTAAAGGTTTTCCACGAGAAGTAAAAAACAAATCACATTGTTTTGCAAGCTCCGTTGGCGCGAACCAACTCTCTCCTTGTTTTATACTTATATGCGCTGCTGTTTCTTTATCCAAAGTTTGGAATATCTTATCCGAAACAATCAATTGCTTTAGAGTTTCAAACTCGGTAACTTTTCTTAATTTTAAATAGTACTCTAAATTTGTAGAAAGCCGCGAGGCAAATTGCACATGTGATTCATTTATACGCTGCGCCTTCCTGAAATTTTCCAAACAAGCTTGGGCAGTGGGTTCAAACTCTCTCAGAACTATCGATTTCACTACCTCGTAATTATTTATTTCGTCATCCTTTATGTAAACAATAATATTAGATGCACGCTCACCCAGTAAATTTAAAAGGATTTCTGCTTTTAGATTATCAGGCACATTTTTCGTAACGAAGGCTCTTTCTAGAGACGAAAAAAAGAATCCCCACGATTCTGGCTTCCTAGGAACATTAATTGTTAAGGTTTTAATACTTTTAATTAAAACATCCAATGAGCAACTGTGCCTATCACTCTCTGTTTCATCTAAACTTTTGCTGCTATTACAGCTCGAGTGGGTTTTCGACAATTCCAATTCGAGTTTTATTCGTTCCATTTTAATTTTCTCAATTTCAAGAGTTCTCATACTTGTCTCTTCGTGAGACTTTCTTTCACTCACGATACTATTAACATAGTCCAATACAAAATCTTTATCATTTTCATATGCTTTGGATTTTAAAATAAGCTCTTTTAGTTCGCTTACCTTTGCATTTGACGGCACATTGTCGCAGAACTCCTCTGCGACCTGCTTGAGGTCTTCTTTTATGCAATTCTTAAACATTTCTTCTCAAATGAATCTCAGTCGCATAATTTTCTTAATTACTCCGGCTCCGACGGACCAGATGTTGATAGCTCAGTGGTAAAACTCATAAAACTCAAAAATAACTCACTAAAAACTCACACGCACGAACACTCAACTTTATTCCAACTCACAAAAACAGAAGTGAACTCACTTCATTTCAAAGCACAATCTCTTCACCTCACTTCACTTAACAATGATATTTTTTGACTAAGAAACTGCTTATATAGATTAAATATAATTTAAGGTACAATGTTAGTACAGTATACAGTATAATTTTAGGAAAATAATGAGGTTAGAATTCTCTACAGATCTTAATCCAGGCAGGTGTAGTTTTCTGTAGATGGCATAGAATTAACATTGCAATTAGTGTTAAGACACATATTCTCATTTAACAATGTTTTAGCCACAATGTTCCACATGAATTTTAAGGACATTCACATTTCAGTAATTTAGAAAATTTAAGTTATTAATGTCAAGATACTTTTTTTTGTTCCTTTGCTGCATTTGCCAATTTTTAAAGATCTAATTTATTTTAAATATAATCTAATTTTGATTACAGAATTTATATATTTTCAAACAGCTCAATACATCACCACTCAACATCCATATCGTTCGTCTCGCCTCTGACTCACTGGAGGGAGAGTACTGTGGTGAATAGCATATAAGCCAGTTAACAACTACGCTACGATCACTACAATATCATATCTCCTTTTTTTAATTACTTTCTCATATTCAAAGAAAAAAATGGTTTGCAATTGTGAAATTGATCTTCACGGATGAAATTTAATGTCGTATCTATATCTAAATTTACAGATTTTGATTAAAAATTTGTATCAAATATATCTAATATTAACAATAAAAACATTAATAACTTATAACATAAAATTTAGCGTATGGCTTTTTTTCAGAGTTGTGGCTGTTTATCAAATATAAAGTAAAATTCACCAGTGATTTAATTTTGTATTATTTTGTCAATTCATGTATATATAAATGTGTTTGCCAGAAATGCAACAATTTAGAACATTGGAATTTGATCGATAATCTTAGGATGAAAAGTGTAACTTTATATCAAATTTTTTACTTAAATGCCCTAAAATGCATTCTTGGTTTTTATACTAATTTATACTGTTAAGAAATGCTTTATTTTATGTCGGTATATGTTAATGTTAGAAAGGGGAGGAGGGGAGATCATTTGCACTGTTAATGATATTGACTACCATGTACTGTTGCATCATCCCAATAATGACACACTTGAAGACTTTAGTGATCTATCCCGGAAGCACTGTCTCTTCTAAGGAGAAGTGAACAAAATCTGTCTTATTCTTATCAAAGGGAAAGCATTAATAGTTTTTATGCTCCCTAGAGAGAAAGGTCTGTATGTTAAGATCTAATATTTGAAATTTCATTTATGAGCACTATGGGTTGTTAATAGGTAGTTTCCTGTTGGAACTCTACCTATTGCAACTGTTCTCATGGCAAGAGTTTGGAAAAATTTCTTCAATTCTTCACCAATCATGGTCCCTAGAACCCAAAAGCATCCTTCCTTCAAAAGTTTATATATAATTTAAATCCTAGTTCATTTCTTAATTTTTATCATAATTTAGCCCATAGTAACTTCATTCTAAAACGGTCTCTTATTTCCTGATCCAATTCCACTTTTTATTTAATTACTTTTAAAACATGCTCTATAAAATTACTCACTTTAGTATTTTCCCACATTTCAAGTGAAGGAATGAAAATCCTTAATGTTTGCAAGAACATTATTAAGATATCTAAATTTCCCTTTCCTCAGACTACACATTTTGAAGAAATCCCTATCAAAATCTCATTGTAATACCACTAAAGGGAAAAATTTTGGTATTTTTTGCTGTTGTGTCATGATGTAGACTAACATATCTCTTACCACTTTTTATCTGTATAAATTATGTCTCCGGAATGAAATAAATTAAGTTAATTAAGCCCGAAGTTAAATATTTAAAAAGTTTCTTCTAATACATACATACTACACATACATACACATATACAAGTCTAATGCTTTGCCCATATTATCTTATGAGCAAGATAACTCGAGTAATTTTGTTTGGATTTTAACTGGCTAGGAGTATGTTGTTAGAAATGTAAAAATCTTGTATGAGTTCATAAATGGCTCATCTAGCTCAAAGAGGGTGGAAATGGTGGGAGGGTTGAAATTTTCATTTTACTATAATTTATTCTTAATATTGAAGTAGAAAAATAAACCCAATTTACCAAATTAACACCTCATTAAGACAAACAACTTTTGCATTTAAAGTTTTTCAATAATTGCAATATCTTACAAGTTAGGTGCTTAAAAGTGATTTTCTTGCCCTAATTTTGTCTATTTCTACATCAACAATTTATCTTGTCAGCTATTAACTTAGTTGCCTTCAGATCTTTGCCTTCCAGCTTGCTGAGTGGAATTTTGTATCTATTGTTAATTTCTTTAGGTATTATGAAATAAACATAAGCTTTGTATTGTTTCATATATATAAATTCAAATATGAATCGCCTTGTTATTTATGTTCTGTTGTGATGCTCAATATTTTAAATTTATATTTTGACTTTTAGTGAAAGGCACAAATTTCTTTGGATCTAAGAGTGAGTATATAATGAGCGGAAGTGATTGTGGTTGTATATTTTTCTGGGAAAAACAATCTGAGCACATTGTGAAATACATGTATGGAGATGAAGGAGGAGCAGTAAGTTAATTTTATCATGTATAGTTATGTATGTTGTATATGTATAGTTATATGTTGGAACAGTTAAATTTGATTCATATAAAGGTATGATACAAGCATAAATTGATTCATATTAGTGTTTATACATTTCATATTTCAGTACTTAGGAATTAAATGTTTTGCACATATACATGCATATATATATATATCAAACCTCCTATTCAGATTTGAATCTCTCTATTATATTTTTTCCTGAAAGTTAATGATTAAGGTTGGAATTTTTATAAACAAGCAAATAACGTGAAGAATATTAAATGCTTGAAACAGAAATTATTTCAACAAAAAAGAAATAAAAAAAAATTTTTTTGGAAGTCATTTTCATATTAAAAGTATCTGGTATTATATGTAGATATTATTTTTAATTAAAATTATACTAAGAAACATTTATGTTTTCGAACATATCAACACAATTTACTGCAATGTGTTTGATATGAATTTTTTTTTAAATTGCAAACTGGAACAATTTTTTTAAACCAAAACCAAACTAAAATTATAGAATGAAAGGAAAATAAATAAATAAATTATGATATATGTTTGTAATATCATTTTTTTTTTGTAAAATTTGTGAGCATCAGATTTTGTATGAATTATTCATTTAACAAATCTGCTTTGTGTATCTTAAGATTTATCTTATTTCAGTATTAAAAGAATATGCAGAAATAAAAATAAGATATTTTTAAGCAATTTGTCAGATCAAATTAAAAAAAAAAAAAGGTAGTTTTAAACTTCATAAAAATCTCTCCTCGTACTCTCACACAAAAAATGAATTCCAATGAATGTTTTTAAATTAACTATTTTATCCTAACTAATTTGATTATTACTAATTTGAACTAGATTTATTGAGTACCAGAAACTGACAGAAAATTATTTTATCAGTAACAATAATTTGCAACTTGATCAGATATTGTACCAAATAGTATTAATGTGTCAGCATTATTAATTGTTATGATGCAGGGTTTACAATCATGTGCGTGGCAGTCTGTGACTATTTGAGTCTATAATCATAATAATAGATCAAACAGCTTCTGATATAAGCTAAGTGATGTTTCTTTTCATATTGCTTTATCAAGATTATCATTGTTTAATCACAATCCTGTGTGTCTTTAGTGAGATTATAGATTTTTTCCCTTCATATGCATAATAGTATTATTCTTATGTTGATTTGCTTACATAACCATTCAAAATAACTTTTCTTAAGGGAATACAAGGAACAAGTTTTGGAACTATAAAGATTTTAAAATGTTATTTCTATCATATATTATGTTTTTTAAGCATTTTTGTTGATTTATATGTTGAAATATTTTGTAATATTGCATTTTATTATCTTCTCTTATTACAGGTTAATTGTTTAGAGCAACATCCAACTATGCCCGTATTAGCCACAAGCGGTCTTGATGATGACATCAAAATATGGGTGCCATCCTGTGAAGACCCTCCTGATTTAAGCAACTTACAAACGGTGTATATATTTATCCTTCCAAAATGAATTGTAAATTTAGTGACAAGATTTTAGTGGCAAAAAGTCTTTCAATCTTAGAGTTTTTTTTTTAATGTGTATCAAATTTAAAATATTTAACTACTCACCCTCCATTCTTTTACTTCTTCCTAAAATGCAAGTGAAATTTGTTTGGTAAATATCTAAGTTTCAATTAAAAAAAAGATTACTTGGTGCAAAACTGCTTCAAAAGCTGAAAGTTATTAATTTAGAACTAATATATATATAT
>JAPMOR010087954.1:82589-111369 GCA_026543865.1 Argiope aurantia | reverse complement strand
CAGCACAATGAAATAGCAACTATGGTACAGCATAATGAAATAGCAACTATGGGACAGCATAATGAAATAGCAACTATGGGACAGCATAATGAAATAGCTACTATGAGGCAGCATAATGAAATAGCAACTATGGGACAGCATAATGAAATAGCACCTATGAGACAGCATAATGAGATAGCAGCTATGGAACAGCATAATGAGATAGCAGCTATGGAACAGCATAATGAGATAGCAGCTATGGAACAGCATAATGAAATAGCAATTATGAGACAGCATAATGAAATAGCACCTATGAGACAGCATAATGAGATAGCAACTATGGAACAGCATAATGAGATAGCAACTATGGAACAGCATAATGAGATAGCAACTATGGAACAGCATAATGAGATAGCAACTATGGAACAGCATAATGAAATAGCAACTATGAGACAGCACAATGAAATAGCAACTATGGAACAACATAATGAAATAGCAACTATGAGACAGCATAATTTAAATAGCAATTATGAGGAGACAGGATAATGAAATAGCAACTATGGGATAGCAGAACAATTATCCCATTTTATCCAAATCCTTATAGTTGCATTGAATTGATTTGTCATTTGATTGATTGTGTCATTTTTGTTTATGTTTTCACTATTAGCATAATACAACATTGTTTTTTCACTGTTAGTACAATGTACCAGTCATCTTAGGCCATTATATTGCAGATAAAATCTCCTTGTTATTCTGTCCACCTGATACTACCTTAAATCTGGAAACAATAGTGGAGATCATGTCCAGTTTCATGGCAATATCTGTTATCCTTTTTCCTTCTCTAATTTTTCATTTATTTCTCTATATAAAATCTAATATAAATTAAGCCCAAGTGATGTAATTTTATTTTCTCTGGTGTAACTTTCTTTCAATCCAGTACTTATTGGCTCAATGCTATGAATATCTTAAAACTAGTTTCTATTCTATCATGTAACCCTTATATACCAATCGAAAATTTGAAATGTTATCTTGATTCACTCTATATCATGCCTTCATAAATATTCCTACAAATTGTCATATTCGATTTTGTTGTTGACATTGATTACTAAAATTTGTTAAGGTTTCATAATAAATACATTGAAAAATAAGACAGGAAGGTGGGAAACAGTCATGAATATGGAATTTATGGACAATAAAAGTATTATATTGTCCATAAATAGTTATTATATTGTCTCTATATTATTTTTTATGCATTAATCAAATAAAAAACATAAATGACATTTGGTTAATTAATTAAATTTGTTTGTAGGCAAAACAAATATAATCAATATGGCTGGTATAATGTTTATGTTAATATTAATTATAGTGGCAATTCCTCTGTGTTATGAAAATTTATTAATAAAGTTTTCTTTCTTATTTTTTTATTTGAACAAATGCATAAATTTGTATATATTTAAACTTTATTACAAGTTTTTGAAGTAATTACCATCTAAAATGTAATAAGAATATTGTATCTCAATTTGAATGATTAAGAAAATGTCATCTTATTATAGGTCTCAAAATAAGGTGGAAAATTGAACAGTTTTATGTTTTACTATAATTTAGAAATCTTATTATTTTATGGATATAAAAATTTAATGCCTGGCATATTTTATTGGATGAGTGCGTAAATAATAATGATATGCCCTCCATATATGAAATTGATCTTCAATTTAAAATTTTACAGCAAATTGAAGGTTCTAGCGAAAGGGATGATAGTGATTCCAGTACGTCATCTGATGATGATATGGAAGTTTCTGGTGTATCAGCTCCTCAGTGCAATCAATCATAAAAAAGGGAGGACTTTTTTTCTCATCCAAAGTCACTATGGAGAGAAAATCTTTTGTTTGGGATTGTTATGAGGATTTTAGTTTTGAATAAAGAAAGCAATATTATAATCAAAAGGATTGTTTAAAAAATTAATTATACTTATTTTGCCTTATCAGATAGTTTCATTACTCCTATTTTTGTACATATATATATCTATATATTTGATTTATTTGTACCATGTGAATCTTAGATTTCTCTAATTTCTTATCAAGAAATTTTGATGCCTATTCTATTTAAAAATAGAAATGTGGATGCAAAATTATAAAATCTTCGAGACTTAACTGTTGTGTAACTGTAAAAATATATCTGTTTAATAAAATTAATTTTATATGGATATTGGCTTAACAATTATATCTATTCTAATTTCATAATGATCTTTGAAATATTTTCATTTGTATTCTTTTTGCAAATTTCTTATTGTAGATGGTAAGCACAAATCTAAGAGATATATGTAATGAAACAAAAAGTATGTGTATAGATATTTTTATAATATATTTTATGCAACTTCCTAATTTTTATACACAGAAATGTTATCCAAGTATTTTATTGTACTGATTTAGGCTTATAGTTAAACTCTTAGCTATTGAATGAAAAAAAAAAAAAAAAAAAAAAGGGCAAAAAAATGAATGTTTCATTATTTGTCCAAATTCAATTCCTTTTTGGTCTCATTAATGATTTTAAAGCAGTCCTATTTGCTGTCTTGCCAAAATATCAGGAAAAATTATTTTATATATCTATCTAACATAATGAAAGCTGACTTTAGTTTTATATAAAAAAGTAACTATATATAAAACAGCTTAAATCAAATTTGGTTAATTCCAATTTAGTATACAGAGAATCAAAGTTTTTTTTTCTAATCAAGATCTAAAATTTATGTAATAACTTATTCTGTTCATCATTATTGATGTTTTATTGTGAAAAAAATTATACAAAATAGATTCCTATCTCTAATCTGTATATTTTCCTTAATTTTGCTATAGTGTGGGTAATTAGTTGTAACAAAATGTATTGAATTCCTATTGAGATAATTAAAAGTAAGCTATCTCACTCTTTTACATGTTTAAGTAATGTAACTTGTACAATTTAAAGAGACCTCTGTTTTCTTGCATACTCAATCATTTATAAATTATTAAATGCTAATTTGTTTATAAGATAATAAAACTATTGGATCAAAGAAGTAACCATATTTTGTGAATGAAAATGCAATTCACATATTTAAAACATGGTAATTACCACTGAAAACTTTGAGAATGATAGTATATGCTTGTTAATCTTATTTTTAAGACTTGTGTAACATAAAGAAGCACATTTTTACATGAAAATAATTGATTCTTGGTATTTATCAGAGTATAGAAAAAGGAATGAAAAATGTAGGCCATCCTGACTTGCTTGCATTTCACTAATATCTTATTCAATAGCAGATGCAGCACAATAATTACAGAGCAGTGTTTAATTAAATTTGCTAAGATGAGTATGTTACCCCATGTATTTAAATGAAATACTGTGATTGTTTACAGAAAAAAGAAATATTTTTTTTCTCTCCTTTTACTTTTTTTGCTGTTAAAGACCCATTGATTTTAGGTGATTAGGCACTTTAATTTATGCTAGTAAATTATTGGGATTGATAAAAGTATATGAAGCCAGTTATAATTGAACCTTATTTTTCCTTTGATGGTAACAATAGTGCTTATTTTTTTAATAATGAGTAATTATTAAGTATTATGGTTAAAATTTTAATTCAAAATACTGTGCACACTATTTCATTTTTTCTTCTGTATAAATTATGTAGTTAATGTAATATTTTTTCTCAATAAAAAAATGTTTATGTATTTCATCAGCTAAATTTGATAGAAAAATTAAGCAACTGATTGAAAACAATTATATAAAATATTTTTTATTTAGCAACAGATTTGGCACAAAAATATGACTTATACTTTTAGCAAAAAAAAAGTACAAAATTTTTTAAAGCAGTTATATAAATGTTACTCTTAAAAACTATATTATATAAAATATTTACAACACATTGCACATGAATATAGTATAAAATCTTTGGCATGATAAAAACAATATTTATAATAGAAATAAATGCAGTCTTTAAACTTTGAGTCAAGACAAATACATATATATTCAAAATGTAAATAAATTATATAATTAACTAGACATTATTATTATTTGCAATCTAGTCATCAATTAAAAAAATGAGCATAATAAATGTTCATTGATCACCCATGAATAAAAATTCAATATATGAAGCACTTATGATAATAAGGAACCAGATATATAAAATAATGCTCTCTACCTTTAAAAAATGATGTATTAACGTCTAAAATTAGTTTGCTGCAGAGCAAGCATTGTATGATGATGAATGGAATCTAACAATTTTTCCATTTCACCCATTAAAGGATGAATAACGTCAGCTTTATACTTCAACCAGTTAGAATCTGGTGCACGGTAAAGCAGCTTTTTGAAGTTAACATAACTTTGCCTGGAATAGAAAGATTAAATTCATAAAATGAGATACAGCGTTGAAAAATTCATTTATTAAATACACAGATAATATTCCTGAGAATCTTATTAATATTTTCATTTAAATAAATCATTAAATAAACCTTACTACTTTATTTCTCTCCAACTCATTATGTAATTCAAAACACTATTTGAATATAAAGGTTTTTCTGTTAACAGGATTTACAGATAAACATCCAAAAGTAAGATGCTAAATTTTTATAAAAGGAATTTGATGCCATGAAAACTAAAATTATGATATTATTCAAAGTTGAAAGAAATATGTTTTTAAGACAAATCTTAGGATGGGAGCCAACTATTAAGAAACTTTAAACTAATTTTCAATAATATAGTAATCAAAATATAGTTATATTAACATCCTATTTTAAAGAAAAACTGTGGTTCTTTTGGGACGGAATTCACAATACTGAACCACGGCCAGATGAAGACAGCTGAGCTGGCACCCCCCTCTCTAAGCTTCCATACCAACGCGAGGGCGATTTAACAAACAAGTATAGACCCGCTTACATGACGTTTCTTCAGTGGAATTGGGTCTCAAACCTGAGAAAATAGAAGTGAATAAAGATTCCTCTCAGCAAGCTGGTAGGCAAAGATAGATTTCTTGTCATTTAAGTCAATGTTTAAATTTCCTTCAATTCTTAGGTTTAAAAATAAAATATTGCATATGGAAGTAATCATGGCTTTTGCATTATTCAGCAGTTACTAACAAATATTATAAAAATGAAGTGCAAATAATGAAGTTTTGTTTAAAATATATATAATGTTACCAATTTTTATTTAATTGGTTTTTTTTTATTCTATTAAACTTTAGTTTATATGCATTTAAACAATTTCAAAATCAAGGAAGAAAGCATACATAAAAGCTTTTTTTCTTCTTTTCCCCCCCACAAAACTGACTGTACAGATTATGTTAAAATAGTTGAAAATCATTTTTTTGGATTCTAAGTATTTTTATCTAACAAAAAACTTTTACTTCAAAAGTTGTTCATCTTTACGAGATGCTAGTTTGCCTAACTGGATTTATTTTTCTGTCTTCGACCATAAGGAAATGATCAAAACTTGTACTCTCCTTACAATATACCGAGATCAGTTAAAATTACACTATTTATTGTGCTAACAAGATAACATTGGAAAAGCATATGCATATAAACTTTCTAATTGAGGTATTAATCTAAGCAACAGACTTGTGAATATCTACAGAAATTTTCCTCAAGTTGTGTCACAAGATCCATTGCAATAGATAATTTTATTATCGGGAATATACCTAAAAGAAATCTCGCCAAAAGTACATCTTGCTCAACTGAGGGGTGGGTGGAGATACTTTCAATATTTCCTCTCGCATGAAAATGATTCTTATCCTTCCAATATACAGATGGATGTTATGAATAATAATAATAAGTATGCTACATTTAATTCTCAAGTTTCTTGATACTTAACACAGAATATTCTCCAAAGAAATAAATATCTTAACTATTAAAGTACATAGATAATAATAGTCATTATAATAATAAAATTACAATTTCCATAAGGAGAGAAAGACATATTTAGATATCATTTTTATATGAAAATAAAGAGACATTTAAAATCTTTTTAAATGCATTTAATGAGTAACTATTTGCTATTTATTTAGGAAAGGAAGAAAAAATACCAGTTGTATTTAAATAGTTCTGAAAATTTATTTTAAACATTCTAATCACAGGAAAATAAGAAAATGCATGATGTTTTTAGAAATCTAGAGCAATTTTGAAATCTATAGGAGATAGATACTATTTGTGTAAAAGGATATATATTTATATATATAAAATATGAATAACAAGTGTAACTTATACGGGTATACTTTTTTGCATACTTATAGTTTAACCTGCCTGATGGTTCTGCAAGTCTCAAATTGATCAGTTATATAGGCCTAAACAGTGAATGATTAGTTCAGAAATTTAGAAGTACAGCTATTGGATGTGAACCATATTTTTTAAAGAACCATTTCTGATAAATGAACAAATATGAGCAGCAAAAATATTGTTTACCGATGTTAAAAAATGTTTGTTTTGTAGAAAGTTTCACAGAATATTTTTAAGCATTACTCCACTTATTGTCTTATTTTATACAACACATCACTCTGGCAATTGCAGAATCATATAGAATGGGAAACCAAAATATGCAACAAGCAAATTTTGATTTTGAAGGAGGAAAAATCAGTTTTACTAATTTCCATCCTTTCTACAACATCTTTGTATTAACTTTCAAATTATGACTTTTAATAAGGCACCAAGTTTCTAAAATACTCCGTATATGAATACAAAATACCTCCAATAAACAAATTTAATTATTAATTTGCATGTTCACCATTCTCAAATACATATATAAAAAAAATTAGTATCATCTTATATTTTTCATTATTACATTTTAAAATACATCTAAGTTATAATTACTTAAGCTTTTCTTCAAGGAGAGTTGTATAGCTTAATGTGCGCTGAACAGTATCAGAAAAGTTTTTTAAAGTTCTGATGCCTTCATTGAGATTGTTTTCTGCAGCCTTTTTAAGTTCCGATTCTCTTGTTAATGCAGATTCAAGCTGAAAAAGAAAATTCCACACAAGATTAAAATTTTTTAAGTTTTGATAGAATTCTTAATAGTTACAAAAGAAAATATATACTGCAAGTTTATTCACTTAGATGTTTTGAATGGATATATATGCTCTGCAGTGTTTTTGCACTGACTGCCTTGGTTTCTACATTTTATATTAGCTACCTTTGGTGACCATTTGGTTTGCCAGGATTAATGGTTGTTAAAAATCAAATATTTTTAAAAATTATGTTTTAATGATTTCTTCAAAAAAAAAAAAAACTTTTATATTACTAAACATTTAGAACATGAAATTTACATGTGTCTTTTTGCAGCCGCTTTCTAAGAATTGAGATATTTCTGTTATTAATTATTTCTTAAAATATTTAGTCAAATAATAAAAATATATGTCAAAGTTGAATATATTTGCTCGATTTTAACCACACTTCATCTTGCAGTTTTCAAAATAATTATTACAAAAAAAAAAAAAAGTCTTATATGTCAACTTAAAAGTGTAAATAATTATCTTTTCAAAGGCTTTGATTTAAATATTAAAGGATGCATCATTTAATTTCCATTGACATTTAAATTGTCCTTGTTTTAGTAAAGTTATATGATGTTACTGAATCTTTTCTCTACTGATGAAGGCAAATTAATTGGCTATAGTAACTAGCTGGTCTGCCAGGAATATTGGATACACTTAATTTTATTTAAATTCTTCCTCTACTGATAAAGGAGAATTAATTGGTTATAGTGACTAGCTGGTTTGCCAGGAATATTGGTTATACTTAATTTTATTTAAATTCTATAGACAATTTTAAGTTCACGATTCCAGCAAATTAGCAGACATCAAAGCCATGTTATTTTAATCGTCCTATATATGCCCAGCTCACTGTGTAAATGAGCCTTTCTAATGGAGATCACTCTCATCACATCCTAGTACTAGTAAAAAATTATATGACCAGTTCATTTATCTTCCAAATTTCACAGTACAGTACCTTCAATTTTTTCTTTAGCTTTCAATAACAGAAGAAAGCCACTCAATCAGACAGTTGATGGAACAATGAAAATAATTTGAATTTCAGGACAACAATGTAATCAATCTATTGTTGAGAATTAAGAAAAAATAAAGTTGACAAAATTCAAATTTGCATGATTATTAAATTCGTATAATTAAAATGTTTTTTTTTGTGAAATTAAGCCTTCTCTCCCCCCCCTCCTTCAAATATAAAACTGAATCTTTCAGCATTGTAATCTCATGTGTACCACAGAATATTTTTTAAAAATAATTTTTGCAATATTTCAAAGAATTATTCAATAAAAATTTCTCTGATTAATCATAAAATTCACTTTTACCTTCAAAAAGATTTAGATGCGGTAAATATTTTATTTCAATCAAATATACTTCCGAAAACAATTACGAAAAATCTAAATTTTATGCAGTCCTTCGATCTTATAAATAGTATTCAGTAAATTATCTTGATAAACTAATGTTTCAATTTTCTGTGATCAAGCCTAACCAAGTTATAAAGCTCTGAATATTAATACTTTAGAACAATCAACATTTTCTTATTTTAGATAATCAGCCTTAGGGAAAGTCCAAATTGATGTATTTTCATTTTAAGCCGATTGATTGAGAGATCTAAAATCATGTGTTTTGATATAATAGAGGCATTCCAATTTTCATAACTCAAACAGCTTTAATTGTAAAAGAGTGGAATGTTTTTCTTTGAAATAATATTCTCTCAAAAATATTCTATTATATATACTCATAGAACAGAGCACCTGCATAAAAATAAAAAAGAAATTCATAATTCATCTGAACATTTATTGTTTTAAACTTCATAATATATAATTATTTTTTACTTATATATATGTGCTAATTAATAATTTTACAAATTAATTGTTGGATTCATATTAGATTGGATATCCTGTATATAATAAACCATGCACGACTTAATAATTTAAAATGACTTAATAGTCACTTTAAAATGTCGCAGAAAACTTTTTTTTCTATAAAGAAAATAACCCATTTCACGTTTATTTAATTTTATACACACACATGGTGAACATTTCATTTTTGTAAGTTTAATCAGCAATAAGAATTCATTTAATCTTTCAATTTGACAACACAATAAAGTTTAATTTTCCCCCAAGCACCCATACTATGTTTGTGCAGGTGGAATTCTATTTTTATTTTGATTATTATTCTTATTTATATTTGAATAGTTTATTTTGTTATTTATGTACATACAAAATGAAACCTTTCTGCTCTTTAATGTCTCAATAATAGAGCTTTCTTTGCATTATTCATGTCTATAAATTTTTCAATGATTGCAACATTTAATACATATTTATGATATTTACCTCTTCCTTCCGCTGCAGTAATTTCTTGTTATCTAACACTAGTTTATAGCAAAATGTTCTGTCATCAAAGTTTCCTTTTGATGCATTATTTAGGTACCATTCAGCTATGACCATACACAATTTTTTTCGTGGCCCAACAAGTCTAAAAATGAAACCAAAATAAATTTATAACTATTCTTAAAAAATCAAATTCTTATAATGAATATTTAAATAAAAGTTTTTAATCCATCTAATAAGCTTACTGAATTCCTATTTCTTTCAAATCTTCCTCTGTGAGTAACCAAAACATATCTATATCAATACCATGATTCTCAAATACATAATAGTACTTTGATAGTTTCATCTCATTAAGCAACTTTTGAAGATCTGTTTGATTTGAATGAGAAGAAGATTTCATGCCTTGTGGATTGCCTATATTAAATAAAATAATAAATTCAAATATCTGGTTTAAAAAATTCAATTTGATACAGAGCGTATTCACTTCTAAGTAATTATAAATTTTATTAAAAACATATACACACAAAATAACTAAAAAATAATAATTGAAATAAAATTTTTCTGATATCTGTACAAACAAAAAATAAGAATTAAGAAAAAATTCGAATTGAATAAGACACTCTTGAAGTGTATTATACAAAAAGCATATTCTAAAAAAAAAAAAAAAAACATTTTTTAATTTTGTCAACAATATTTTATTGCTTTTCTAATAATATAAAACTTTTAAAGCTCTAATAAGGACTACTGAACCTACAATGTAACAATCAAACATATTTTAAGTATCACAGTGACAAAAATTTATATTTCCATAAAAAAAATCACTATAATTTGCTGTAAAGTGCTTGAGTAAATTGATTATTATGTTTTTTAAACATGAAATCAAATTTGCAATTAAACGTTTGTTGGCGATTTTATTTAATCTAAACAATGATCAGTATATTAGACCAAAATTATAGACTTGAAAACAACTCCGCTGAGGCAAATTTAATAAAAAATATTTTTTACAAAATAAATGTATTGAACTTTGTTTTCACTGTTAATACAAATATTGACAAATTTTAAAATTCAGCATTATTTTTCATTAACCGATTTTCAAGACTATTTCTTAACAACTATAGCAATCAAAATATATGCAAAATCTTTATTAATTATGCGAGTGCATGTGTGTATTTTGGTACTCTTTAGATCAGATTATTTAACTTAAATTACTAACTTAAATTACTTAACTAAATTTCGCATATATATATAACTTGGACAGTGGAAGTGCACCTTGGAGCAATTTAAAAACAATTTTAAATAATTAAAATTAAACTGAATATTATGTTTTTGCAACACAAATTCTGAAAATATTGAACAAACATGAATTTTTCATTGTTGAAGTACAATACTGTGAAATTTAGAAAATAAATGAGCTGGAAATTTACTTTTTTAAAAATATTGCTATGATACTATGGCAGTGATCTCCTTTAGAAACTTTCATAAGCAAAGCATATGCAAAAAAGACGGCCTTTAATGTCTGATAATTTGCTGGAATCATTAACATAAAATTGTCTATATGATTTAAATAAAATTAAGTATAATCAATATTTCCATTGAGCCAGCTGGTTATTCCACTGTGACCAATGGCAAATAAAAAGACTTACAATTCCTTTTAGCACATAAATGAGCATCTACCAAATTCTTCACTTTCATGTGTCCATTTTTAACTGCTAAACTTCTGGCAGTTTCTCCTGATTTTGATTGTGAATTTGGATTTAAACCCTAAAATAATAATAAAAAAATAAAATATTTTATAAACAATAAAATATTAAATAAGCAAAAATTATAAACAAAGGCAAATTTCTACTTATAAGAAAGCATATGTATGTGTGTTCATACTCTACAAGTCAGGCCATTTGACCTACAACTATTAAATTTGACGCTTGCATACTTTGGAGTAGGAGAATGTATACTTTTTGTTTGCAAATGTTTTTTGAAATTTTAAATAAAAATAAAGCGACATATTTTTATGTTATTCCACAATAACTTCCAAAATGTTTCAGGCCGCGATGGCCTGGTGGTAAGGTCTCGGCTTCGGAACCGGTGGGTTTCAGGTTCGAGACCCGATTCCACCAAAGAACCGTCGTGTAAGGGGGTCAGTTGCACGTTAAATCCGTCCTGACCAAACGTCCTGCCGCTGGTGTGATGCGGTGTGGAGAGGGGGGTTCCAGCTCAGGTGTTGTCCTCGTCATCTGACCGCGGTTCAAAATTACGAGGTCTGTCCCATAATAGCCCAAGTATTGCTTCAAACGGGACGTTAATACAACTAAACCAAACCAAAATGTTTCATAACAAAAATTGATTTTTACACAATTACTAAATTTTAAAAAAATTATGATACTTATTAAAATAATCATGATGTTTTTTCTGAAATTTGATAGTTCTTTATATATATATATATATATATTGCTTAATTTCCAATAACAGATTATTACATTGATGCACTGAAATCTAAACCACTTTTATTGCTTCATTAATTATTTAATAGCATGATTTTTTTCCCATTGCTGAAGTTTCAACTTAAAATATATGCTGATTACAAAACAAAAATGTACAGTTACAATACCATGAAATTTAGAAAAAAAAAATAACTGGACATTTACATTTCTAACAGTGCTATGATATCATGGGACTAAGAAGTGTGTTTATAAGAAACATAACACATACAAGAAAATTAAAATAACATGGGTATAATGTTTAATAATTTGGTGGAATTTTGGATATGAAATTAAATCGAAATGATTTATCTGAAATTAAATATAGCCAATATCCTGGCCTAGTGGTTGCAAGGACAACTAACAATAAATTAAATGAAAAAGGACAATTTGATTTCTAATAAAACCAATACAAAAATTACTTTTACAGCTAAAATATATATAGATACTCTAATTGACTGCATGTGAATTTTTAATTATTTAAGCAAATAAACTGATATTTGGAGCTGAATGCAAATTATATATGTAAAATAGTTAAAAGTATAGGTAAAAAGCAACACTTTAGGAATGTGAACATGTACCGACCTTTAACAATAGTCACTATATTTATATAATTGAAATGTGGAAAGACAATTCAATATTAATTTTATAAGATAATTAATATGCCATTAAATATATAATTATTATAATTACAAAAAAATAATAACATTTCCACCTCACCATATTTTGTGATTGACACCATTTTAAAATGCATTTTAATGATTTTTAAAAAATTAAAATTAATAAAAATTTTTTAAAAAATTCAGACAAAAATACCTCTTTTTTTTTACACACATATATATGTAACATCGTAAATGCCATTTCATATAAAAAAATATGCCCATATGGTAAAACCTGCCATAAAAATGGATTTCATATTTGTATTACAGTAACAAAAAAATTTCATTCTGAAAATCTTAAATGTTTGTTCTTCTTCCCCTTGAAAAATGACTTGTATTGTCCAATGACTCATAAGACAGAAGAATAAAACCACAAAAATCAAGTGGGATTGAAAGTAATAGCTTAACTTATATTTCTTAAAATTTAATTATTCTATTATAATAAATTCACAAGTTTATTTAATAGTTTTTACTGCTTCCATAAAAGCACTTTTTATAGTAATAGTTTATAACAATTAAATTAATGTATCAAATTTTCATGGAAAGAAAGAGGGACCCCCTCTACGATGCTAAAAGAATTTTAAAATACAAGGAATTTTTCTCATATTAGAAAATAACAATTATTTTCTTTTATATATACAAAAAGAATGAACTGCTCCATGAAACAAAAACAATAAAAATGAGTTAAAAACAATATTTGTTTTATCTATAAATCTTATCTAAAATGACTAGTCAAACTTTTAAATTCAATTCTAACTTTGCACGAAATTACTTACTAATCGCAGTAGATCTTGCACAACCATTTCATGTCCAGCTGCAGATGACAACATTAAAGGTGTCAGTCCCTCTTTCTTATCTCTGAAAAAATGAAATTATAAGTTTAATGAAATAAAATCTATCAGCTTTCTGATGTGTTCTTTTATATTTTTAAATTCACAAATTGTATATGTGGAGATGATTCCTTATGTTCTTAAATACATATCAAGAATTATTTAAAATATCTAAAAGAAATCAAGGAAATTTGCTTTAAAATAATATACAATATGCCCACCTAAAAAAAAAAAAAAATGCAAGACAATGCAAGTTTAAAATTTACAGGTGGAGAATTAACTGTTACTTTTCTCTTTATATTGTTTTGTAGCTACAGCTGAAGAAGTTTAGTTTTTAAACACTTTCATAAATCTGTAATAAATTTTTCCCTCACTTCTTAATGTGGTAGAGTTTTGAATTTAAAATACTGAAGACGATACGTGTTTAATATTTTTAGAATTTAATCAAATTTTTATTTTATAATAATGGTGCCATCTTTTAGTAATTTTGAGAAATAACAGATCTCAAGAATATTGAATAGTAAATTAAATTGCTGTTTAATACACTAATAAAGTGCATTAGTAAATTTTTCATATGCATGACACCCTCTTGAATAGATGCAGTTAGTAAAAGTAACAAAAAATATCCTAATTAATATAGTTTGAAAAATTTCAAAAGTTTTAGATAAGAGGGACACATTTTATATTTATTAAATAAAAAAATGCATTTTATTGAGTCAAAAGATAGTAATGAGATTCAAACATTTATTGAGTTAACAATGTTGATAAAAGTAAACAATAAAGGGGGGGGAGCAGAAATATTTGATATAAATTTTGAAGATCTGGCAAGTCATAATTGGTGGATGATTATAAATATATCATCAATATTATGGATTGAAAAAAAATAGTGGAAAATTGTTTGCGTGATAAATATAATTCTTTTTTTTTCTCTTTTACATAAATACTAAAGGAGATAAAATATCAAATTTTTGAAAAATAAATAATAATTTAAAATAACAGTTAAAAAATATAAAAAAATGCCTTCAAATCAAATGAAACAATATGTATCATTATTATTTTAATATAGAGAAATGCATCTTGGAATAATGATAAAGACAAACTAAAATTAATTATTTTAGACTGTAATTTATGCATATGTCAAATAAACATAAATTTTATATCGTTTTCATTTCAATTGTAACTTCTGCATGTTATAAAAAAAGTGCATTCTGTCTTAATGATCATATTAGAAAAATAAAATATCTTCAAGAAAATAAAATTAGCAACAATGAACGAGTTCAACCAAAACAAAACAATTCATTCATATAAGCTCATGCCAAGTTCCTAAAAAAAAAGTAAATTATCTAGTACTGTATTTTGTGAAATTCAAATTTATTGGTGGGTTTTCATGAGACATTCTCCATTAAATTTAAATTAGTAAATTACAAGAAATTTTTATTGCAATGAGAATGACACCCTTTATTTTTAATTAAACTAGTACACATTATTCTATTTTCTATAGCATTAAAATATTTAGTACAATAATTTCTGCAACAGATTTTTAAAATTCAACTTCAGTTATAGTTTTTTAAATGTAATTCTAATAGCACATCAATAAAGTTTTATGGAATTATTATTGGAGATTTCAAAAATGGTATTATATAGAGTTTATAAAACTTAATCCTTTGATTATTAATAAGATAATCACTTCTTAAAGAAATCCATAATCGAAGGGTTGAAGTACAAATGATATGTCCATAATATTTTGAGTTACAAAGATGCTTTTTTTTCTAAACAATGAATATACCTTTAAGATTATTTAAAACATTTTGAAATAAACAGGCCTCGAAGTATAAAGCAAAAATTAAACGTATCTTAATTTTTATAGCCCGCAAGTTTGGTTGGCAATTTCCAAATAACACCAAGTTAATGTCATGCTGGTGATGATGTATGTTTTTTGATATTTTATCAGAGAAGCCACAAAAATAATCAATTATCAAATTAAATGAAGACATGTTTCAAAGAATAAAATGCAGCAATCAAAAATTAAATAGATTATGGAAAAGCAGTATATAATAATACTAGCCGCCTTTGGCAACCAGCCGGTTTGCCAGTATTACCGCTCGCTACAATTTTCAATTAAATATTTAAAGTAACTGGTCTCTTAATAGATTCTCAAACAAAACATTTTTAATCTTCAAATTTTGATAGTCATACCAAACTTATACTGTTGTTTAGATCGTTTCGTTCAATTTACTATGTATATATTTTGCTAATCTGTTGTCATTTCCGGTAAAACCAACTTTAAATTAAAGTGGAAATGATGAAATTGCAATTAACATAAAGATATTTTTTAATAAAACCAAGTGTTTTATTTTATTTATCATCTTTATTGTTATTCATTTATTATTATTATTATTGAATATGAGTATTGCAAACAGAATCGCTCGGTATATAAGTCTTGTGCGAACTACAAAATATTTTTTATAATTTATGTAATATCTCAAAGAATAATTCAACAAAAATTTCTCAGATGCAGCATAAAATTCAGTTTTTAGTTTTGCTTTCAAGAGGATTGAAATGAAATCAATAATAATATTCTGTTCCGGCCTATAAATATATTTCAAAAATTATGAAGTCTAAATTTAATGCAGTAAGGTATCATATTCTGAGAAATATTCTGGACACACCAAATTTTAAATAAATGAATGAATGTTTCTATTTTCCATGATCAACTAAGACTTATTTATGAAGTTTTGAATGTTAAAAATTTAGAAAAACTCAACATTTTCATAATTTTAGGCCAATTAATCTTGAGAAACCTGCGAGATGATTGGCGTATTTTCTTTGAAACGATCGATGGAAAATCTAAAATTATCCTTATTTTATTGAATAGTGATATCCAAATTTTCATAAATCAGTCAGTTTAAAAGATTGATTTAGTTGATTGGAAATTAACACTTTTTATTTAAAATATTAGTGTCTCAAGAACATTTTGTTATTCGTGATTTCCACAGCAGAAGCTTTATGTAAAATCAAAAATTCATTATTTATTAGAGCATTTATTGAAGCAAGTTACATAAAATATAATCATTTTCCATTTAGACCATTTTAGCAGATCTGTGTCTTACTAAAGGTTTACAAATTAGCTGTGTGACCCTGATTTAAATCCTGTTCATATTAAACAAAACTTGCCTTAAAATAAAATCTGATTTATTGGATTAATAATATAGAGAGTATCAAGTATCAAAATAATTTTTCTTGAATTTACTTTTTGTTTCATTTCCTACAGATACGTGCCGAAAATTATATTTTTGCAGATTTCATTTCCAAAAAGATTTAATTTATTTTTAATTGGAGCTTTAATCAATGTGATGGCAACACTTTGAAAAAAACTAATTTTTTCCCATGAATGCGAAACGTGCTCATGCAACTTAAATTTTATTTTTATTTTGTACGAAAAAAATTGTTGAAAAATAGAGTTAAAATATTTATTGAAAAATTCATTAAAAATAGAAATTTAATTTTAAGGTTAAAACATTGGTATCATTTAAGAGATACATTTTTGATCTTTAACTTGATATAAAAATTTTTGTGCGGTAATATTTTCGGAAGTTATAGCAGAAACACGCCAAAATTTTGCTTAATTTTTAAATAAATAAAATTCTAATTAAAAATTTGAAAAAATAACCCCCAGGTGCACCTTTCTGGCATGCAAGGTATACACATGACAAATTTGGTAGCTGTAGGTTGAATGGTGTGGCCTGTAGAGTGCCAACACACACACACATTGAGCTTTATTAGAAGTATAGATAACTAAATACTGCAAAAGTTATATTTGAAAAAGATTGACTATAAAGATGCATATGAAAATTCTAAAACAAAAGACTATTAAATACATAAAAATCAAAGCATCTTACACATGATCTACAACTGCTCCTTTTTCTATTAAAAGCTGCACAACACTTCTGTGTCCAAATGCAGCAGCATACGAGAGCGCTGACCAACCTTTGTTGTCACAGTCATTAATAAAAGCTCCATGCTAAAAATAGAAAATAGTATTCAAGTAAGCATTCTTTAATTTTTCATTAGTGAATGTTAATGAAGAAATCTGAATTAAAAAACAAAACAATGTAAATTCTAAATGTGACTAAAAATTTGTAATTGTATTTATAGCTTTGCTCTGACACACAATAACTGACCTTCCACTATAGACAGACAAATACATTTGTAAATGGAGGAAGTGTAAAATAGATAAAGGTTTTTGCATAGGCATAACATAGTTGCAAAAGATTTTTTTGTGTAGTGCATTTTTTTCCATTTTTGATTACTGATATATTTTAAATCTCTAATAGTGACGGAAAGAAATAAAGTCGGACCTGACAAATTTTGATTCATGTTCACCTTCTAATTTATCAAAATAGGTTAATACCAGACAATTCTTGAATACTATCTAATAACTTGTAATAGCTAGGATAAGTAGTATATTTAGCAATTTTGCAGTACCATGCAGAGCATACTATGAGGTATTTTTTTAATAACTGCCTTTAACAAATAAATAAATATTTTAATAAATTTTCATTTTAGTATTTTGTTATTATTTAATATTAAAAGCTTCAATATTTTAATTATTTTTTTAAAAAAATTATACAGTGGATGAAGTTATAGCACAACACTGGCCAAAGGTACAACAAACATTATAGTGTTGTACTTTTGACCAGTACTTATTATAAAAAGAAGCAAATGAAAAATGAACTTTCCTCAAATAAAATGAAAAAGAAGTTATTTTTGATTAAATCTCAAATTCTTATATATAAAAACAATTTATTTATAACAGCTTATAGTTTTTAAAAATTTCATTTATTTTTAATATATATTCATTATGTTACTATTTAATAAACAAGGAAAATTATTAAAGAACTTTATAATTAACAAAATTTACCACTATCTAAATTTAGATTTTTATTAACCTTCTTTTGTTAAAGCAGAGTTTCTTTTGAATTCCTTTACGAGCAAAATTTTTGGGGCATCATGTTTTCAATGTCTGAAAAAGTTAGGATTTCAGGACTGTATAAGTTAATCTATCATGTGACTTTTAGTCTTTATTCACTTGTTTCTGTTCCTTGAACTAAGGAAAGGTTTCATTTACAGGGGACATCAATAAGGGGCCCAATGGTGTATTTAAAATGGCAAGACATTTGGACAGAATTCTACAACAATCTACCTTGTATCTCAGAAACATAACCATAATTATTATTTAGTGCCCTCATTTATAAATGGAGATATTTAAATATTATAAGAGATAAAAGAAACAATTAATTTCAAACAAAATTAAAAATAAAAATATATTAAGAAATATAAAATAGAGAAAGGTTTATATAAGAATGACATAATTGTAATAAATATGATTATGTTGGTGCATTTTTAATAACTTAAAAAACAGATTGAATAATTAATGATCCAATATATTATAATAAATTAATTTATGTTTTAATTTATTTAATAATTTGAATAATTCACTGTAAATATACACTGTAATTCTCATATTTTATAATTCACTGAAATTGTATTTTGGAACTATATTTGCTTGGCAACTAGACTAGTAAAATTTTTTTAAAAATTGACTTGCTTTATCATTCATTCAGCTGAATAGTTCCAAGCAGCTGCACAATTAGAAATATACTACTGTTAAGGTTAATTTGCAAGTTTATAGTCAAGTATAAAATAAGCATTAAAATTTACATTTAACAAAGTTATAACATGGTAAAAACATGGAACAAACTCTCTATAAGTTTTTTTAACTAAACAGATAATTACAACTTTTAATAACTTTCTAATCACTTTTGTAATTTGATTTTTAATTCCAAGTTACATAATCCTTAAACCAATTGTCTTTAAGTGATTTTTTAAAAATATGAACTTAATAAAATAGTTTGAATTTTTATTCAATTTAGAATAAAGCTAGATAATATAAAATCTATCTTTTAAACTCATGTCAACCAATACCCAAAATTGAATTAAAAATAAAATACCAAAGCTATTTGTCACCGATTTTTAATTTGTAAGATTAAAAATTTTAAGTATACAAGATTTAATATTTACATCTATTAACAAACTGACAGCATCAGTACTGCCACATTTTGAGGCCAGTATTAGTGCAGTATGTCCATCATGGTTTTTTAAATCAGTAAAAGCCCCTTCTTCCAGTAAAAGTCCAACAATTCTTAAGTTAGCACAACAAGATGCATACATTAATGGTGTCCAACCACATGAATTTTGCTGATTAATGATTAACTTGTTTTCAGTGCTAAAAAAAAAGTTCAAAATTTTCATTAATAATAAGATATACTATAATATATATTTGTAAATAAATATTGGCTAAAACTATCACAAAAATAAAATTTAAACATTTATATATATATATATTAATAAAGCTTATTTTCTAAGGATTTATAACTTCCAAAAATAACAAATATTATGTGGCTAGAATCTGTAATATACCAAGCTCAAATGAAACAGGGAACCCTCTACTCCATAAAACTATAATTTATGAACAGAAAATTAAAGAATTCAAATTTGAAATGATATTATGCTACTTAAGAACTTCACAAAAATGAATATACTAATGTGCTCAATAATGATAATATATAATGTACGACACAACAAAAAACAATTAGAATGCAGAAAGAGGACCTGATAAGAAAAAAAAAGGTGTTAAAATGTTAATTCCATACTTGTAGGCAAGGTAAAATTATAGTACAGTATATAGTGGTTATATATTGTGATAAAAAATGCAGATATAATATATTTTTCAAAATTTCATTTATTAATATTTTTAAAATATTTAGATTAGCACTTTGTATAAGCTTTTTATTTTGAATTGCCATAATAAGTTTGTCAAAAGATTAAAAAGATATAATCATCAAATTCAAGTTACTAATATTCCATTACACATTCTAAAATCTAAAACAGATAATTCAGAATCATTAGGTACAAGAAATTTCATAAATATATTTTATTAAACACATAAACATTTGAAAAATTATGTCTTGAACATAGAATATTGATTCTTCTTCTTACAGTCATAATAAGAAAGACATGTTAAAAAATATAATGGAATTAAAAACTTTCCATCAGTGATCTGAACAAATATATTTGACTTTACTGTATGACTTATTACAGTTCACCTCCACTGATATAACATTTTAAATAAAAAGAAACTTAAATAAAATTAGAATAAAAATTTTGGCTAATCATTTTCTTAAATAACACCTATTTGTCAGAGCACTCAATTTGAGCTTTAAAAAAATAAAATCATTTCACACAAAAACTGCGTTCTTTTTACTTCTTTAAATTAGGAATAGTCTTGCACTACACAAAAGTATTTAATTCAGTCTTGTTTTTAGCGAACAAATTATAAATTTAAGATTAAGGCAAATTCTATATTAGAATTTGTAATTGAAAGCCAATATAATAAGTTTAATAATAATAAAAAAATACATATCTATACTAGAAATGCAAATAAACAAGTTTTCAAAAAGCATGAGTAAAGCTACTTTTCGAATATACAAATAATATAATACTTTTCAATTAAATCTATGACTCTTTCTTCACACCCAATACTGGCTGCAGTATGTAAGTCTAACATATATTCGCTTTCCTCTGGAAGTAATTCCTGAAATAATTTAAGATCCATTTGATCCTAAAATTTAACTTTTTTAAATAAAAGATTTAGTAATATATAAAAATAGCAAGAAGTTCTTAAAGAAATGTTAATAACATGCGCAACACAGTAAGGGATTGTTTATAAATCTCCAATTGAATTGAATACTTGAAAACAGAAAGTTACGTAAAATATTATTAACCAATAAAAGCGATGGACAATTCCTTTATATGGAATGACGTCATATAAATTTTTACTTTCCAAACTAGTATCGCTCTAGAGTCACTAATTGTAAATTTGAACGCTAATACGCAAGTAATCAGGGAAAGTTGGTTTTAATTAGTTTAACTTGTTTAGTTTAAATACATCTTATTTTGAAACAATACTAGGATTATTGTGGAAGGGATCTCGAAATTTAAATTGTGGTAGGAAATTCGAACTTGGTGAGGATGATCGTGGAGCTAGTAAAATTTCTGCAAACTTTCATGAACATTAATTTTAAGATTTTTTGATTATAGAAATCAACATTTACATGCATGACGAATTTTCAGTAGAATTGAACTTAGAAACTAAAATCCCCCGGTCTTAAAGCTAAGATCTTTTGGTGCGTGGCTTAACACGCATTGCCAAATTTACTTTAAATTAAAGTATTAAAACATTTCTAATTAATGAAAACTGCCAGCCATGTAGATAACAAAAATAAATTTTAATTACAAATTAAATTAACAAATATAGCTCATGATACATTGGCCGTACATCCATCGACCAGCACGAGGCAGAAGTTCGGAGCAAGCCGGCGAAGCCAGGAAGTGTCACTGGTTTTCGTTGGAGAGCAAAGTTCATCTCCATAGGTATGATTGATGCTTATCGCCAGATGGCGAAACAAACAGTCATTTATCGCCTGTTTGACCGCTGCACACTCCCCCCGCAGTCTCATTGGAAATGGACATAGCGACGTGGGGGTCGAACTTGTCGTCCTGTGCGAGTTGTTTGCCTTGCTGGAGCGAGGATGGATGTCTCAGCTGGAACTGTCTTGGTACACTTGGTAGTGGAACTTGCTTCTTGCTTGGCTGGTGGTACACTTGTACACTCAGGAGGAATTATAAAAGCAGGTTTCAGACGGTCTATGGAAATGGTATGGGAAGTTCCCTTGATCTCGAGATCAAAAGTTTTCTGTCGCCTGAAAAGAACTTTGTACGGTCCATCATATGGTGGTTGTAGGGGTTTACGCACACCGTCATGTCTCACAAATACATGTGAACACACGCTGAGGTGAGGATGCACAAAGATTGTTCTTTGTCCATGACAGGATGTTGGAACTGGTCTCATCGTTGCAAAATGGCGTTTTAAGTCCTCCACGAGCTGCTTGGGTGATGCGTCTCCAGGTGTTGGATCGAAAAATTCACCCGATAGTGGCAGAGATTTGCCGTAAACCAGCTCAGCAGTCGTCGCTTGTAGATCCTCTTTGAAGACGGACCGGAATCCTAGTAACAATGTGGGCAGTGCTGCAGACCACTGATCCGTGTTGTAGGCTTTTAAAGGACGGTGGAACACTTCGATCAGGCCATTGGCCTGAGGATGATAAGGAGAAGATCTGCTCCTTTTAATTCCTAGTAGCTGAGAGAGAGCACGAAATAAATCACTCTCAAACTGTCTGCCTTGGTCAGTAGTAATTCTTACAGGACAACCAAATCTGGCTATCCAGTGCTTAAAAAATTTGTGTGCTACTGTCTGTACTGTCATGTCTGGAATTGGTACGGCGTCTGGCCATCTGGTGAACCTATCTATCATTGTTAAACAGTAATAGTTTCCTTGAGAAGGTGGTAGAGGGCCTACAAGGTCCAGGTGTACATGTTCGAATCTCTGTGATTGGTCTACAAATTTTCCTACTGGGGTCTTAGTATGGCGAATTACCTTCGATTTTTGACACGGGATGCAATACTTAGCCCAATTGTTGCAGTCTTTTCGAATGGAAGGCCAAATAAAACGCGATCGAATTAATTTTGAAGTGCTGCGAATGCTAGGATGAGATAAATTATGTAGTGATGCAAAAATTTGTTGACGAAATGATTCAGGAATATAAGGTCGAGCTGTACCTGTTGATACATCACAATATATGGGAGTTTCGCAATTTGGAAAAGCAATTCTTTTAAATTGTAAAGTTTCAGAATTATCGATTAAATTTTTTAATTCAGAATCAATTTGTTGCGCTTGTGCAATTTCGTTATAATCTATGGGATTTGGCATGTTTATAGCGTTTATCCTCGAAAGTGCATCTGCTAATATATTCTCAGAGCCCTTTATGTGGTGAATATCGGTGGTAAATTGGGATATAAAATCTAATTGTCTTGCCTGTCTGGGAGAGCATTTGTCCAAGCGTTGCAGGAAAGCGTAAGTTAACGGCTTATGATCCGTAAACAAAGAGAAATTTCTAGCTTCAAGCATATGCCTAAAGTGTTTGATGGCAGCATAAGCTGCCTATAGTTTCTTTCTGCTGGGGAGAGTTTCCGAGAAAAGAATGCGAGCGGTTGTAATTCTTCATCTACTAATTGAGACAATGTCCCTCCGATTGCAAAGTCTGAAGTGTCGACTTGTAAAATCAATGTGGCATCTGGTTTTGGATGTGCCAATAAAACAGCATTTGCGATTAATTTTTTACAATTTTGGAATTCCTCTTCCGCTTTATCTGACCAGTCCAATTTTGTTTTGTCATTCTTTTTCGCTCCTTTTAAATGTGAAGTTAAATGTACCTGATGTTTTGCTATGTTCGGTAAAAATCTACGGAAGAAATTTAAAAAACCTAAAAATCTTTGTAGATCCTTAACTGTTTTTGGTTGTGGATACTTGAGAATCGGTTCAACTTTATGAGGTAAAGGTTTAGTTCCCGAACTAGTAATTAAATGACCTAAGAAAGGAATTTCTGAAACGCCAAATATGCATTTTGAAACATTTATGGTTAGTCCATATGTGTTTAATCTCTCCAGTACGATTCGTAAATGAGCTTGATGCTCTTCTTGGCTGGAACTAAATATTAAAATATCATCCAAATAGACATAGCAAAATTTAATATCCCCTAGGATTTCATTCATAAATCGCTGAAAAGTTTGTGCTGCCCCACATAGTCCAAAATTTAAGAATGGGAACTCAAACAGTCCAAATGGTGTACAAACTGCGGTTTTTTGTATGTGATCCGGATGCACTGGTATGTGAAAATAAGCGCGGACTATATCAAGTTTCGAAAAAATATTTTTTCCATGGAGTGCATTGGAAAAATCCTGGATATGAGGTATGGGGTAACGGTCCGGTACAGTACAGGCATTCAATCTCCTATAGTCACCCACAGGACGAATACTGCCTGAGCTTTTGGTAACGACATGAAGGGGAGATGACCAAGGTGATTTTGATGGCCGGCATATGCCTTGATCCATCATGAAATGAAACTCTTTTTTGACGGCGTCATACATTTCTGGATTTAGCCTTCTAGGTTTACTATGGAAAGGCGGACCAGTTGTTTCAATAAAATGCACAGTATTATGTTTAACAGGTTTTAACCCAAATGTTAATTTTGTTAATTCTGGGAATTCTTCCAAAATTTTATGGTATAGTGATTCACCCGAAATAAGTTTTAGAGACGTATAATCTGTTGATTTTGAAATTATTCCGGGTTGGGTAAATTTAGTAACATTATCAATAAGTTTGCGCCCTTTAAGATCTATTAATAGATCAAAGGTTTGTAAAAAATCCGCCCCTATTATTGGAACAGGCACGTTAGCAATTAAAAATTTCCATGGGAAATTTCGCCTGAGACCTAAGTCCACATTTAATAATTTAGATCCATAAGTATAAATTTTGGAGTTGTTAGCTGCAAAAAGTTGCAGGGAATCAGGTTTTAGATTTTTTTGGTTTTTGTTGAGCGGTATGCACGAAACATCAGAGCCAGAATCTATCAAAAATTTGAAATGGGATCTCTTATCAAAAACATGCAAACGATACGATTGCGCGGCTGCCGCCGATGTAGGTTGATCGACAGCCGCTATTGGGAGTTTTCCTGATCCATGTTAGTTGAGTACGAACACGACGATACGCACGCACTTCAGTGCCTTTTCTCCGAAACGCGAATGATAATAACAGAATTTTCTCCCACGATTACCGGAACGCCCGCGAGAAAAACTGCGCTGTCTGTTTTTCCGATGGAACGGGCCTCTGCTTCTGTCGCGGGAAAGCCGTTGTACCTGCTTACTTAAAGCGGCTATTTCGCTTCGGAGTGCAGTAAACTCATCCAGAGTGGAAGCTTTCTGCATGGCAGTACTTTCCGCGCCTCGGCTGACGGCAAAGACACTGTTTTCTGTTGAGGAAATACGGACCTCGGCAATTTTGTCGGCCATGTTGGCTAAATTGTCCAGGGGTTCAGAACTTATTGATAAAATTGCCTGCATTTCTGACGGCAGTCTTTGCAGCCATAAAGTTTTGAGAAAATAGTCTTTTATGCCTGTGCCACCACCGAGTTCGCGCATCTTTCGGAGTAACTGTGACGGTTTATCGGCGCCTAAATGTAATTCAGAAAGCAGTCGACGGATCTGTTCATTTTCCGAAGCGGAAAATTCTGCTATAAGTCGAGCCTTTAACGCATCATATTTGTTGGTGTCGGGGGGTGCAAGTAAAATATCAGCTACCGCTGATAAAGTTTCCGGATCAATAGACGCAATCAAATGAATGTATTTTGTAAGATCATTAGTTATTTTAGCTAGAGCGAAATTGCTTTCTACTTGGATGAACCACAATTTTATATTGTTCCTCCACAGCGGCGGTATTTTCACCGAAAGATGGAACACCTGCGACTGTCGGAGCATCAGCATTGACAGTTTCGTTTTCTGTATTAAGCATTTTTTGTTACTCGAGGTGGAAAATGATAATTTTTACAATAATTACGAGTATTAGAAAAAGTTATGATTATTTAAATATACTTTTTTTAAATTATGAGTTAAGAATCATAATAATAAACATGGTAGCCAAAACGAAAGTAATAAGAAATTAATACTTCGAATGCAAAAAATAACATGAAAAAAATAATACTGAATATAAATAATACGATTTCTTCGCCAAAATAATGGGGAAATGAAATACTGACCAATCACAGAGAAATGAAAAGAAAATTCGAACACATACCTGGTCCTTGATGCATTACTTTTCGGCACAATTATCCAAAATAATCCATAATGGGTGGTAAGTATGAAAAATAATTGAAGAGCTCAATTACTAAAAACTGATTTCAGCATATTTTAGAAATTTCGAGGCTGGACTTCGCAAGTTTTAGAAAAGTAAAAAAGAAATTGCCGGGTCACCAGTTTGGTGCGTGGCTTAACACGCATTGCCAAATTTACTTTAAATTAAAGTATTAAAACATTTCTAATTAATGAAAACTGCCAGCCATGTAGATAACAAAAATAAATTTTAATTACAAATTAAATTAACAAATATAGCTCATGATACATTGGCCGTACATCCATCGACCAGCACGAGGCAGAAGTTCGGAGCAAGCCGGCGAAGCCAGGAAGTGAGTCACTGGTTTTCGTTGGAGAGCAAAGTTCATCTCCATAGGTATGATTGATGCTTATCGCCAGATGGCGAAACAAACAGTCATTTATCGCCTGTTTGGCCGCTGCAATCTTAACCAAGCACGGCACCAACCCCCCAATAACTGCAGTAAAACTCAATTATAAAATTTTAATAAAATACTTAAATTGAAAAGACTTGCATCGAAGAAACAGAGAGAAGTATTTAACATCTAAGTTATTCGATGTATTTCTGGTCAGTGAGCATTATTTAAAACTCGGCATTTAAGACCATTCCATATCAATAAAGTGATGTTAGTCCAAAATCGACCATTAGGACGATAATTCATCAGATTTAGTATGGTATAGAGTTTATCACTCTATTCCTATTCGGTCATTTTGATTAGGCTGTCAGTAAATGTGGGTAGAATGAGAAAGGTTTCTAGAATGGTAATTTGCCGTCTGTTCTAGGGAAAAGTTCACTCAGGTAATTGGAATGAAGTTAGTATGAAGTGATTTTGAATCATCGGTCTAAATGAGTAGATGAAAAAAAAAATGGGAAGGGCAGAAATGCCCTTCCATTGGCACTATCCTTACTCCGCACCCCGCCATTACATTGGCATGATGTGGAGTAAGGATAGCGAATATCAAAAATTCGCAAACATCTATTAGGAATACCACTGACAAAGTGGTGTGACTCGAACATTGATATGAAATGGACGGAAACTTTTTTGATGATAATTTTTGAATCCGGAGTTCAACCGAGAAAAACACTAGATTCTATCGGGTTAGTTCGGTTAGTTGTGAGAACAGGAATCGATCAAGATATACCGTTAGGCTCATGGAAAGCATGTTTCTGTTCAGATATTCTGCCCTTTTCTTAAATATGTCGAGTCGAAAGAGGTTTCATCCAGTTCAAATACATAAAGCACATGTACACAGTTCATGATTACAGATCTTCGAAATTAGTAAGTCGCAGAGAAGACTAAATCATGAATGCTATTTTAAGCTTAAAATGCCGGATTAAAAGTCTATATTTACATTAGTATAAAATTATTTCTCAATAAATACAGTGCATTACCTTCAAGGCGGCTTATTAGTAATTTTTCGTTTATATTTTTTAATGCAATATCTTGTGAATAGTTAATTCCCGTGTTCGGATCTTTATATTTTTGACTAGCTTCTTTTGACGACTGGGAGATTCATCGGTGGGGGTTGATTCCAATCAAATCTTTGATATATAATTTAGCGTTCATGATTCCAAAGTATATTTAAATTGCGGTAGAAAATGGAGCATGGTATTTTAATAAACTTTAATCTGTTTTATTTATTGTGGACATAAATATTTCTAATAAAGAATCCTTTTATATCACAGGATCGATAAAAACGTAATTATCAGAATAATAAATATATCTTTCAACTGCCCATTGTTTTGTTTTACGCTACTTCATTTTTTTTCTCTTGTTTCTGAAGTAGATTGCGTAGAAAATGAAAAAATTCTTTCTTCCTTAAATTTCAACGATTTTTGAAAATCGCGGCATTAAATATATAAAACAACAATAAAACCGTAAAAAAAATCTTAAAAATTTAGAAAAAAAGAATTAGGCATAAATAAATTGCTTTTACAAGTTGAAAATTACTACACATTGCCATGAAATTAAAAAGATATTTCTTTTGAATATTATTATATGGAGTAATATTGTCACGTAGATACTATAGAACACAATGACACACACACACACAAGAGGTAGAGCTAAACCAACTTATTAACTGAACTCAGAACTGAGAGAATACAGTAACTGACAAATCCTCTGCTTTTATATAAGCAGAGAAAATTCCAGAATACTCTTCTGGAGACAGTAAGAAAAGTCCAAGCACTTGTCTGGTAAACTAAAGAAATGTCCAGAACACTTGTCTGGTAAACTAAAGAAATGTCCAGTATCTTCTGGAACATGAAATAAAGGAAAACATAAAATCAAGGAATAAAGTATTTACATATACCATTAATCTCAGTGTCTCTATCGGGATTCGAACCCAGGTCTCTTGATCACAAGACCCGTGCCATGACCATTTGGCCATGGAAATTCGACAGTCTTTCTTCAATGCGGCAATATTTTAAAAAATTGTCGTGAAAAAAATGTCAATATATTGCTTGATTTTTAATTAATAAAAATTTCAAAAAATTACTATGTTATTCACATACGCACAAGGATATCTGTGCAAAATTTGGCATCTCTAGATTGTGGCATCTCTAAATGGTTTGTCCTGTAGAGCATACACACACACACACACACACACACACACACACACACACACACACACA
>JAPMOR010087954.1:55302-66670 GCA_026543865.1 Argiope aurantia | reverse complement strand
CACACACACACACACACACACACACACACACACACACACACACACACTTAAAATTTCTAGCAAAATTTATTTAATTTAAGAAAATGTTCACTTTACTAATTGAAAAAAATCTACAATAGGAAAACTTCATTTAATCAATATAAAGATCGAATTCTAGCTGATATTTTAGTATTCTAAAATTTCCTATTTTCTTTTATAGCATTGAATTAAATAAACATTTCAATTTTCTTTTCGTATTTTTAAGCAATAAATATAAGGAATGTCTGTAAACTTAGGAACTTTCGAAAAGTTTAATTCCTTACTTTTTTTGAAGTTACTGAAAAATAAGAAACTGTTGGACTACTCTGCATAAAATTCTCACAAAGACAGAAAAAACTTAGGTAGCAGAAAGAAATAGCCATGAAAGAGAGATTTACTACTTCCTTAATGCTTAAAATACGAAAAAAAAAATGTTAAACTACAAAGCAAATTAAAGTTTTAATTCTTTTAAGTGCCTTTTCTCCACTTCCAAAAACAATTAATTTAAGTAATAACAACTTGTGGTATCGATTCCAACAATCCGGTTTTAAATAGAAAATTTTATCGGAAATGGCAAAAGCGTATGTAATGCAAATTTTTTCTTTTATCTTTTAATTGATTTGTTGGGGTTAATGTCCTGTTTGAAGCCACGAAATAATTAAAGCAGACAAGCCTTTCGGTTCTGAATCGAGGTCAGGTGCTGGGAAGATAATTTGAGTTAGTCCCCATTCAGTCCAGACTTCAAAACCTCACAAAAGTAAGAATTTTATTCAAAAAGAAAAAAATTAAATACATAAAACTAAAATACTTGGTAATTAATGTGAGTATTTAATGATAATTACATGCGAAGATTACAACTGTATTGATTTTTAATATAATGACTATAAATAATGAATTGCCCTCTGTGATTAGTTTGAGAAGAATCTGTCTTTTTGGCATGAACTTACAATCGAGAAGAAAATAACTTAATTTTGAATTGATCTCATAATTCAAGATTTTCATCAATTTATTTTCATTAAATGCAGATGGTGAAGACAATAATTGCCGCTCACTCTTGTAATATGCTTTAACTTCTGACTGCACATTTTGCTTGATACTGTCCGAAAATATTAAACTGTAGTGTAGTGAAGATCATTATGATCCATGCAGTATAAGCAAGAGGATGTATGTTTTCGGAAACATTTCTTTAATAATCACATTTCACACAAAACACGAAGACAAGACAAGACATTAATGTGCGCACATTTTAACAGATCAGCATCTCATCTCTTTATAATAACAATCGCAGAGCACTGTGGGATGCGTACATAATTAGGTATCGCCATCTATTATCCAAAAGAGGAGATTGAGTAATGCAACTGGTACAAAACTTTTTAAACCTTCCATTGCTTCTATTTTCAGTCCTCTTACTCAACCACTGAAGTAAGTTTAGAATTGATAATAGTATTCACGACACATTTTTTCAGTTTTAATTTTATAAGAGTAAAACAACTGTCTGAACATTTTAGCCCTTAATTTGTTGAGTTTACTAATTCCTTGATATATGAATATTCAGTTAATTCTTTTAGTTCTTTCATGATGAGTACGACTATTCCCCACGGAAAAGCTCTTGTTAAACATGCCATCCATAATGAAGGTGCCATAGTAACTCTTTTAATTACTCTTTCTTAAAAATAATCCAATATCATCAATTTTGAGATGACAATTTTGCAACTATGTTTACCATTCAATCTTTTGTTTGGATGATGAGTTATTGTTTGCCAAAATTTGGGCACCAACTTCTAACATTTAATTTCTCCAGCGGAAAATCTTTCATAAGCTTTTCTTTCATCATTCAAATTAGATAGAATACTTAATCATAATTCTCCATTATAGTTGTTACTTTTTAAAATCAAGTTTTTTAAGCCAACGATTCTAGCGATCTCTGAAATTTCTTCACCCAGTTTCAAATGCGATATATTGCAAGTCGCTCTTATCTAATCTTGATAAAAATGCCAGTATTTCATAGCAGTTTTGATAAGCTAATCCCACTTATGAATTGTAGCGAAATATTTAAATAATAATAAAAATTCAAAAATAGTATTCGAAATCATATTGGTTGTGGTGTTTATAAGTAGTTTTTCTTGCAATATTTGTTGATGTGTAAATTTTGCATGCTCATTTAAGTTAAGGGAAGAAGTCGAAACTGGGATTGCCTCGGTGTCTAGCCATTATATATCTGCCATTTCATCATACAAGAGTAATAGGGTAATAGTAATTGGAACAGTGGTTACAATACACACTAGTAAAATCTTATAGAGCTGATGAGTATGTACCTTCTTTAAGGGACAGTAGAAGAGGACGCTAAATATTTTCTCGCCCTTTTCAGTGAGATTTTCTTGCGTTTGTTTACTTCATTTTCAAATGTATTAAAAAAAGGGGAAAAAAGGGGCGACTGTTACATATACGTACCAGCAAGAAACGCACTCGTTTCCTGGCCGACACTTTGGCGTGCCAGAGCGTTTTATCATTCACTCCCGGCCTTCACACATTTGTGCTAGTGTCCTGGAACGTTTTAAAAACTATAATTTTTAGCGCAAGATGGCATTGAATGTCTATATGGTTTCAGATACATGTAGATTTGACCTTCTACTCAAAATGAGAGTAGCATGACTCACATACACGTGTTTTTTGGTTATATAAAGGTAAAGGAATGTTTCCGAATGGCATGCTTTATGACAGCTCTTTAAATTTCAAGTTGTATTTGCTTATAGTAAGCAGGGGAGTTTTATTTTCGCTACAGCAGTCCAGCAGTTTGCAGTCCAGTTTTTAGTGAATAATTAGATATTGTAGACGAATTTTTCTTCTTTTTTATCGTTAGAATGTCGAAGCATCGAAAATGTTTAACTGAGTTTGAAATAGCAGAAATGATGCAAAATATTTCAGATATTGATTCTGAAATAGATTCGGATAGTAGTGATAGTGACATTATAATATATTACAGAACATTATTAAACAACTTGTTGGTATTACGGTAATTTCATGGCTTTAGACATAATTTAGGCTTAACTTCATGAATTTAGGCTTAATAGCAAAAAAATCCTCCGGCCCTAGACAGGCACTCGCGAAAGAGATTGCCGGTCTCAGAAATAAAAGGGCATTTGCCCTTCCCTTCGCGAAAGGGCCAAGTGTCATTATTCATTCCATAGTTCAATTACTTTTAAGGTAAATTGTTAAGTTATACATATCTGGATTCTTTAGGATGTAGAGGTAACGAGTAAGATTTAATTTTCATTTTTAGATTTTTCTCCTCAGAAGTAGAATTTAAATAGAAAAAAGAGTTATGTCTGCTTCCTCTGGTAATTTTTATCATGGGATAATTAGGAATAACAATTATACCACAATAAAAAAAATCTGATTTTAAAGAATCAACCATGGGATCAATATAATAATACTTTTTGCATGTGAAAGCTTGTAAGCTGATTGTGAATTGATTCTAATTGGTATCGAATATATGAGAAAGGAAACTGTCCTCTAGAAACGAAACGAAACAAACAAACAAAACAAAACAACAACAACAAACAAACAAAATAATAATAAAAAAAATAATAAACTGCAATGCTGAAAACGGAACTTGCAGATGATAGTTTTCCTTCTTTTTTTAAATAAGAAATGGTGGATGTGGAGATGGTGAAAGTAACACTTCGAATCATTCACGATTGAGTTTACAACAAATATGGATATTTTCAGTAGTTATGTTGAAGGTATAGAAGGAATAATGACTATTTATTTGTCTGAGGGACAGATGGAGTTGATGGTAGTCAGCTGAATGTGACAGATTAGAAGAACACCAATTTGATTAAATTAAATTTGTTTTTGCGTTTAATGATAGTTCACAAATGTCGAGAATTAGATAAAAGTTGTATCACTAGATACAACTCAGTGAGTATATATTTTTGCAAGCAGCATAAATGTCAAGAAAAATTAGTTGGATTGGGGATTGAATAATCTACTCGAAATAGGAGCCCAGTTTCCTTTTACTAATTTTAATAACTAGTCCTTATGTGTTTTAAACTAAACTTCGTAGATCTCATAAAGTTCAGACACTTCCGTTTTTATAAAGACATATTTCTCGATTATTCTTGACAGAAGTGAACAAAAAAATGATTAAAAATTATTCGAAAGTTAATATATTGAATAGTTACAAAGAAGTTTATATGCGATATTCTATGAAATAGAATATATATATATATATATATATTATTATTATTAAAAGCTAATAAAATAGCCAATAAATTGGATTAATTAAAAATGCGTTGTAAAATAAACTTTTAAGTAATAAGAATATACCTAATTTATTACAATTCTTATCCTTACATTCTCTTCAAATCAATTTGTTATTATGATCAGAAACCAAAATCAATGTTTCTAATTACCTCATATTTTCTGGGGGTAATTAGGAACACATTGAAGTAATTTTGAGCATTTCTGTAACTAAGACTCGTTAATCATTAAATTAATTTAAAAAGAGAAATGCTTAATGAATTCTGCGAAACATAATTATGAACTCACAAAAAATTATATATTTATTTGTATTTGCATAAGAACATTTTAAAATAAAAATAGTTTTTTCTTCTGCTTAATTTGTTTGCAGTTATTCTAACTGACTTGTTAACCTACGTATAAAATTCAATAGTATTTATTAAAGGTCTTATGTTGAAAAATTCACATTATTCACTTAAATAAGGTGACTCTATATTATACATGGTGCAAAATTTGGAAAAAAAATTCTTTCAAAGCAAATTGTTTAATAAGCTTTTCTTAAATTTTAAAAAAATATAAATATGTATTAATATAATTAATAAATATACATATTTTTTATTAAATAGGTATTAATATGTATTATAATTACCTATAATATTTACTTATTATAGATATTAATAATATATATTTAATATAAATATTTATTAATATTTTTGATATAAATATGTATTAATATTAACTCGTATACATATTAAATATGACTTTATATTTAATATGTATACCAGTTTTTAAATTTAAAAAAACTGGGCTGTTCAGAACACTTCAATGAGATAGATTTCAAACATCTTTTTCGTACTTGACACAGAGTTAAAAATCAAAATTGTTCTATATAATCCAGAACGTCGGGTTAATTTTTTTTTGGGTCATATTTTCAGAGAAACGGATTATTAAGCCCATAAAATAAAACAAAATAAACATTGAGATTGACTTATTATCCTAACGAATAGCAAGACATTTATATTTTCCCTTTTAATGGTTCAAATAGAAATTATTATTAATCTTCTCACAATTGTTAGACAAATTAAAAAAGAAATTGATGCTATTAATGTGAAACGAAATGCAACCATTCATTTCATCAACGGAAAGTTCCTAAAAAAAGGAAAAAAAATAATAATAAAAAAAAATAAGGCAATCATAAATTTCTTGAAATACCTTAAATGGGAAGAAAGGAAAAGGGGGATTGAAAAAAAAAAGGAACAAAACGTTAAAAGATCTGCACTTAAAGTTCTTTTGTTTTTCATCGACGTGCTAAAAGTTTTCGATTTTTCACAAATGAGTAACAATTAACGCAGGGTAAAAAAAAAATAGGATTCATGGTATCAATCACGTAAGCTGAACCTAATTTGACTCGAGAAAGGAGTAAAAAAAATGTGAGGTAAAACAAAACTGAGTAAAAGACTTTGCATAAAAGGAAAAGGGTGGAAAAAATTTCCACTATCCGAAACTATCCAAGTAATTACTGCCGACATATTATCCATTTAAAGCCCCGGCCGCCCCGATCTTTTAAGATGGCAGAGAAAGATGTACGATGCTGCCCTAATGGCTTCTCTAGGTTCCGAATATTAAAACAGTAATTTATTGTTTAATGGAGTCGTCTGAGCCACTCTTTTTCTTTAGAGGTAGAGAGAGAGAGCCCGCTTTTAGGGGCCTTTTTTCTTTCTTTCTTCATATTTTATTTAATTTTGAGATGCATAGTTGCATGATAGTTCTCTTCTGTTTCGAAATCAAAAATTTTACTATCGAATTTTCTTTTTGAAAGACAGTAGTAGCATTAAAATAATTTAATAGATTTTCTTATGGATATTCTTAACTCATTCTTTATTTTTTAAAAATCATCTTTATTTTTTATTTTTAGAAAAATTGTAGCGAACTGGAAAAATATTGTTTACAGTAATAATTATTGAATTCTGGCTGCTTAAAATATTTTTCTCCTTGGCAGATTAAATTTTCGTTCTAATAGTTAATTATTATGAAAATTTAATGCTTTTTAAATTCTATTTTGGAAGGATCAAAACCTTTCCATTTCGTTTCAACCGCTTCAGAGCTTTTTCAACTCTGAAAACATCTTGAATTTTGAAACATTTTCTCTTTTCTCTCATAACAAAATATTTTTATAAATTTCATCATTCTGTTTAACTGAATTATTAATTTTTTTTATTGTTTTATCAAAGTAAATAATCTTCTAAAAATGCAACGATAAGAAATTTAATTTCACATTTCTGTTTGCCGAATTCTATTATAATGACAAAGATTACAATGAAATAAAAAAAATTGTTTGATTTCTAGAATGTTTATAAAATTATTGAAATATTTATAATTATTCTGTAGTAGCCGCCTGCCAGTATTAATGCTCACTAAAAATTTTAATTAAAGATTTTGTGTCACTTGCTCTGTTAATGACTTCTTCAACAAACTACTTTTAAACTTCAAATTTTAATAACCATATTATTCACTCAATCTATTATGTAGGCCTTAAACCGAACTTTTCATTTTATTATGTATCTCTGTATTTTTTGCCATTGTCTGTAAAGTTTGAACTTTAAATTAAAATGGAAATGTTTAAATTAATATAAAAGCATTTTTACTAATACAAAGTATGTCTTTTTTTAATTATGATAATTGAAAGAAGAGTAATTTGACACTGTAACCCTATGTGGACTACAGAATAATTTTTATAATTTATATAATATCTCAAAGGATTATCCAATAAAAATTTCGCTGATTCATAGTAAAATTCAGTTTTCAGTTTTATTTTCAAAAAGATTTAAATGGCGACAATAATATTTTATTTTGTTTCGGTCTATGAATATATTTCAAAAAATTCTGTAGTTTAACTTTTCGACAGTCCTTAGAATGTGAGTCTTTAGGATCAAAGGATTCATATTCAACGAAATATTCTTGGCACTCTAATTTTAATAAAATTAAATAAATATTTCTATTTTCTGCAATTAAATCTAGTCAGTTTATGAAGTTTAAATATTACAATTTTAGAATAATCAGCATTTTCATAATCTTAGGCCAATCACTCTTGAGAAACACTGAGTGATGATTAGCGTATCATCTTTGAAACGTCGATGAAGTGATCTAAAATCGCCCGTTTTTATAGAATAGTGATATTCAGATTTTCATAAGTCAGTCATTTTTAGTGATTGATTTAGTTGATTGAAGTGCAACTCTTTTTATTTAAAATATTAGCGTCTCAAGAATATTTTGTTAAATATGATTCCCCGGGCAAAGGATCAACGTAAAAATTTAAAATTCTTAATTCATCAATTCTTAATTGACTCAAATTGCATGAAAAATATAATTATTTAATTCATTTATATCGTTTGTTATCGGAAATATGTCTATTATTACAGGTTTACCAAGTAACTATTGGGTCCTGATTAGCGTGGATATCCTGTATATATTTAATCCATATTTGCTTTAAATAAAAATCATTTATTGAATTAATAATACAGATAGTGTGAAAAAGTCACAATTTTTTTTGCATTTATTTTTTAGAAAATATATTTCATTTCATTCATGCATTCATTCACGTCCTGAAAATTACTTTTTTCTAGATTTAATTTCCAATAACAGTTAACTTAATTTTTTTTTTAGTTTGGACTTTTATCAAAGTGATGGAAAGACGTTGACAAAAACTAATTTTTTTCCCTATGCTAGTGGAGGTTAAATTTTATTTTTCACAAAAAAAATTGTTAAAAATAGGGTTAAAATGTTTTTTAATGAATAAAGTATTTTTTAATGAGAATGGGTTTAGTTAATTTAGTAAAAAAAAATCTTTCATTTTCTTTCCCAGAAATGTGGTGGAAATGAAAGAACCGAGAAGGGTCACTATATATTATATTGCTTACTTCGTTTCTTGAAGCAAGAATGCATTTCATCTTTGCATTCTTGCATAACATATATAATTTAAAAAAGAGGATACACTTTCGCATGTAAGTGAATGAACTCAGTGTGAACAAACACGAGCAACCCTCCCTCTTTGAGTTCTTTCTCTATATTTTATTTAACCTTATCTGGGCTATGAAAACTACATCGGGGTGGACGAGAAAAATTCGGAGGGAGCAGTGATCTTCATTTATATCTTTTCATTTTCCGATGTTTCTTTCCTCCCAATTTTGTTCATTCTCCATTTCACTCTGACGATTTTGTTTTGCTATTGCTTTTCCGTATCATATCCTACTGTCGGCGGTCCATCATTTCGGAGGCTGGGAACGAGGGATGAAAATTTGGAATTGACAGAAATGTCAATCATTATATTGTCTAAATTTTTTCAAAGATTTTTTTTCCTTTCCATTTTTTACTCTAGTGTCTTTTTTTATTCATGCGTGTGTCAAGTGGAATTAATAAAAATATACAAGTTCTTAGTTTTATTTTATTTTCATTTTTCTTATATCATTTTTTTTCATCTTAGAATGGTTTTCAGGTTTATTTTCACTTTTGTTTCTAATAAAAAGAAGTTGGCCAAAAGTAGAATCCGAAAATAACGGGAAAAGAATTGGGGAGGTATTTGCAGAACTAATGAAATGGATGCTTATTGGAAAAGAAAAAAAAAAGAATGAAACGTTTGAAATAAATAAATAAATTTAATTCTTTCCGTGTAACAATTTGTTTCCGTGCAACAATTTGTTTGAATTTTCTTTTCATTTCCCCCCCCCCCTTAAAACTGTTTTATTAATGTATAACATATAATTTTATAATGTATAACAATATATTTTATTAATGTATTTCAACACTTATTTATCATCTAGAATTATTAAAAAATGCATTTACACTTTCAGTTAACTTTGTAACAATGGACGTTGCACACAAACTAACTTACTATTCTTATTTTTATTCCCATAATGTTTGTTAAAACGAAATTTATTAAACGAAACCCCATTTAAATGAAACAAACAGTAATATATATTTAAATAAATATTATCACTACATTTTTTCAAATGTTTTGTTTGTAAAATTATTGTAACAATCAGTACTTTTCAAAAATAGTACTGTAAAGAAAGCACTTTCTTTACAGGAGGTAGGACATTTGAAATATAATATGAAACCTTATTTAGCATTTTAAAGACATAAATGGTTCTAAAATCATCTCAAATTTTAGATTTAGAAAGGGGTGCGTGACGTTTCAATGAAAAAAAAAAAGAAAAAAAAAGGATAACACTTCAAAAGGGGTGCCTTTCAAAAGGGATTCTTATCAGTATGTGTTGTTTATTCAAAACAACATTGATGACTAATAACAAACTACTAAACTTAACAATTTATAAATGTACTTTTTCCATTCTTGGTGAGATTTATGTCCTTTCAGAATTGAGAGGTACTGATTATAAAAATTGAGCCATTAGAATAAAAAAAGATTAATTTTCATATCAAATTCTAACTGAAAGCAGTGTCCATATGATGTCACTGAGTTGCAATATTTTTGAGGGAAGAAGGGTTGTGAGTACTTTTCTTCTTAAGTGATATGTTGGAAAAAGTTATTCGAATTTTAAAGAATTTGGGATTGTATACATACAGTCCCTCAGAATTTCAATATGGATATTCTATATACACAGAAAATGAATTGTTGCGAAGGCAAGACCTATATATTAAACTCTACAGAAAAGCGTATTAATGTCAGACATTACATTAAGTTTAATTTGAGAAGAAGTTATTTTCTATATTCAGCATGAGCATAGTAACGCACTTGTTGTATAAAGAAAATAATTCTTTGTATTTAAAAAATAAATAAATTTAATACTTAGTTTGATTTATAACTTTATAATTTGTAAAATAATACTTAGCTGCTGTAAGCTCGATACTACAAATGTTTTCAAATAAATAAACTGAGAAAAGCATTGCTCATAATCCTTTTAAGTAGATTTGCATTTTCCTCTAATATTTTATTAAAAATTTTTTTATGCATATTCAAAATCTGAATGCATCTATTATAGTTTGGGAGAAAAAATATATTAAGAGTACATACAATTTCTATTTTTTTATGTGAAAACATGTCCGAAACATCTTTCTGGTTTTTGATCACTTGAGTTTAAATTTATATCATCATCAGATTTCATTAAATTAATTCCTGAAAATGAATTAGAATATTTCACATCTGATGTTTTGAAAATTTTGTTCTTTCTGTTAAGAGCGTCGGGTATGTAATTAATTCAACTAAAAATATTAATTAAACCATTGTTCTCAATTTTATAGCATATTTTGGCTTAATCAAGCGCAGAGTTAGAAAAAAAAATTCAGACAAGGAGAAAAGTTTTGCAAATTTTGATATAAAAACTCACTAATTAAGAAATTTTTTAATTACATAATTAAAAAATGATTTTTAATCTATCTATTCAAGCCCTTTCCAACAACTTCTTTAACTCGCTTGTCGTCCCAAAGAGGAAGAAATACTTACTTAAACTTAATTTAAATCAATCCGCTAAAAGTGAAATAAAAAAAAATAATAAAAAAGGCAAAGAAAAATGTATAAAGCTATTAGGTAATAAAAAACAAATATATGAAATGTATTGAATAAAAAGTAGGGAAAATTCTCTATAATTCTCTATTCTGCATAATACAAAATTAATAGTCCAATGATTTCTTAGTTGCAGCTCAATAATTTTTTTCCAAGTTCGATAGAAAAAAATTATATGCTAGTAATTCAAGAGAATAAAAAATAATATCAGTAAATATGTAGATTTTTTTTAATTGCAAAGAAGTCCGCTTTATAAAATTTACAATAACTTGGGCTTGAAGATTTCCAAATATCGTAAAGGAATTGTCGAAGCGTTAAATTTATGCCTAATATGTCTTAAGAATTGATGTAATGAAAATACTGGGAGGAACTTTGTCCCATAGGCCACTTGAGAGTTCATTTCATTTGGCTTCAATTGCATCATTCATAAAGGAGTAACGAATATAAAAATAAATTTTCTTGCAAGAAGAATTGATGAGAATTTAGAAGTTTCTCATTAAAGAAGTATCAACTTCTTTAGTTCATGCTCATGTTTCTGTTTTAACAAACTAATTACTTGTTTAACTTTTATCCCCTATTCTAATTTTATAT
>JAPMOR010087954.1:5247-54902 GCA_026543865.1 Argiope aurantia | reverse complement strand
ATTAATTTAAAGAGGTTAATCTGAACACAGAAGTTTGCAATCCTCTGGTCACAGTTTCAATCCATAGAGTTGCGACAGTTCTGTTCAATTTATTTATATTAACGTCCCGTTTTAAAATAACACTAGGGCTATTTTAGGACTGACTGCATAATTTTGAACCTTGGTCAGATGACGAGGACGGAACTCTCCACAACAAATTTTAGAATCAAACCAGATGGAGTAAACAGCGTCGCGACAACGTTCGATATAGAGTTTTAATAGACATTGACAGAAATTAGCTTGTAGGATCTTGTCTTAAGCTCATGATCTTCAAGTATCGTCGTTAAGAACGTGTGCCAAGTCCAGTGGTTTTAAATTTTTTATGTTACATTAAGCAACCAGTTGATAATCATTTCATAATGAATAGATTTGTCTTATGATTACATAATTCACTTGAAAAGAGTCATGTGCATTTTTCAGTTTTGAAATAACTTGCACGTCATATCAATGGAAAAAATCAGGACTCAGAGCTTGAAATAATGTAACATGAAAGCCAAATTATTTCTGTAATGTTTTGTCAAACTATAAAATTTGCAAGAAATTTTGAAATAAGGATGAGAAAAATCTTTTAATATTATTTTTTTGCTACCCTCCACATTTGAAGTAATATGCTGTTTTATCTATTGTTTTTAATAAAATTATGAAAATAAAGATCCGCAATCGTCTTTAAATATATTTATTTAAATCAATTTGTTGAGATCACCAATATCGTCAGAGAGGAAAAAAAGTTTGTTGATTTGAATCAAATAAAAAATATTTCGCCTTCTTTGCCCGCACTTTGAATAAAATATAAACAGAAAAGGGAAAGAATATATTACATTATCCAATTTACTTTCAGCAAGAATGTATTTCATCTTCCAATTCTGCATAACATGCAAAATCTAAAATACGAAAAGATGATACAATACCACGTAAAAAATACACCCAAACCAAGAAAACATGAGTAACTCTCTCTATTTTCTTTCTCTATACCTTATTTCACTTCATTTCGAAGATGAAAACCACTTTGGAGGGATGGACGGGTAAACTGAAAGAAGGAAGTAATCTTTATATCTTTTCTTTCTCCCAGATTTCATTCATCCTCCATTTCCCTCTAATGATTTTTGTTCTGAAGTTGTTTTTCCGTGTCATATCTCATTGTCGACGATCCATCACTTCAGAGGCTGGGCAAAGGAAACTGAAAAGCTGAAGAGACAAAACTGTCGATCATTGTTTTGTTAAATATTTTTATTTTCTTTACTTTAATAATTTTTTACTATGAAAAAAAACCCCATATATCCATGCTTAGTTTTCTTTCCTTTTCTTATATCCTTTCTTGACCTTTTTTTAGAATGACTTTCTTATTTATTTTCACTTTCCTTCTGACAAAATGAGGTTGGTAAAAATTAGTATTCGGAAATAAGAGGAAAAGAATTGGAAATTTTCTGCAGAACGAATGAAATTATATTGCAGAGGGACGAGTCTCTTTATAACTTTATTATGATGCTTATGAAAATAATAGATGAGTTTCAGGAACAGTTACTTAATTTTTTTCTGTTCCACATTTTACAAGACAAAACCAATATGAATACAAAAATACACGACATTCACTTAGAATACAATCTAATAATGACCCCCAAGAATGGTAATGAAAAATATACCTTGATGTTAATAAGGTAACACCATCTGTTATCTCAAAAGTGAAAGTAGTAGAGTTATGTAATAACCGTTACAATATTTCTCTAAGAGAGTGATACCACTGGGGGTACTGGATCAGGGATGATCGTTCTCTGATTCAGGTCTAAATCACGATCTGTGGTTGAACGAATGAATTGCATGAATGAAGTCCGCCCCGTAAAACGGGTTGTGACGTGTGTGTAGCTAAGTCGTTCTCTTGGCCCTAGATGCCTCTACTGAAAAAACAAGAGACGTACCCTTGGCTTAACCTACAAATGACTTCTTAAAGTCAGTGGGCTTGTCTAGGATGCCATTAGAAACAATGACATATTTCTTTAAAAAAGATTAATTTTAATTGGAGAAGAATAAATCACTTTAGATCTTTCTTTGCAACACTTTACTTTGATGTTTTATGATTTTTACTTCTTATGATTTATTTACACGAATTAATTTGTATAAAGTTTTATAACAAGAGCATTTATAATACACTTACTTGTGATTTTTCATTTGTATTCCCTTTTTGTTTAAATACGAAAAAAAATTAATTTTTTTTTGTAAAATTTTTTTATTAATGCATTTTTTTCAAAAAATTTTATTTGCAAAATTATTTTAACAATCAGTATTTTCTAATTAAGGTGGTAATTAAATCATTTTAGAGAAAAAATTAGGACATTTTATGAACTTTTTCATATGAAAAGAATTGAACAATTTAAAGATTTAAATTGATTCTAAAAAATTTGAAATTTTTTGTGTAGTTGAAGGACGTTATTTTTAATACCAGCAACATTTAATGCCCTAAACAACGTTAAATGTAATAATAAGTTTCTACATATTTTCTAAACGCTCTTTTCTACATTTGAAGAAATTTACATTATCTTAGCATCGTGGGGTATTGAGTTAAAAAAGTAAGACAGTTCATGATGTGGCGAGTTGAGCTCGAGTAATCCCTAAAAGGGGAGAATCTAACTCGAATCTTCACTCTCCCTTGGGAAATTCAATCTGGATAAAATTGTGGTCTAATAAGAGTGAAATTGTTAAATGATCTATTTAGAATGGATGTGGAAATATTATCTTTCTATGTTTGATACTTTTATATGTTGAATCCGTCTCTTCCTGTTTTGGTAACTTATTTGTGATGATGTAATAAAATAACCTACAGGAAAAAAGGACTGTTTAATTAGATTCTACGATAACAGAAATGCGTAACAGACACATCTTTAAAAGTGACCCGCGTGTGATATCGAATTAAAAGGACTAATTTTCATATAAAATATTGTACCGAAAATTAATTCCGCTAAAACTCGAATGTGTTCGTTTGCAATGAGTGCATAGTATAACACAATCAGAAGGCCTCAATAACAAATAATGACCTTCATTAACACGGGACAAACTACAAAATTCACAGACGACAAAACACAGCCGAGACGTACACAGCACTTACAACAAATAGCAGCCTACAAATAGTAATCAGTAGTAAATAACCCCAACAACGCACAAAGGGGCCTGGCAACAAGAAGAGAGAATCCACGTATCCATTCATTAAGGTCTCTGAAAAAGCCTGCTATTCTCCACTGCCTCTTCGTTTTAGCTATTCTCAACTACCGACTCACTACTATACGACTGGCTACTCGTCACACGATTCACTACTATACGACTGGCTACTCGTCACAAGACTCAATGCTGCTCCAACACTTGTCTCCAAGACTCAGCGCATGGCTCAATACACCAATCCCTTGCTCTCCACTAACCGCTTGCACTTCGCTGAACTGATCCAACTAATTCGACCTTGATTCAAAGCGCACTCACTACACTAATGACTTCGGCTAGGACCACATATAATTTTGGCATCTGTTCTCATCCAAATGAGTTTGTCTCAAAAATTTATTCTAATACATCCACGAGTTGAGAATGCATAAAAACTAATAATTTCAGTATAATTTATTGATACATAGGTAGGCAATTAATCATATTTCATAAAATATGGCATATGACTACAATGAAAGACTAAATTCTATATCCGATATTTTGAAATGTTTACCTTTTTAAATAAGAACGATGTATACGTAAGTAGGTCAACCTAAATTGATTAAATAATAATAAATATTATCGTTCTCATTTTTTATAGAATTTATTTCATTAAATGCGCAGAAAATTAGAAATAATCTTAAGGAGAGAAAAAAAATAGTCTAACAAATTCTGATATAAAAAAAACTTACTAATTAAGATAATTTCTACCCATATAATGATCTACGATATAAAAAGAATATTTAAATTTATCTTTAGAAGCACTTTCTAAAATTCCTAAAGCACGCATATCGTCTGATAATTTATAAAAAAATACTTAAACTTAATTCAATTAGATACTTCAGAAAAAAAAAGAACATAAAAAAATGCGTTGCTTGGAAGCAATTAAAAATATATATACATAAGATAAGTCAAAGAAAAAAAATTATGACTTTATATACAATTAATTATTAGCATTTATTTTTTAGACATAATCAATAATTTTGTCTTTCAAATCAATGCAGCGAAATCCTCAGCTGAAAATTCAAGCGAATAAAGTAATAAATATGAAGTTTTATTTTTATAATATAAAGTACCTAATTCCTGAAATTTGTACATAACTCTTGGGTTCGTGGACTTTGAAATACCTCAAAAGAATCGGCCAAAGTATTTATTTATGACGAATTGATGATGAAATGTAGGTTTACAGAAACGTATTTTTAAAAAAAATCCCAGGAAAAATAATAATTAGCAAGTTTGTTTCAACTTGGTTGCAATTATCGTCTGCATATGGGAATAACGATATATATAAGAAATTTCTTGACAAGGGGATCCGTTTTAATTGTAGAAGTTTCTCATTACAGAAGGTTTGTCGATATACGTAGTTTACGTTCACAGTTATGTATTAACAAACTAATTTTTACTTTCTCTTGTACATAGTACAGAGAAAATATAGTAATCGTCAAAAAATTAGAACTTCACGAATTTTGACGAAAATTCCATTTTTAGACTTTCTGAGATAGAAAAACACATTTTTGGAAAATGCCCGTCTATCTGTCTGTGACAAGAATAACTAAAAGAATGCTTCATGTAGACGAATGAAATTTAATATACATTCTTTTTACCGAATTTGTAAATTTCTATCAAATTTTGAGTAAAATTCGCTCAAAGAAAGTCTTCCTGCCCAGCTCTTCATATATAATTTAACATAACTACAAACGAAGAGAGATAAAACTCCATACATAGACTCAACATCAATAGTGTAGACATTTCAGATTTTGAGCCGAATCCGACAAGGGATTGATCGCCTATCGACTTGTACTTTTAGAAAAATGTAAAAAAATAAATAACAAAGTAAAAATGACTTAAATATATCAAATTTGGTACATAATTTTGAAACTAAAATTGTAATTTAGTGTCAAATTTTTATTTCAAAATGTTGGGAAAAACGCATTTTAAATACAAATTCGATTTTCGGATACTATCAACTTGATGCAAGGGATTAATCGCCAAATAACTTGCGGAACTTGACCCCAAGTGTAGCTTTGTGTCAAAACTTTCTTTCGAACGATTAAAAAAGTATCTACTGGATTTTTGGATGCTGTTAACTATTTTCCAGGGATTAACTACCAATAATCTTTCCAAGGAGGACATGATAGATTCAGTAAAAATGCTGAATTCACGACAAAGAGGAATATTTCGTAGCTATTGTACGCCAGGACCAAGCAAGACATTCTCTGGGATAACACCTTTATTAGAGAGACCGCGAGAACGTTTTGCGGAGCCGCTATCGCAAGTTTTCCTTAGCTGTTATCCTCCATTCTAATCTAACTTATTCAGGAACACGTGATCTTTGAATGCTTTATTGAATCTGAAAATATACAGAAGGAAATTAAAAGACAGGAGCCCATATTAACAAAGCAAAAATGTGTTTCAGAAAATGATTGTGTTGTCCCTTTCATATTTTCGTGACGAAGTTATAACAGAACTATGACAGCTATTAGAAAAAAGTTTTCCTAGTTTTTTTTTGTTGAAAAATTTCATTTAACTTAGAATATTAATAAAATTATATATATTTTTACATTTTCACTTTTCTTTACGTTTAAATTACACTTATTTGAAAATATAGATACGTTTGGAAATTTCTTTCAATTATTATAGAACAAAACAATCAATATTTGTAAATTTATTTGGCTATTTTTAACAAAAACAGTTAAAACGAAACTCGGGAACTGGTAGTCCATTGGATACTCTCCTATACCATAGTGTTCCGAAAAAGTTTAATTCAAAGCCGAAATTTATGGCATATTAAGTCTAGAATTGTGTTTTGAACTAATGATTCTCAAATATCAATTTATTATTGCTGTTAAACGCTAAACCTACATCAAATAGTAAGTTGATAGCTAGTTTATTTAGGATTTTTCAAGATTAACTAACACATGCGAAAGGGACTAAATGAAAATGTTAATTTTGAAATCCATTTTATGATATTTACAAGTAAAAAGGCATGACATTGAGATAAAAAAATAATGTCACAAGAGATGATCGTATATTGTATCATCAAAGTCTCAATACTATTCATTTGAAAATCGTATTAAAATTTAAAAAAAAGAAATTTTGAAATAATTAATAAAATCAACTTTTTACAGAACTCTACATTAATTTAAAGTATTTTTTATCTAGTTCATTTATAGTTAAAAAAAATCTGTGGAAGGAAACTCCATAACCGCCTTTGTACTATTTGTTTCTAATCACAAATAAATTCTCCAAACTCACCTGCATCATTAGAGAAATGAATGGATTTTGTTAATTTAACTGAAACAAATCCAGCTGGTGTGGTCTCCTCGAAACTTTCTCGCAGATACTCTAAAAAACTTTTTATGCAAAGCAGACGTCTTACACGGTATTGGTGTACAATAGACACAACATATCAACTTTTGACATGAAATTAGCATGTTTACTTAATTTATCATGTACTTCTCGGCCAGTTATTTGGCGATTAATCCCGGCATGCTGGAAAAATGATAAGAAAATTGAATTTGTATTTTAGACATGTTTATATCAAGCGATTGAAACAAAAATTCGGCACAAAACTGTACTTGTAGTCACAAAATCCCATACAAAATTTGATGTATTTAAGTCATTGCATTTTTGAATTGTCAAGTTTATTTGTTTCAGAAAGTGCAAATTGACAAACAGTTAACCCGTAGTTGGATTGCCTCAAAATTTGACAGGTGTCTACACTATAGATGTCAAATATGAGCACCAAATTTCATTTATGTAGCTCTCTTCGTTTCATAATTATCGTGTTAATTTATATTCAAACACATGGGCAGACGAACTCTCTCGGAACAGATTTTAGTCAAAATTTGATAGAAATCTGCAAATTTGGTGTAAATATTGTATACTGAATTTCAATCTTCCAGCTCAAAGCAGTTTTGAGTTACCTTTCTCACAAACAGACTGATATTTTTCAAAAATGTTTTTTTTTTTCAAACTCAGGGAGGTCTAACACGTGAAGATTCACCAAAATCTCAAGTTCCCATTTTTGGAAGATATCTATACTTTCTCTATACTACGTATATAAGAGAGTAAATAATCTTTCATTAAATTTTCCAGCATTGCGGTGCAAATGAAAAGGTAAATTGGACAGAAAATATCGCACATCGCTTTCTTAACGCTAAAGAGCATTTCAACTTCGCAATCTTGTATAACATGCATAATTTAACATACAAAAGAATTATACGAAATCGTATCATTCATTTGTATATGCATACAACGGAATAAATTCAATCTAAACAAAAGCGGGAAATCATCTTCGTTTTCTTTCTCTATGTTATATTTCACTTCATCTGCGAGTTGAAAACGATATTGGGAGGGTGAGCAAAGCCAGGGGAAAGAAGTGATCTTCATTTATACCTTTTCTTTCTCAGACACTTCTTTCTCCTAGAATTTATTCATCCTCCATTTCACTCTAATGATTTTGTTTTGGAGTTGTTTTTCCGTATCATATCTCATTTTTGGCGATCTGTCATTTCAAAAGTTGGGGCTAGAGACGAAAAAGCTGAAGAGACAAAACTGTCGATCATTATTTTGCAAAGTTTATTGGATTTATTCTTTTATTATTTTTTTTTACTTTAGGGTCTTTGTGTTAACAATGGAACTAATAAAAAAGAAATTTTAAATTGTTAGTTTTATTTTGCTTTTCTTATCGCTTTTTATATAATTTAGAAAGATTTTCTTGTTTCTTTTTATTTTCTTATCAGAAATAACAACAAAAGTATTGGAGAAGTCTTTGTAGAAATAATGAAATGGATGCTTCTGCAAAAAATAAAAGATAAATAAAAAAAACGTCTGAAAAGATCAAGAAATATCTTTTTAGACGAATTTTATTCCTTCATTCTAAATATTTGTTTACATATATTTTTCTTTTTTATGAAACTGTATAATTTGTAGATAATTTTTTAAAAAAAATTCTTAGATTTCCTTAATAAGAAAACAAATATATCTCATTCCAAAAATATTTTTTTTTCAGTATTAACTCTAATTAATTTGCATTAAGGTTGTAACCATGAGTTTTGCAGAAAACTATTCAACTACTTCTTTTTGTTATTTCCATAAAAATGCTGGATTAAAACAAAACAATAATATTACACTTCGTTTGTAAAATAATTTTTATTCATACTGCTTTGTGGGCAAATTTTTTAGTAATAAATAATTTTAAATTTCTCACTTAGTGGAAGGGGTGCGCTACTTTTCAATATTATAAATGACTATTCTTTATTTATGGCTAATAAAAAGTTTCTAAACTTAACAATTTTCGATTGTTCTTATTCCAAAGCTGAAGAGATTTATGTCATATCCGCATCAAGTCTAAATAAAAAAAATGAAGTAGTAGTTACTATTGAATTAAAAGGGCTAATTTCCATATCAAAAAACAAACATTACTTAAAAGTAGTGCCCATTTTATGCAACTCAGTTGCCTTTTTTTCGAGAGCGGCTGTGGCAACCTTTTCTACTCTATAGAGAATGTCAGCAAAATTCATTCGAGTACATTAAGGAATTAGTGATATATCCAGATTGGCCACTAACATTTGAAAAAAGATAAAATATACATAGACAGTATGCTTTACGAGAGCAAAACATATAGAGAAAATCCCACGGAAAGGCATAATTCTACTAAATACCAATATTTCAATCAAGTTCAACTTAACAATAAAAACTGATGCGAAGATTGATTGACTGATAATAAAAATTGATTTGAAATGGATAATATATCCAAACTGGCCTTTAAAATCCTAATATAGATAATATATAAACAGAAAAAAATATTAGCAATAAAATGTTACTAAAATTAATATTATAGAATTTTAGTGAATCTTCTAAAATTTTTATATAGATAATATATACACAGATAGTGCATGTTTATGAGTGTAGGACACATTGAGTAAATTGCAGAAAAAAGTGCAATTCTACCTAACATCAATATTGTAATTAGGTTCAATTTGGCAATAAGGCAGTTTCTGTATTTAGCATGAGTGTAGTAAATGCCTGTTTGATTTCTTTTGTTTTGATATAATAATAATTAATTTTATGACTTTTAAAGCAATAATTTGTTGTTGTGAGCTCAATATCATAAATGTTTTGAAACAAATAACTAAAAACAGTTATTCACAGGTCCTTTTAACTAAATGCTAAGAAGACAGATTTTGTCACATATTGAATATAACGAAATCTTGTTATGACATATTCAAAAACGAATGCATCTTTCACACTTTGGGGAAAAGGTATTAAGTACCTGCTGTTCTTAAAAATGCAAAAAAAAAATTACCGAAAGATTTTTCTACTTTTTAATCGCTTGTATTTAAATTTTAAACATTGTCATATATTTCCATAAATATGTCAAATATTTAAGGACAGAATTCTCCATAACGGATATTTTGAAAAATTTATTCAATTAAGAGTGTTGCGTACATAAATAGGTTAGCCTAACTTAATTATATATTAAGAAAATTATTATTTCAAGTTTTATAACTTTTATTTCATTTGCAATGCTCAGTATCAGAAAAAAATTCTTTTTAATTGAGTCTAATCTAATTTTTTTTACTTATTCTTTAATTAGAAAGAATTTAGTAAAAAAATAACCTCACAAGCATAAAAAAACTCACTAATTAAGGTAATTTCTATTTATATAATTTTTTTACTTCAAAAAGGATATTTTATTTCATCCCTACATGCACGTTCTAAAGCTTTTTATCATTCGCTATCACCCAAAAGAGATGGGACATAAATGTAAACTTAAATCGACACTTTTCAAAAAAAAAAAAAAAAAAGATACCAGAAGATATTTTTTTCAGGAGTTAAATAAAAAAATACATATAAAAAATGTCGCTTAATTCTATATAAAATTAACAAAAACAGCTATTTCGTAGACTTAATCATTAATTTATTTTCCAAGTCGAAATATCAAAATACTCAGTTAACAATTCAAGAGAATAAAAGACAACATTAAAAAATGTATAAATTTTAATATATTATTACCTTTCCTCGGTTTTCTGAAATTAGTACATAATTTTCGGATTGGAGAGTTTGCAAATAAAGTTAGTTGGAAAAAAGTTTAAATTTACGCAGAATTAAATACGAAATGAATTTTTGCAGAAATGCAGTGCAGGAAATACTGGGAGAAATTCTATACAATTTGCAAGTTTATTTAAATTTGGTTTGAATTATTGTTATACATAATATAGAAGTAAGAAAAATTAGGTAAAAAAAATTTTCTTACAAAAATAATCGATATGATCGCAGAAGTCTCTCATTAAAGAATGATTGCCGATTTCTTATTTATCTTCACAGATTCTGATTTCATTTATTTGAAAATATTTGTTGTTTGAATTCTTAATCTAGATCTGATTACATTGAAGAAGAAATCTGAATGCAGATGCTTTCTTTCAAAAAATGAGAAATAATATATTAAAGAAAAGAATTTACTTACCAATTCTACATTTTCATAAGTGAAGTGAAGTGAATAATACGACTGTTATTGAAAAAAATAAATTATTTTTCATTTATTTGAAAATAAGAGAATGAAACATAAATGTAAACTTAAATAGATACTTCGCAAAAAATAGATAAGAAAAGAAAAATGAGATACCAGATGATAAAACAAAACTTGCAAGACTTGACTGTGCATTCGAGATTATAGAAACTTTATTTACTTTCAACTATACGATTATTTAAATTTAAATCAATCTTCTTTTAAAATTGAGATGCATTTTCTTTTTATGTTGATCCATCTTATAGCAAAACAATCAATTTTTAGAAACTGGCCTGATTATTATATTTTAAAGATTTGAATCTAAAGACAGGAACTAGCGGTCACACTTACAATCCAAAGCGATGCGGCAACGTTCAATTTGATGTTCAAGAAGCATTTATGGCTAATCGTCATTAAAATCGTGTCTTGAACGTGTGATAATCAATCATCGACGACTAGATCTTGACATCAGATAAAATCGGACTGTTAAAAAATTAAATCATACACCAAAGAATCGACAAATAACATAATGAAGGGAATTTGTTTATCTTTAAGTAATAAACATGAAAAGTGTTCAACGAATTTTTTAATTTTGAAATTCGTTACACGTTATTTAAAAGATGGGAGTGGTCTCTACGTCATTCAACTAATGGGGGTGGTCCCCCCACAGCTTTCTCGCATCGCTCTATTAAAAATGTTGTCTTAAATACCTTATACGGCACTGGCGTACAATAATAACAACATATTAACATCTTACGTGAACATAGAATTTTTCTGAATCTATCGTGTCAATCTTGGCAAGTTTTTTGTCGATTAATACCAGAAATTTACGTTTTAGACACCCATTGAAACAAAAAATTGTCACAAAACTACACTTGTAATCATAAAATATATTTAAATACATTTTAATACATTTTGTATTAAAATTATATTTTGTACAATAATATATATTAAAATTATATTTATGCAAAATATATATTTTGTACGAGACTACAAAATATATTTGAGCCATTGCAAAATATATACAAAATATATTTGAGTTATCCGTTTAAATGCTTTTGAAAGTACAGACCGACAGAGGATCAATCTCTTGTTTGACTTGGCTCAAAATTTAATAAATATCTATAAGTTGTAGACATTAACTCAAGGTACAGAATTTTATCTATATATTTTTTCGTTTTGTTGTTATCTGGTTAAATTATATTTGAACAACTGGACAGATGGACTTCTTCTGAGCGGATTTTACTCAACATTTGATAAAAATCTACAAATGGGATGTAAAAACTGTATACCAAATTTTAACCGTTAGTTCAAATTTTAACCGTTTAGTTGAAAGTGTTTTTGAGTTACCTTTGTCATAACTCAAAATTTTCCAACAATGTGTTTTAAGGACTTGGGGAGGTAGAAATAGTGGAGATATTCAAAATGTCGAGTTCAAATTTTTCAATGATTATACTTTCTCTATACTATGTATGCGAGAAAGTAAAAATGGTGCGACATATGGAATCAGAATAATGTTGCATTATATTATTCTGATGCTTTCCAGTTATTTTTCTCGTATAGTAATTCTATTTTTTGATAAACCATATTTGAAAATAATATGTGACAAGAAAGTTTAACATAATGACGATTAATTAATTTTTCAGCGACCTTTCCATTAAATTAATGTAATTTTCACTGATTTTTTAAAATCATTTATTGTTTAAAAATATATATAACCCCATACTTCATTCCAAGATATTTATTTTTAACCCCAAATAAATTTTTTATATGTTTACCCACATCGTCGATGGAGAGAATGAGCTTTGTTAATTTAACTTAGATTTAAAAAACTTAGATAGAAAAAAATAAAATAGATTTCTCTCATTTTCTTTCCAATCATTGCGGTGTAAATATAAAAACGTTAATGGTGAAGAATATATTATATTGTTCAGGTTGTTTTCTAACGATAGAATGCATTTAAACTTTGGAATTTTACATATCATGCATATTACAAAGTACGAAATAATGATGCTATCTAAGCGAATAAACAATAGAAGCCAACACAAGAAACCACCATCTTTACATTCGCTGTCTTTTTTATATTTCACTTTATCTCGGAGTTGAAACTATTTCGAGTAGATGAGCAAAACCCGGAGAAAGAAGGGATCTTCATTTATATCTTTCCTTTCTCAAGCACTTCTTTCTCCCAGAATTCATCCGTCCTCCATTTCACTCTAATGAGTTTTATTTTGGAGTTGTTTTTCCGTATCAAATCTCATTGTCGACGATCCGTCACTTCAAAGGTTGGTGGTTGAGACGAAAAAACTGAAGAGACAAACCTTTCGATCATTGTTTTGTCAAAATTTTTTTAGTTTGCTTTCCTTTATTTTTCTTGAAGCTAGAGCCTTTTTATATATGATTGTACCATAATAGAGCGGAGAAGAAAAGACAATACATGAATTATAGTTTTTATTATGTTTTACTGTCATTATCTTTCTTTTTAAATTAAAGAATGGTTTTCATGCTTATTTTTACTTTTTTTTGATTAAAAGAGTCTCCTAAATGCAGTATTAGGAAGTAACAGGATTGGAGATATTTTAGCAGAACGACTGAAATCGATATTTATTTGAAAAGAAAAAAAGAAGATAGAAAAGGTTGAGAAAGAAGAAATTTCTTCCTTTGTTTCTTGAATGTTTTTCTTACTCTTTTATTTTTATACAGTAAAAAAAAGTTAATAATCATTTAAAGAATGCTTTATTATTAAGGTGAATAAATAGAATGCTTATCTATTTATTCACCTTAGTTAATTTGTATAAATTTTGTAACAATGATATTTTAAGCAGATTCTCTTACTATTTCTTATTGTTATTCCTGTAATGGTAAAACAAAAATTAATATATGTTTTTATTTGTAAAAAATATCTCTTATTTTTGTTTTCTCGTGTACGAAGCATAGAGAAAAATATAGTAATCATCAAAAAATTCTGACTCGAGAATTTGATGAATCTCCACATTTCAGATCTTCCTGAGTTTGAAAAATACATTTTTTGGAAAATGCCCGTTTGTCTGTCAGTGACAAAGACAACTGATAAACGCTTTGAGTTAGACGGATGAAATCTGGTGTTCAGGCTTAAAACGAAATTTGTAGATTCTTATCTAATTTTAGCAAAATCCGTTCAGGGGAAGTCCGTCTGTCCGGCTGTTCGAATAAAAGTTACCACGATAATTACAAAACGAAGACAGCTAGATAGATACAATTCGATACATGAATTTAACATCTGTGGTATAGACGCTTACTAAATTTTGAGTAAAAATTCAATTGCGGTTTGATCGTCTGTCGGTCTGTACTTTCAGAAACATGTGAATGCGATAACTCAAAAACGCATTGATTTTCATATATCAAATTTGGTATGTGTTTTGTGATAACAATTGTAATTCTGTGTCAGATCTTTGCTTCAATCTATTGCGATAAACGCGTCTGAAACACAAATTCGATTTTCGGGTATTATTAATCGAATGCGGAAATAATCGCAAAGCACTCACCAAGAATCAGATGATAGACTCAGTTACAATGCTAAATTCACTTCAAACTTTAATATTTCATAATTTTAGTACGTCAATGCCATGGAAGACATTCACTGAGATAACATTTTTATTAGAGAGTATGTGAGAAAGTTTTGGGGTGACCACTCCAGCTGGCTTTTAAAAATTTTTCTTGCCAAATTATTTTAAAAATTAATAAGTTTCAACTAAATTATGGTATATAAAGCATTTTATTGAGATATTAGGAAATTTCATGAAGTCTTTTTGTAATTAACGATTTAAGGATTTAAAATGGTTTTAAAATATGAAATTTCTCGATCTAGTAAAAGACGTGCGAGATGTTTAACCACAACTGTTTTATTTTCTTTACTATCTAATAAGATGTCACCCTCTATTTTGAGGATATTTTCTTATTTTGATTCAAATGGAAATCCAGTGAATACTTGACTTATCTATGCATTCGAAGTAATTTTAATACTGAATTATAATCGTTATGAATGGTTTAGTTTTTGCTTACAACTATCAAAATCCGATAAATCGATGCACGTATGCCATACGCGCAAAACAGTTATGTGGTTAAAATTATCGGGTGTATTATCTCATCGGATGATAATTGTTCTATTTGTAAGCAACACAGATAGCTAAAAATATATTTTTCAAACTATGAGTTTACAAGTGATTTTATTACACACTCGAAGAAGTTTGAGTTCTGACTGCATAAAACGGAAAACTTATAAAGTAACATACACTAAATTAAAAGGGTCAATTTTCAAATAAAATAACAAATACTAATTAAAAGTAAAATTCACGTAGCGGCACTCAATTGTATTCTGTTGAAGAAGGAGTGGGCAGCCCAATCATATTTCATTGAGCATATCTACAAAATATATTTGAATGTTCCAAGGAATTGGGATTCGAACTTGAACTCAGAATTTCAGTTAAATTTTTTATATGCAGTTTAGTTTAGTTATATTAACGTCCCGTTTGAAGCAACACTAGGGCTATTTTGGGACGGACCTCGTAATTTTGAACCCCGGTCAGATGACGACACCTGAGCTGGCACCCCCCTCTTCACACCAGCGGTAGGACGTTTGGTCAGGACGGATTTAACGTGCAACAGACCTCCTTACACGACGGTTCTTCGGTGGAATCGGGTCTCGAACCTGAAACCCTCTGGTTCCGAAGCCGAGACCTTACCGCCAGGCCACCGTGGCCCCTATTTTTTATACATAGATTACGCATTTGTGGAGATTGAGAATCTATATTGTATATATACACAACAGTGGAACTTAGACATTGAAGTTGGGTTTAAATTGAATATAAGATACTTTTTATATTTGATATAAGTATAATAAAACCTGTTGTAAAGATAGAATAAAAATATATTTCTTCTTAGTTTTGGACATAACTTAATTTTAAACTAAGTTTGAATTTTTTATGAAGTAATTAATAATTTTATCATTAGTCAAATCATATTTTACTGTTATTAATTCAATTCTACAAATGTTTTAAATTGAATAAACTAAAAAAAATTGTTCGCAAATTTTTAAAACTGATTTGCATGTTTCTCTTATAACAAAATTTTACTCATTGTAAAGTATACCATATCAAAGATATGAATGCATTTTTCATAATGTGGGATGAAAGATAATACTACATATTGCTTTTATATATGCCAGAGAAATTATCGAAATACCTTTTTAACCACTTTAAGACACTTTAAATTTGAATTATTGTAATATGGAATATTCAGGAAATAGCCAATGTACCTAAAATATTATATATATAATTTTATATTTTTATACTTAATATAATATATTTTATATTTAATATAATCTATTTTATAATAATAGAATGTAATATTTCACATACAGTTTATTAGATATAATATTTTATATCTAATATTAGATATATTCTCAGACATCTGCAAAATCAGAAACTAAAAATTGTCTTAGAAGAATAAAATATTCTTACAAATTCTGACTTAAAAACTCACTTATTAAGATAATACACTCTCTTAAAATTTACCCCTTAAAATAGAAAATTAATGTGGTCTTCTTTTTAAACTGTCTGTATAAGCATATTCAAATAATTTCTTAAGCTCGCCTATCACCCCTAAGAAGAAGAAGAAACATTTTTTAAAACTAAATTTAATATATAAAATGAAAAAAAGGCAAGAAGATATCAGAAGGGAAAAATATATCAAATGAGTCAAATAAAAAAATTAATAAAATTCTCTGAATTCTAAGAAGAATTAATTATTTGTAATGATTTCTTATAGGTAGTTAATAATTTTCTTTTTTAAGTCGATATAACAAAATAAAGTAAAAAGGATTCAAGCTAATAAAAAATGCTATAATAAAAATATTGTTTTTTAATAAAAAAGGAACCCCTTCCAGTTTCCGAAATATATATGTATCTCTTGGGCACGAAGATTTAAAAAACCCGCATAAAAAGCCACAAGATCGAGTGATTTAACACTATCGGATTTCTTTTAATGGGGTTATTTGAAGTCAAAGAACTATGCCCACAAGCAAGCGGACATTGAAGGTTTAAATTAAACGCTACATCGATGAAATTCAGTCATAATTATAATTATAAAATGGTCATGGAAAATTTCTAAAAAAAGTATGTGTATGTGCCAGCAAATACGTTGAGCCATTTGCTCTATGTATTATTCCATACATAACCCTATCCTGTTTATTTTACAAAAAATACAGCAATTTAAAGAAAAAAAAATGGTGTTTTTAATTCAAATCTTTCGTTCACATGATGTTCTATCGTGTAATGTTTAAATTTTTCTAACCCTAAACTATCAACTGTCAAATAGATTTTCTAATAGGGTTGCCAACACTTTACTGCACGAATTTACTGCTCAAATTCAAATTTTGTATTAATTTTGGGACGCTTTTTAAGTGTAATCTAAAATACAAAAGAATTATATGATATCACATGCAGACCAATAAACTCATTCTAAACAAATCTTTCTCTTTACTTTATTTTTCTTCATCTAGGAGATAAAACCGTGAGGACGAACAAAACAAAGAGCGAAAAGTGATCTTCATTTCAGCCTTTTCGTTACATTTTCATTTCGTTTCAATTTCTTCCAAACAAATTCCATTCATCTTCCAGTTCATTCTAATGATTTCGTTTTGAAGTTCCTTTGAAGTATCATATCTCATTGTCGACAATTTATTTGGGACATTTGTAGCGAGTATAAAAAAAAGTTGAAAAGACGAAACTGTCGATCATTACTTTTTTCCCAAGTTTTTTATTTCTATTTTCTTTTATTTAGTTATATCATGGTCTTTTTTAATTTCTTTTATTTATTTATCATTTTATTTTTTTATTTACGCGTATGTCGAGTGAAACAAAAAAGAAATATATACATTTGTATTCTTTGGCTCCTTTTGTCTTATTTTTATATTCTTTTTCTTTTCTTATAAAGCGTTTTTTTCCCTTTTATTTTACTTCTCTTTTTTCTGATAAAAAGAGGTTGGTCAAAAGTAGTATTCAGAAATAAAAGGAAAAGATTCAGACATTTGTTTTTAGCAGAACTAATGAAATGAATACTTCGAAAAGAAAGAAAAGCGAAACAGTTGGAGAAGAATAAATGAATTTGATTTTTTTTATTTCTAACAATTTTCTCGCATTATTTCCTTCCTTCTCCCTTAATTAATTAATTTGTTTTTGCACAATAAAACCATTATTACTCATTTTAAGAGTGTTTTTGAATGTAAAGGTAATATTTATTACATTCATGTATTTGCATCAGTACTTATCAAATCACTTCTTATTGCATTTCTTTAATACTGTTGTATTAAAATGCAACTAAAATTATATACTTTTAATAAAATGATTTTTACTAATACATTTTTTACCTAGAAATATTTGTTTGCGAAATTATTTTATTAGCATAATTTTGAGAAAAACGACAAGGTAATTAAATCATTTAACTTCAAAAGACATGATACTACTTTTTTTCATATGAAAGATAATTTAATGATTAAAAATGTTTCGAAATTAATTCTGAAATTTATTTCTTAGTGTAATGTGAGTATCACGTAACATTTTCTTTAATATTATCATTAATTTTACTGTAAGCTACACCGATAACTAATAACAAGTTTCGAAATTTAAGAGTTTCCAAGAGATCATATTCCACAACTTAACAAATTTCTATCTTCTTGGCAACAAAAGATCCTGAGCAGAAAATTTGAAACAGTAATCACTACTGCATTAAAAGATATAATTTTCTTAATTAATATCAAGTACTAATTAAGAATGGTTTCGTATGACCTCTCCTCAACTGCACTTTTTTGAAGAACGGAAAGGCTGACTTTACATAACTAAGAGATCATTTAGGCAATATTTATTCGAATATATTAAGTAGTTGGGAATATATTCGGTTTCAGATAGCTACCAGAATTTCATTATGAAGTATGATAGATAATGCATATTTGCGAATGTAGTATCCTTAAAGTATACTGAAAACCAAAGAGAATTTCTTCTAAACTTCCACATTATTATTTAATTTAAAAATAAATAACTTTTTATGATTTCTGTGATAAAATAAATATTTAATATGCTGTCAGAAATAATAATAATTGTTATTTGTTAAGTGATAATTTATTATAAATTGAATATGTTTAACCGTTTAAATTTATGGACAAATTCATTTATGAGAAATAAATCAATAGTTTTATATTTTAAGATAAATAATGTTAAGGTTTTGAATTGAGTCAATAGAAAAAAAAATATTCAATTTCCTTTAAACTAATTTATAAATATCTGCGATATTTTAATAAGAGTAACATTCTATCATATTCTATCCCTAGTTTGGAATGGAAAACAATAATATATACTGCCTTCATTAATACAAAAATAATGGTAGAAAAATCAATCTTTCTAATTTTTAATAATTTTTATTAAATTTCAAACATTGCAATATTTCTGGAAATATACCATTCACCAAAAGGAGTTATAATATTTCATTTCTGAAATATTATAATAGTAAAATATTATACATATAGTCTTATTTTCTGAAAATTTGTTCTTTTAATTAAGATCCCCGTAACATAAGTAAGCCATCTAAATTTACCGTGATACCCGTAACAAATAGTATCTGTAATTTTTGTCATTATCGTTACAAGCCTGTGAAGTTGCTTCCCAGCACGGTTAGTTCTATCAGTAGAAAGACTGATTTACAATCATCTGTATTGGATGCTGCTCGGTTGTCGAGCCAGTGATCCCAGAGCTTGGCGACAAACTTGGCAACAATTTGGCGACTTTGGCGCCAAAATAGATTATACCCGAAACTTCGAGAATTTTGTTGATCCGTCCATTATGAACTGAGATACGCCTGATTGGCCTAGAAGATTCTCGGCCCGCCCCCTAGGAGCTATAAAAGGCCGGCAGTCTCAAGCTGCAGTGAACCAGATAGGAATCGCAGACAAGTAACTAGTCTTCAAGAAGATAGCGAAGCAACGGCGAAGTGCCAGCGTTGTGTGAAGCCCAAGCTATTGCTGAACTGGGCTGTGTGCCGAGTCCTGTTGTTTATTGAAGCAGCATCAAGTTATGTGTGGAGTAGCCAGTCTTGTAGTAGTGAGTTGGCAGTTAGTTACAGCTAAAGCGAAGAGACAGAAGAGTATTTCAGCCGTCTGGAGAGACCGTAGGGCGAACCTTCTAGGATCCCCTCTCCTGCTAAATTCTGTCTGGCTGCTTTGTGTGCTGTGGTCGAATGCTACTTGTGTGCTACTGTGCGTTGTAGTTTGCTGCTGTGTGTTCGCCTCGGCTGAGTATATTTGTCGTCTTTGTGCTGTCCTGTCACCGTGTTAAATAAACGTCGCTGTTGTTTTGTACTGAGGCCTGCATATTGTGTTTTTACACCACATACCCACTAGAAGACGAACCCGGTGAAATCTGTAACATTATGAATGACAACCCACAATGGAAACTACGGAATTTACAATATTCCTAACCTTTCTCTCTTAATTAAATTTATGGTAAGTTCCCTTTACTTACACATGATATATTTCTTTCTCTCATCTTTTCCATCTCCTTTCTTTTCTAACAGAGGGACTTAGTATTTCATAGTTACTACCGAAGAAAGAAAATTTCCCTGAAGATATGTCCTGAAAATTTCCTAAATTTAAGAGAACAACAATTAAATAAAATTTAACGAAAAAAGTATTCTCGAAATTCTCGTTTGAAATTAGAGATAAATGTTCCAATAATCTACGCAAAAAACCGCCAGTGGATAATTGGAATATCGAATGCAAGAATTTTAGTTTTAATTCTTTAAATAATTCTGGAAAAGTTTTTACGTTTCAAAAAGCATTCTTGTAAATCATTGAACTTTGGTAAAGATGCAAAACAATTCCTTCGAAAACATTAATTCTTGTTATGGCTTTTACAGCATATCGATCATAGGAAGCGATACAACATGTGAATATGCTAAAGACCACATAAAACAGAACAAAATATCAAATAAAGACTATTTTAAAATTCAGTCTATAAGGAAAAATTAAGTATCACCATAAGAAAACACGCGCACGCACGCACTCACACCCACACGCACGCACATTTGATCTTTGAATTTATCATCTAGATTTGAAAATGTAGAGAACGAAATCAACATGCTTGTATTTTCTTTAACAAATAAAAGTAATGCCCTAATAATTTTCTTTGGATTGATACATTTTTAAGACGGAACTTGTACTGACCTTATTTTATAACCACAATAATTATGAAAAAAAGATACTTTTTTTAAAAAAAACTCTGAATAATTTGACTGATCACTCATGAGTTTTAGAAATTATTTAGCAAAATAATCGAATTTTGAAAACGGATCTGGTTATTTTCATCGTAAATCCCTCAACGTTCCATACAGACTTTCAACTAAAATTTAAGGCGAATCGTCAGTAGAATAATAATATCAACTCGTGATCATCAAATATCGATATCGAGGAGTTGTCACCAGGTTCAATCGATTCTATTTAATGATTAATTCACATCGTAGAATGTGTTGAATACTTAAATGTAGTGGAAACGAAGTCAGTTGACGTTAATGCAATGACACATTAAAAGCTCCGATCAATTATATCTTTAGAAATGCAGTGAGAGTCATGTAAAAGGAAAAGGACGTAACTAATAGCTCACATTAATATTTTGTGACAGTCACAGTTTTGTCAATTGCCATAAAATTCTAGTGTCATTGAAAATTTAGTCGTGCAAATCGTATTTGACAAAAAATGCTTAGATAGTTATAAGAAAAATCCATTAAAATTAATTTTCTTGCTATCTGAAATATAAATAATTCCCATCTAAACTCTTTAATGCTTAAATCATGACTTGAAAAGAAAGTTACATAACTTTCTTTCATTATATTTATTTCTAAAGCCAAATCAATTCTTTGAATTGTCCAGCAGTCGGCACCGAAGAAGTGAATAACTTTTGCTGATTTAAATAAATAAATAAAAAATCTTTCGCTTTCTTTCCCAATACTACGGATGAAATGCAAAAACTGTGAAGAACATGCGTTGCTACTTATTCTTATTAATATATTTCAACTACTTACTAATACATTTCAATTTCGGAATCATGCTTAACATGCATAATCTAAAAATTTTTAAAAAAAGATACAATATTATGTACAAGTGAATAAACTCAATCTAATCAAACACGGATAATCCTTTTTGATTTCTTTCTTTATATATTATTTCACTTCATCTCTGAGATGAAAACCACTTCGGCCAGGTAAGAAAACTCAGAGGGAGTAGTGATCTTCATTTCATAACTTTCGCTTCGATTTATTCATGTTTTATTCTTTCTTCAATTCATTCTAATGATTATGTTTTGAAGTGACGTTTTCGTATCATATATCATTGTTGATAATTCATTTCAGATGTTATAGATGCGGACAAAAACATTCTGAAGAGACAAAACTGTCGATTATTATTTTGTTAAAGTTTCTTATTTTCTCTCTTTCATTTTTTTCTGTTACTGCATTTTTATCTATTAGTTTTTGAACTGAAACTAAAACGAAAAGAATGTATAATTTTTTTAGTTTTGTTTTAGTTTTATTTTTTCTTATATTTTTTAGAAAGATTTTCGTTTATTATTTTCACATTTTATCTGATAAAAAGTGTTTGACCACAAATTAGTACTCTTTGAAATAACAGGAAAACAATTGGATTGGTTTTCGCAGAACAAATGAATCGGATAAATTTTCGAAAAGATTGAAAAAGGAGGAATAGATTGGAGCAGAATAAGTGAATTTAAATCATTCTTTGTAGCATGTTGCTTGAATGTGTTCTTTCCTTTTCTCCCTTTTTTCCTTTACCAACTTGAAAGTATCTCTTATATTAAAACATAAATAACCAGAATGTTCCACATCTCCTAAACAATCAGACCGAATTAATTAAGAAATCAATAATATATCGAAATTTGCCATCAAATTTTAATGCAGACAACATATACAGAGATAGCGAATTTTACGACAGCAGAATACATAGAGTAATTCCCACAGAAAAAGGGTAATTCTCCTAAGAATCAATATTGCAATTAGGTTAAATCTGACAATAAAAATTGAAAAGATTGATTGATTGATAATAAGAATTGATTTAAAACTGATAACATTTCCAAATTGGCTTTTAAAATTTTAATATAGATAAAAGTTTAGTAATAAAATGTTTCTAAAATTATTGTTATTTCATTTTAATAAATTTGCAAAACCTTAATATGGATAATACATACACAGATAGTGCAGGTTTACAAGTGCTGAAAACATAGAGAAAATTCCACACACACACACACACACACACACACACACACACACACACACACACACACACACACACACACACACACACACACACACACACACACACAAAAAAAAACAGCGCAATTGTACCAAACATCAATATTGCAATTAGGTTCAATTTGATGAAAATAATGTTTTTATATTTGTTGTTGTTTATAATGGCACTTGCCATGAACAGACTCGCTGCCAAAGTCAGCGATTTTAAGTCAAGGGAGCGTCTTTTGTTTTAATAGAGCAAACTAGAGCCAAGAGTACGTCTGAGCTAATCACGCATCACATTCGCTTGTACAATCCCTATTTACAGGGGGGCACATTCAAGCAACTCACAGATAGAACAGATGAAGAACAACCATGCACGAACCGGGACTCGAACCCAGGACGCCCAGGTCGCGGGGAAGACGCGCTACGCCTATGCCAGGACGCCCAGGTCGCGGGGAAGACGCGCTACCCCTATGCCAGGACGCCGGTGCTTTTATATTTAGCATGAGTGTAAAAAATGCCCGTTTGGTTTTTGTTTCGATTAAATAATTATATTTTTATGGTTATTATGCTGTTGTGAGCTCAATACCATATATGATTTGAAACGAACTGAAAAAAAACAGCTACTCATAGGCCTTCTAAATTGATTGTTATCTAATACAGATTTTGTTTTATATTTAATTTATAAAGAAATCTTGTTATGACGTATTCAATAACAGAATGCAGCTTTCAAAATATAGAGAAAAAATGTAATGATGCAAATGTAATAATAAAAATAATAATGAATTTTTATTGATTTTCTAATCATTTATAGTTTTAAAAAAACCTATAGAAATAAATATTCCAAAATATTTATTTCTAACACCAAATCCCTTCATCATAAGTTCACCGACATTATCAGAGGATAGAATAAGGTCTGTTTATTTTTATAAATAAAATATGATTTGAAGCTTAATATAATAAAAATTTATTATATTATTATAAATTTACTTAAATAAATAAAAGAAAATCTTTCATTTTCTTTCCCAGCATTGCGGTGTAAATGTAAATAGGCAAATGGAGGAAAATTTATATTTCGCAGTTAGTTTTCTAACGATAACATGCATTTCAGCTTTGGAATCTTGCACGGCATGCATAATCTAAAGTAGAAAAGAATGATGCGACATCATATAAAAGCGAATAAATTTAATATAAACAAATAAGAAAGCATATTCGCGTTTATGTTATATTTCACTTCATCTTCGAGCTGAAAACTATTTCGGGTGGATGAGCAAAACCTGGGGAAAGAAGTGATCTCCATTTATATTTTTTTCTTCCTCAGATACTTCTTTCTCCCAGAATTCATTCGTCCTCCATTTCACTCTAATGATTTTGTTCTGAAGTTGTTTTTTCTGTATCGTATCTCATTGTCAGCCATCCATCACTTCAAAGGTTGGGGTAGACATGAAAAAGCTGAAGAGACAAAACTGTCGATCATTATTTTGTTAAAGATTTTTTTATTTGCTTTCCTTCGTTTTTCTTTAAGTTAATGCCTTTTTATTTATGACTGTGTCATAGAGGAATTAAAAAGAAAAGAAAATATGTATTTTATCAGTTTTATTATGTTTTACTTTTCTATCTCTCTTTTTAAATTGCATAATGGTTTTCTTGTTTATTTTTACTTTTCTTTTGATCGAAAGAGGTGGTTAAATGCAATATTAGGAAGTAATAGAATTGGTAAGGATTCTGCAAAAGGAATCTAACGGATATTTCTTTAGAAAGAAAACAAAATAAGACAGAAAAGGTCGAGGAAGAAGAAACATATTTCTATTTCTGTAACATATTGCTTGGATTTTTTCTTCTTCTTGCTTTTTTTTATATAAAAAAAAGTTAATATTCCTTTAAGGGATATTTTTAAAACGATTTACTTCTATTAAATTGTATAAACTTTGTAACAATGATGTTTTAAGCAGATTATCTCACTGCGTTTTATTGCTATTACTGCTACGGTTAAACAAAATACAAGTCGATATGTTTTTATTGGCGAAAATGAGTTTTAAAATATGCATTTTTATACTTCGTATACTTTCTCGTATACGAAGTATAGTAATCGTCAAATAATTGGAGCTCAATATTTGACTAATCTCCTGGTTTTAGACCTTTCTGAGTTCTATAAACACATTTTTTGGAAGATGTTCGTCTGTCTTTTTATCTGTGACAAGAATTCAGAGTAAGTCTATCATTCAGGAGCACGAATATAAATTAGCACGATAGCTACAAAGCGAAGACAGCTAGATAGATAAAATTCGGTACACAAATTGAACAAAAATTACAGAAGCCTGCCAAATTTTAAGCGAATTTCGACTGGAGTTTGATCGTCTGTCGGTCTGTACTTTCAGAAACATGTAAACGCGATAACTCAAAAAGCGCAATGACTTAAATTTACCAAATTTGGTACGAGATTTTGTGACTTTAAAGGTAGCTTCATTTTAAAGTTTTGTTTCAGTCGGTTGGAAAGACGACAAAATTCGATTTTAGGAAACTCTTGAACGAATGCTAGGGATTAATCCCCAAAACACTCGCCCAGGATCACACAATAGATTCAGTAAAAATGCTAAATTTCCCCCAAATGTTAATATTTTATAATTATTGTACTGCATTGCAAGTGAGGCATTCACTGCAATGACATCTTTATTAGAGAAAATGTGGGAATGTTTTACGGAGAGCACACCCGCTGGTTTTAAAAATTGTTGCTTGCGAAATTACTTTATAAATCAGTAAGTTTCTACCCCATTATGGTATTTAAAGCACTTTATTATAGGGATTAGGGAATTTCATGAAGTCATTTCGTAATTAACGTTTTAAATATTGAAAATGATTCTAAAATAAAATGCTATTTCTCTCTCAGTAAAAGGCGTACGAGACTGAAAATTATCAGTAATTGTTCTTTATTGTAAGCAACACAGATTGCTAATAACAATTTTCCGCATTGACAGTTATCAAGTGATATTATTACACAGCTAAAGAAGTTGAAGTTCTCTCTGCATAAAGTAGAAAAGTGATATAGTAGTGTCTACTGAATTAAAGGGCATATTTTGGTATACAATATCAAATACTAATTAAAAGTCAAGTCCATTTAGCGGCACTCAATTGTATTCTGTTGAAGGTGGAGATAACATACCGATCATATATAAGTAAGTATATCTGCAAAATATATATGAATACCCCAGGGAATCGGGACTCAAATTTAAAGTCGGAATTTCAGTTAAATATTTATTCATATAGATCAATAATGTATTTGTAGAAAGTGAGAACCCATACTATATATCTAAAGAATAGTGCAACTTTTACAATGCAGTTGGTTTCAATTTGCCTATAAGATACATTTTATATTTAATATAAGTATAATAAATGCCTGTTGTAAAGATAAAATATTATTTTTTTTCATAATTTTGGACATAATTTAATTTTAAACTAAGTTAAATATTTTTAAAAGAAGAAATTAATAATTTTATCATTAATGAAGCAATATTTTGCCATTATAAGTTTAATATACTATAAATCTTTTAAATTGAACAAATGAAAAAAAGTCATTAGTAAGTCTTTTAAATTGATTCACATGATTCTCTAATACTTTATAATGAGGAAAGTGTTGTTACACCATATCTAAAATCTGACTGCATCTTTCATAGTGAATGATAAGACTTGATTTATGAAAGAAGAATTATTGGCTTGGCTTTATTATTGGCTTGTTTTATGAAAGAAGAATGACCGAAATACATTTTTAACGACTTTGAGGCACTTTCAAATTGGGACACTGTAATATGTAATACTCAGGAAATAGCCAATATATCTAAAATTATTTATACCTAATTTTATATTTTTATATCTAGTATAATATATTTTATATCTATTAATAGATTAAATGTTTTAGATATAAAATATTAGATATAAATATTATATCTAATATTCTGAAAAATTTGTTCCTTCAAATAATAGCATTGTATATTTAAATAGAAAAGTCTAAACTAATTAAATATTAATACAACTTTTATAGCAATTTTTTCCTCAGGCATTCACAAAATCAGAAAAAAAATCGCCTGAAAAGAAAAAGGAATCTTGTAGCAGTTGATTACTCTATTTTCTCTTTTAGATAATAGATGGTGATGCCTGATTAGGTACGCATCTCATAGTGCAATGTGATTGGTAATTAATGAGATGAAATGTCTTTTCGTGTTTTGTGTGAAATGTGATCATTAAAGAAATCTTCCCGAAAACATAAGTTCTTTGCTTTGATTGCACGGATCATAATGATCTTCATTCCATCACAATCTTATAAATTCTGATTTAAAAATTCACTTATTAAGATAATACAACTTTTAAACTTTACCCCTAGAAACAGAAAATTAAAGTGATCTTCATTTTAAACTATCTATATATACATATTCTAATAATTTCTGAAGCTCGTCTATCACCCTTAAGAAGAAGAAGACACATTTTGAAAACTAGAATATAAATAAAATAAAATTCCAAAAAAATATAAATAAAATTCTCTGAGTCCTAAGAAAATTCAATAATTCGTAGTAGTGATTTCTTAGATACAGCTAATGATTTCTTTTCTAAGTCGATATAACAAAATAACGAAGAAAAGATTCAGACAAATAAGATATCCTACGACAAAAAAATACTTTTTTTTTCGTAAAAAAAGAATTTTTTGCAGTTTCTGAAATATATATGTATCTCTTGAGCTTGACGGTTTCAAAGTACCACATAAAATTCGGACAAAACACTTAATTTGCCAAATAAAAGCGAAATTGATGATGAAATTGACCAAAAATGCCAGCAGAAATTCTATCCCCGAAGCCACTGGAAAGTTTGTTTCAGTTTGGCTTAAATTACTCTCCTGTATACGGAAGTAATGAAAATTGAAATAGAAAGATTTCTTTACAAGAAAAAAAATCTTTCACTTTCTATCTCAGCAATGCAGTTCAAATATAAAAACGGAATAGAATATATTACATTGTTGTTATTTTTTGAACACCAAAATACATTCAATTTTCTAATATATGAGTAATTTAAAATACAAAAGAATTATGTTATATCACGCACAGGTGATGAAATCCATTCTAAACAAATCTTTCTTTTTTTTTTAATCACTGAAATAAAACTACTTCTGAAGGATGAACGAAATAATAAGCGAAAAGTTATCTTCATTTTAATCTTTTCGTTTCATTTTATTCTCCCGACCAAATTTTATTCATTTTCCATTTCATTTTAATGATTTTGCTTTGAAGTTACTTTTACGTATCATATCTCATTGTCGACAATTCACTTCAGACATTTGGCGCGAATGCAAAAAAAGTTGAAGAGACAAAATTGTCGATCATTGTATTTTTTTTTCCAAATTTCTTATTTTTATTTCTTTTATTTATTTATATGATTATATTTTTTATTTACGCGTATGTGGAGTGAAATACAAAGAAGTATATATATTTGTGTTCTGTCTCCTTTTGTCTTTTCTTCTTCTCTTACAAAACGCTTTTTTTTTCATTTTTTTTTCTGATAAAAAGAGATTGGTCAAAAGCAGTATTCAGAAAAAAAGGAAAAGAATCGGACAAATTTTTTTTGCAGAACTAATGAAATGAATACTTTTTCGAAAAGAAAGAAAAGTGAAACAGTTGGAGAAGAATAAATGAATTTTATTTTTTTCTTTCTAACAATTTGCTTGTATTATTTCCTTCCTTCTCCTTTAATTAATTAATTTATTTTTGCACAATATAACAATTATTACTCATTTCAAGAATAGTTTTTAATGTAAGGGCGATATTTACTACATTTATTTATTTGCACTAACTTTGTAATAAATTGCTTCTTGTTGCATTTCTGTAATGCTGTTATATCAAAATGCAACAGAAGTATAAGTAATAGTTTTTTAATAATAATTTAATTTTACAAAGTAATTATAATTAGTTATTAATTTATAAGTAATAGTTTTTTAATAATAGTTTAAGATTTGTTTTTCGAATTATTTTAACCTTCGGAACTTTTCCAAAAACACTAATTATGGATTATGTATTTCATTATGGATTATGCAACACAGATGCATATTTGCGAATTTAGTAGCTTATAGTTAAACCAAAATAAAAGCTCATTTCTGCTAAATTTCAACACCACTATTTAATTTAAAAATATATTACTTTCTACGTTTAATATGAATAAAATAAACATGTTCTTTGTTTTCGGAATTAATGATAATTTATTTGCTAAGTAATGATTTGTTACAAATTGCGTCTGTTTAACAGTTTAAATTTACTCGCAAATTCATTTATCATCAAGAAAGCAATAGTTTTATGTCTTAAGATTAATATTATCAATATTTCGAATTGAGTTAAAGGAAAAAATATTTTCCACTTCCTTTCAATTAATTTGTAAGTATCTGAGTTGCTTTAATAAGAGCAAAATTCTATTATAACCTATCCCTAGTTAAAAATGAAAAATAATGCATAGTGATTTTTATTAACGCAAAAGTAATAGCCGAAAATTCTTCGGAATTTCAATCGTTTGTGCTAAGTTTTAATCATCGTCATATTTTTGCAAATATACCATCCCCCAAAATGAGTTATAATACTTCATATCCCATTGTCTGAAAAATTTGTTCTTTTAGTAGAGTCCTATGTAAATAAGCAAGTCATCCAAATTAATTAAAAACATCTTCTTTACTTTTATAGCATTTATTTCCTCATATAATAGTATTTAAGTAATATCTGTAACAAATAGTATCCTTACATTTTGTCATAGTGAATGACAAAACTCAATGGAAACTCTGGAATTTACAATATTTCTACCCCTTTTCTCCGATTTAAATCTACGATTGACTTCGTTTACTTACACAGTACATTTCTCCTCTATCATCTTTCCGGCGTCCTTTCTTTTCTGCCAGAAGGACACATCATGACCCTGCCATCGAAGAAGAAAAATCTTCTCCTTTTCTGCAGATTTATCATTAAAATATTTAAAATTATGACAGAAATTAAATAAAATTCAAAGAAAATTTTTCTCTTGTTTCTTGTTTTAAATAAGAGAAAAATGTTTAAATAATCTACTCAAAAATGTTTCAAAAACGGAATATCGGAAACAAGAATTTTATTTAAATTTTTAAAATAATTCTGGAAAAGTTTGTTCTCGAAAAATTCTCAAAATTTAGTAAACTTTGGTAAAGACGGAAAACAATTTTTTTGAAAACAGCAACTCTTTGTTCTTGTGATGGCGTCTAGATTTATATTTTGATTTATTTTTTGAATAATATACATAAAAACTATTTTACATTCAATTTTACAATTCAGGCTATAAGGGAGACAGACACACGCACACACACACACGCACACACACACACAATCATCTGTATTCCAAAATATAGGGAAAGAAACTAGCAGGCACTTTCTTTATCAAATAAATGACTTATAATCGCATATTAGTTAATATTTTATTGGAGGGCAAAATTTAAATTGAACCTGTTTTATAAAGGCAATAATTATGAAAAATTTTTTTTTTTTTTTTTTTTTTTTTTTTTTTTTTTTTTTTTTTTTTTCGAAAATGTTTCTGGTTATTTTCACCATAAATGTCATAACATTCAATGCAGACTTTGAACTAACATTTACGTCCAATTGTCAGCAGAGTTTTGATATCACCTTGTCATCATCAAATATCGATATCAAGGAGTTGTCATCAGGTTCCCTCGATTCTATTTAAAGGATTAATTTACATCGTAGAATGTATTAAATACCAAAATGAAGTGGAAATGAAGCCAGTTGACGTTAACGTAATGACACATCAAAAGCCCCGAGCGAATTTTATCTTTAGAAATGCAGTGAGAGTCATTTAAAAGGAAAAAGACGTAACTTACAGTTCAAATTAATGTTTCATGACAATCGTAATTTTAAGGATTGCTATAAAATTCGAAATAAAATTCTATTTAAAATTTAGTTGTATAGATAATATTTGATAAAAAAAATATTCTAATAATTATAAGAAAAATCCATCAAAATTTTTTCGGCTATTTGAAATTAATATAATTTTTATCTAATTCCTTTATTGAATAAAATATCTTATGAAAAGAAGGATGCATTACTTCCTTTCATTATATTTATTTATAAAAGCAAATCAATTTTTTAACTTCACAATCAGCCAGCATTGCAGGAATGAATAACCTTTGCTGATTTAATTAAAAAAATATTTCGTTTTCTTTCCCTGTAATATGGATGAAATGTAAAAACATCACAGAACATACATTGCTACTTATTTCCTAAAGAAAAATACATTTTGCGTTTTCAATTTTGCACATCATGCATAATCTAAAATTTAAAAAAAAGTTGATACAGTATTACGTACTAGTGAATAAACTCAATCTAACCAAACGCAGATAACCCTTTTTGTTTTCTTTCTCTATATTTTATTTCACTTCCTCTCTGAGATGAAAACCACTTCTGCCCATCGAGCAGAACTCGAAGGGAGTAGTGATCTTCATTTCATCCCTTTCGTTTCGTTTTATTCATTCTCCGATGTTTCTTTCCTGGAAGTTTTATTCATTCTTCAACTCACTCTAATGATTTTGTTTTGAAGTCACTTTTTCGTATCATATCTCATTGTCGATAATTCATTTCAGATGTTAGAGACGTGTACAAAAATTTTTGAAGAGACGAAACTGTCGATTATTATTTTGTTAAAGTTTCTTATTTTCTCTTTTTCATTTTTTTCTGTTACTGCATTTTTATCTACTAGTTTCTGAACTGAGATTAAAATGAAAAGAATGTATATGAGTGTTCTGTTTTGTTGTTGTTTTATTTTTTCCAATATATATATATATATATTTAACTTTTAGAAAAATTTTCGTTTATTATTTTCACATTTTATCTGACAAAAAGTGGTTGACCAAAAGTTGTACTTTGAAATAACAGGAAAAGAATTGGATTGGTCTTCACAGAACTTACGAAACGGATGTATTTTCGAGAGGAAAAAAAGTGAATAGATTGGAGAAGAATAAATGAATTTAATCTTTCTTTGTAGCCTGTTTCCTTTCTTTTTTTTCTTTTTACTAATTTGAAAGTATCTGTTATATTATAAATAACTATGTACGTTCCATGTCTCGTCTTAAACAAATGGACAAAATTCAATCAAATAGTTTTATTTTCACATTTTATCTTCCAAAATAACAGGAAAAAATTGGACTGGTCTTCGTAGATCTAACAAAGCAGATACATTTTCGAATTTTCTTCGCAGCATGTTGCTTGAATGTTTCCTTTCGTTTTCTCACTTTTTTCTCTTTCCTTTTAGTAATTTGAAAGAATCTTTTATCTTATAATATAAATAACCAAATAGGTTCCACATCTCCTTCTAACCATTTGGTTTAAATTCAATCAAATTTGCAGACTTATAGTTTTTATGTAGACACTAAATGATGTTTAAAATCAATTTTAAATCAATTAATCAAACTTAAATAAAGGGACGCAAAGGAAGGTTTTTATGAGCAAATGTTCGATGATAATAGTGGCATCATAGAATATACTGTCTACGAGAAACAACGTCAAAACATCACGAGCCAGGAAATAGGAAGGCCAACAGGTGCAGGAACATTTAACGATATTAAATTCCTTTCCGTACGATTTCTATTCATTGATTTTTTTAAAATTCATAAATGAATGAATAAAATATTGAAGATGATTTTGAAATAAGTTAATTTATAAATACATTTTTCCAAACCAATAGTAAAACTTGGAATTACTCTATTTTAAATTTTTAAATTCTCTATTTTATTTTCCATATATTTCTAGCAATTTTTTTGGTTTTAAAAGAATTCTAGATTTGATTTAATTACATTAAAGAACAATTAACACTAAAATCTCCTGTCATTATATATATATGTTACTTTTAGTTATTAAGAGCTCCAAGAGAAGAAAGTAAGTGAGCATAACTTAATTAAATATTAATAAAATTGTTTCTCCGGTTATTATATTTGCTGCATTATCCTTGAGTGGAATTGAAAAAAAAACAAGAAAAAATAATGATTTTACAAATGGCGTTATAAAAATATCTGACTGATCAAGGTCATAAATCATTCTTTCTGAGGATAAATAGGATACTTTAATTCACAAACCAACACATTTTAACAATTTTGTAAAGGCAATTCTCGTCTCAAAGAGGAATAAATGATGTTTATTTTTTCAAGGCCCTCATGATAAATTCTCCGAAAGTGCAAAACGTCACCAATTATCTCGGCGAAAACACGGCTTGACGATTTTGGCGAAATCTAAAAATCGCCAAGTAAACCTGAGGGGCGTAAAAATAAACAAGTATCCGAAGATTGCTCAGATTAAATTAAGAAAAAAATATTGCGATGTTTAAATAAAGACAAAAAGACAAGATACTAAAAGTTAAAAAAAAATGTGTAACTTGAAGACAATTAAAAAGAAACTCAGAAGAGGAATAATTTAAAAATGTTCTGATCTAATGTAAAATTAATAATTCGCAATTATTTCTTAGAAATTGTCAAAAACGTTATCTCTCAAATAAATAAACCAAGATCTCTAGCTAAAAACTCTAGCGAATAAAATATAAATATCAATAAATATATAGATTTTTAATAAGAAGAAAATAAGTATTCTTGAATATGTTTTGTCTCATGGGATCTATGTACCGCAAAAAAATAAACCACAACCTTTATTTTATGCCGAACTGATGATGAAATTTATGTCTTTGATACTGGAAGAAATTCTGTTCCCTAGGTCATTCGGAAATTTATTTCAGTTTGGCTTAAATAATTGTAATTCACAAGGAAGTAATGAAAATAAAAATAGAGAAATTTATTTACAAAAAGGATCAGTGCGATTGTAGAAGATCTCATTTATAAAGGATGTCAATTTTTTAGTTTACGCTCACATTCACAAACTAATTTCTTTTCTTTGCTGTTATTCTCCATTCTAGCTTTTTAAAAAATATTTGCTCGCTTTGAATTCATTCCCAGAATCTGAAAATGTAGAAAAGAAACTTAATTGTAAAATCTTTCTTTGATAAATGGCGAATGATAAATTACAGAAAAGGATTTTCTCGTTATTGTTGCCTCTTTATGACAAAGATATAAAGTGTCTTCTATCTTATATTAGTTACTTTGTAACTTTATGTCTATCTCAAATTATATATAGTTCAAATTAATACTTTATGACAGTCGTAGTTTTACTACTGCCAAAAAATTATTGTCATTGTAAATTTATTCAAAAGATTTTAAATTGCAAAAAAAAAAAAAATCCTTCAAAATTTATTTTTAAGGTATCTGAAATTAATGAAATTGTCGTCTAAACCCCTTACTGCTTAAAATATCTTATGAAAGGAAAGACACATAATTTTCTTTCAATATATTTTCTAAAGATAAATCAATTCATGAAGTTCAACTAACAGACACTTGGCTGATTTAACTTTTTTTAAAATGTTTCGCTTTTTCCACCAGTAATATGGATCAAATGTAAAAACGGCAGCGAACATACATTGCTACTTACTTCCGAAAAAAAAAATACATTTCAATTTCGCAGTCTTGCATAACATGCATAATCTAAAATACAATAATAAAAAAAAAGTTGATACAATAACACGCAGAAGCGAATACGCTCAATTTAACCAAACACGAATAACCCCTTTCTGCTTATTTTCTCTGTACTTCATTTCGTCTTATCGCCGAGACGAAAACCACATCGGCCGGGCGAGCACAACTCGGAGGGAACAGTGATCTTCATTTCATCTCTTAAGCTTCGTTTTATTCATTCTCCCAACTTCTTTCATTCAAGTATTGTTCTTCTTCCTTTTCATTCTAATGATTTTGTTTTGAAGTCACTTTTTCGTATCATATCTCATTGCCGACGATTCACTTCAGATGTTAGAGACGTGGACAAAAAATTCTGAAGAGACAAAACTGTCAATTATTATTTTGTTAAGTTTCTTATTTTCTCTCTTTCATTTTTCTTTACTTTAATACATTTTTTTATTTACTAGTTTTTGAAGTGAGACTAAAATGAAAAGAAACTATCTAAGTTTTTAGGGTTTTTTTTGTTTTTTTATTTTTATACCTTTTTTTACTTTAATAAATGTTTTAATTTTTATTTTCACAGTTTGTCTGACAAAAAATGGATGGCCAAAGGTAGTATTCCGAAACGAACAGGAAAAGAATTTGACTAGGTGTCTTCCAGAACGAAATGGATATATATTTCTGAAAAAAAAATAGTGAATAGATTGGAGTATGAATTTTAAACTTTCTTTGTAGCATGTTGCTTGAATGCTTCTTTTTTTCTTTTTAACCTTTTCATTTTACTAATTTGAAAGTACCTCTTATTTTATAAGATAAATAACCAAGTACATTTCACATATCTTCCTAAACAATTGGCCCGAATTCAAACAAATTTACACGTTTTTGGTTTTTAAGAGGAGACTAAATTTTCAATCTCCCAAACTTAAATAAGGCAAGAGAAGTAAAGTTTTTGCGAGTAAATGAAGTAAATGTGAGAAGACAGTAACGGCGTAACCGTACATCTTGTCTATGAGGAATGTTGCCATAACATCACGAGCCAAGAAAAAGGGAGACCTACATTTTAAGTGACACTAACTTAATTTCTGCTCAATTTTTCTAAAATTTTTTATTAATTTTCTTAAATTCATAAATAAATAGACAAAATATTATAAATGATTTTGAAATAAGTGAATTTATAAATAAACCTTTAATAATTTTTTTATTTAACCTGATTTAGCATAACTTTCCTACTTTTTAAATTTTTTTATTTTATCTTTCATATGTTTCTAGCAAATTTTTGATTGGTTTTAAAAGAATTCGAGAGTTGATTTAATTAAATTAAAGAACTATTTGCATTAAAATTTCCAATCACTTTATCTTTATTTTTTGCAAAATAATAAGTAAGAAATGTTGTTTATAAGAATAATATAGAGAATGAAGAAATGAGAAATTTGGTGAAACGTCCTACTGATGTTCAAAAGAAAACATCGTATAGAGAAGAAAGGGTGCTCTCTCTATATATTTATAGTATATAGAATGAGTTAATAACGCCTTTTAGAAAAACGAAGAGCTCGGAGAGAACGAAGTAAAGGAGCTAAAAGTAATTAAATATTAATAAAATAGTTTCCTCAGTTATTTCAATATTTGTTTTATTATCCATGCGTAGAAATGAAAAACAAAATAGCCCTCCAGCCAGAAACAATGATCTTACAAATTGAGTTATAAAAAATCTGATTGATTAAAGTCATATCAACTCAAATAATTATCATTAAGAAAAAGAGGATATTTTAATTCATCAATGCAAACACATTTTAACAATCTCTTAAAGGCGATTATCGTCTCATTAGAGGAATAAATGCCAGCACTTTTTATTTTTTATACGGCCCGCATAATAAATTCCCTAAAAGTGCAAACCGTCGCTGATTATCACAGCTAAAACTTGGCATGACGATCTTATGTAAAAATCGTAAAATTGTAATGTAAAAATCGTCAAATAAGTACAGAAATGCAAGCATCGTGGAGATAGCATAATGAAACATGGCGAATCTCGATGTAATCTAAAACCCATCGAGTTAACCTGAGGGCCATAGAAATAAATAATTAAAAGAAACTGAAATCTCCTATTGCAAATTTTAAGTTATGTGAGAAAATTATTTTTTTAAATCACTTGGTATCAAACTGACAGAAAAACATCATGTTCTCACATGACTCATATTTCCCAATCACAAATATTTAGAAAGTTGACGGTTTTTAAACACCTCAAAATCTCGAGTCCAGAATTTTTTTTCATGATGAACGAATTTAAACCGGTCTTAAACAATCATGTGACCATCAGTTTACGCATGTGTCGATATTTTGAAAACGATGGGTTTTTCCCCCCATTCAAAATCGTTCGAGCTTCAAAATTTTTTTGCCAGCTAGAACAATTGAAAATGAAAGTTTAAAAAAAATGTTTGTGCTTCTTCGGGCCATAACTTCTTACAACCCTGCCGTTTATTGGCCAAACAGTTGTAACTTTTTTCCCAAGTTGCCAAATGTGACAACCTTCTTTATCATTTTATAATAACCCTAACAGCAAAACATGGATGCCTCAAAAGCAATAAATCACCAATTTATTGCCCGTGCATTTTGAGGATTCAAAACCCAAACCAAAATAACATAATGGTTTCACATGACAACAAGTATTCAAAAATTGCTTAGACTAAATTTGAATTGATATTTAAATAAAGGAAAAAAAGTTTTCTTCCGGTACCAAAAGGAAGGAAAAAAAGTGTAACTTGGAGGCAATAACAGGAGAAGAATCATTTAAAAATGTTCTGATGTAATGTAAAATTAACAATGCGCAGTCATTTCTTAGACTTTGCCAAAAACTTTATCTCTCATATAAATAAACAAAAATATCCATCTGAAAATTTAGCGAATAATATATAAATATCAATAAATATGTAGATATTTAATAAGAAAAAAATAACCATTCTTAAATATGTTTTGTTTCTTGGGCTCTATATGCCGCAAAAAGAATAAACCTCAACCTTTATTTTATGCCGAACTACTACAATGACAGAAGAGTAAGCATTTAAAAATGTTCTGATTTAATTCAAAATTAATAATGCTCCGTTGTTTCTTAGATTTTGTCAAAAACATTATTTCTCAATAAATAAATCAAAATATCCTACTGAAAAATTCAAGCAAATAAAATATTATCATCAATAAATATGTAGCTTTTTTAATAAGAAGAAAATAAGCTTTCTGAAATATGTTCGTATCTCTTGGGCTCTATGTACCGTAAAAAGAATAATCCACAACCTTTATCTTATGGCGAACTGATGACGCAATTTATGTCTGAGTTACAGGGAGAAATTCTGTTCCGTCGGCTATTTGTAAGTTTGTTTCAATTTGGCTTAAATTACTGCACTGCATATGGAAGAAATGAAAATAAAAATAAAGAAAATTATTTATAAGAAAGATCAGTGCGATTGTGGATGATTCTCATTAAAAAAAACGTCGATTTCTTTAGTTTAAGTTCACAACCACAAACTAATTTCTTTTCTTAGCTGTTATTTTCGATTCTAACTTTGATTTTTTTAGAAATATTTGCTTTTCAAAAATTACTTCTCAGAATTTGAAAATGTAGAAAAAGAAATTTAAACGTAGAAGTTTCCTTAGATCAATAAAGAATAATATATTTTAGAAAATGGGTTTTTCGTCATTGCTGCTTTTTCCTAACAAAGATATAAAATGTTTTATATCTTATATTAATTACTTTATAACTTTATTTTTATTTTTATAAAAATTGTAAATGCATTTAAAATAATAAAAATATAAAAAAATATCAAGGATATTATAAACACGCATGGTAGAAAAAATAATTAGTAGGGACACGAGCAAGTTTATGAGAGCTGCAAGATAAACAATAATTTAATTTATGTTCATATTGTTACGGAAATTTCCTCCACTAAGTCCGTCAAGTTAATTGGTTCGCTTATAGTGAGTGTATGGTATAACACAATTAAAAGGCCTCAATAGCAAACGAATATGCTTATTAACACATAGACACAAATGATAAACACAACTCAGACATACACAAGGAATTCACAGCAGCACACTTAAAACAAACATCAGAACACAAGTAATAATCGGTATTAACAACAACCACAGCATATAAAGGGGTCAAACAGAATTCAGCGGGATGAGGAAATCTTCGTAGCCACACTCTACGGTCTCTCCAAATGCCTACAATTCTCCATTGTCTCCTCGCTTGAGCTGTATCCAGCTACCGACTCACTATGAATAGCTACTGCTCACAGGACTCGATGCTGTTTCTATAATAAACAAGACTCGGCTCATTTCATCAATTGCTAGAGATTCACACCAAATACGTTCGCTTCGCTGGACTGATCCAATTAATTCGCCGTTTACTCGCCAAAATTCTTGAAGATTCCAGTATCCTTCATTTTGTCTCCAAATACGCCGCCAAGAGTTCTCTGTCGCCAATCCCAGGGGTCACTGATCCAGCATCCAATAGAGCTATTGTAAATCCTACGATGGAACTAACCGTACTTTGAAGCAACATTATAGATTCGTAACAATATTATGCCAATTTCACCACTTTACTGATGTTGCAAACACTCCTCACAGCTGAACACTAAAAATTCGCACAGTGAAGCTACTGTAGTCATTTCGTTGTTTATTAAATGATCGTGTGTTTGGTCCGACGTATTGGGATTTTCTTCTAGGCTTGCTATATAAGATCTTCCTGACTATATATTCGATTCTTTGTTATACAGGATTTATCTTGGACAACATATTTTTATATTCACTAATTTATTTATATCATATTTCTGTTAAACACCTGTTGTTATCCCAGTTATTTTATTCTTGTTGTGCAAAAAACGTCATTTGACATCTCCAATCGGGTAAGATAATCAAGATAAATTGATCCTTTGCCGGCGTTCTGGCATAGGGGTAATGTATCTTCCCCGTGATCTGGGTGTCCCGGGTTCGAATTTCGGTTCGGGCATGGTTGTTCTTCATCTGTGTTCTATCTGTGAGGTGTGTGAATGTGCCTCCCTGTAAAAAGGGGTTGTGCAAGCGAATGTGTGTGTGTGTCATCTTCATATGAGCTAGAAGTCAGACTTCCGTCCTCGGATGTTCAGGGGCCATTACCCTCAGAAGCTACTGCACCCTCTTTCGGTGGTAACGCGGACACGGCATCATCATCAATTGATCCTCTCGTATTCTCAAGTGTTTCTTATTGTTTTCATGATGTTAATAGATAAATATCGGAAAACTAAATATATATTTGTTGGATGCCTGTTTTCCAGATCATATAAAAGTAAAATTTGACACAGAACTCAATTATAATCACATATTTAAATAGTTGCTGTTTTGAGGGTAATCGCGTTTACCTACTTGTGAAAGCGCAGGTCAACAAACAGTAGCCTCTTGATGGATTTCGTTTCAAATTTGATACATACGTACATTTCAGATGCTAAATCTGTGTACTAAATTTCATTCATCTAGCTCTCCATTTTATAGCTCTCGTGTTAATTTATATTCGAACAGCCGTTCAGACAAACTTCATCATAATGGATATCGCTCACAATTTGACTGAATGGGACGTAAATATCATATACAAATTTTATTCGTCTATCTCAAAGTATTTTGGATTTATCGAGTTCAAATACAAACAGATATAATATTCTAAAAATATGTTTTTCGGTCAAATCTCGAGCAGGAATTTTTATTTTTACAATACTTTTTTCATGGCATGCTTCATGTACGAAAAAGTACAAAAGTGGGCTCCATAACAGGATTTCACATGCTCACATCTACTATCAAATAATTTATTTATAATGTTCTGCCACGTAGGAGAAGAAAATTGTTTTTTGTTAATATAACCTAGATAAAAAAAATTCCTTTTCTTTTCCACTAGTGTTGAGAATATAAAAACCGAAATGAAACAGAATATATTCATTTTTATTTTCTCATATACGAAGTATAAAGAAAGTACTATTCAAAAATAATTTAAAAATATTTTGAGCTAGACTGATGACATTTGGTATGTAGGTATCAAATTTGGTAGAATTTTGGCTAACGTTTTAGATTTTTGTCACATTTTGTGAGAAATCCATATGGAGAAAGTCTGTTTGTTTTGGCTTAAGTCGATAACAAGTGGACTCTGTCGATAACAAGTGGACCCGATTTTTACAAAATGTAAATAACTAAGTAAATAAATATTTGGAATAAAGGTGTTTCAATCTAATTGTTGATTTTTATCAAATTTTGACCCAAACCCGTGAAATGTTGAGCTTTCGTCGGTCTGAACTTTTGCATACGTAAAAGTCCAATAGTACATAAACGCAATGATTCAATCAATGGAATTTGATATGGGATTTTTTAGACTGCAAAAGTAGTTTTGTGTTAAATTTAGATCTCAATCAGTTGAACAAAAAGCGTCCAAAATACATATTCACACAATAGATTCAGTAAAAATGCTGATATATTTCCTAACGGTTGTCCATCAATGTCGTGCAAAGTGTTCGCGACTTATCTAAAGTTCTCTATTTCATGCTGGGGGGGGGTGATAAGACCTTTATTGGGTTAGCTTAGTTTAGTTATATTAACGTCCCATTTTAGAGCAACACTAGGGCTATTTTGGAGCAGGCCTCGTAATTTTGAAATGCGGTCAGATAACGAGGACGACACCTGAGCTGAGACCCGCCTCTCCAAACTTACACACCACACCAGTGGGAGGACGTTTGGTCCCAACGAATTTAACTTGCACCAGACCCGCTTACACAACAATTCTTCGGTGGAATCAGGTCTCGACACTGAAGCCCTCTGGTTCCGAAGCCGATACCTTATCATCAGGCCACCGCTGCCCTTTTAGTATATGAAGTATAGAGAAAGTATAGAATTGGCAGAAAATTCGAACTCGAAAGCTTGGCGAATCGCCACGTTTTAAACCTTTCTGAATTTGAATAACACGTTTTTGAAATTATGTTTGTCTGTAAACAAGGTAATTCAAAAAACTTTGAGCTAGATTCATAAAATTTGGTATGCAAGTATGAAATTGTTTAGGTATGAAATCTGGTAGACTTAAGAGTAAAGTTTAAATTTTTGTCACATTTTGTGCGAAATCCATACAGAGGAAGTCTGTCTGCTCTATCTTTCTATTATAAGTGAACTGGAATCCTATAAAATGAACTAAGTAGATAAACCATTGGCACATTTATTTATCAATCTAATTGTAGATTTTTATTAAATTTTGAACCAAATCCGTCAAAGCATTGATCGCCCGTTGGCCTGTACGTTTGCATACTTATATACGCAATAGTACATTAACGCAATGATTTAATCAATTTGATATGGGATTTTTGGAATGTAATAGTAGCTTTGTGCTGAATTTTGATTTCAATCGGATGACCAAAGGTGCCTAAATGCATATTTGCACATGGATCCAGTAAAAATGCTAAATTCATGATAAAGATCTGTATTTCCTAACTATTTCAAAGACGGTTTAATAGTAACTATTGCTATTTAAATAAAGTCATATAAAATTTTCGCAGGCTTACTTAAAATTATCTATTTTATGCGGGAGATCTTTATTGGAGAATATGCGAGACAATTTCGGGTATACCTCAAACTGATTCAATTTTAGAATATATGCATCTGAAATATTGCATAACATGCATTATCTAATAGCTAAAAAAGTGACACAATATCAAGTTTAAGCAAATATCTAATTCTCTTCGTTTTCTTTCTCTATATTTTATTTAACTTCATCAAGGAGATGAAGATATTTGCAAGAGTAAATGAATTTAATTCTTTCTGTATAATATACATTTTAGTTTTCTTATTACTATTCGTTGATGTTAAAGTTTTATACAACATGACTCTCATGAGTAGCCGGCTGATTTTTGATCTTCGCTAGAGACGAGTGCATTTGCTAATGGGGAGAATTTGAAACACCAAAGAAAAATAATAGATTTGTAATTAATATTGCTGTGCTAAATTTGGCAGATTTTTTTTATTTCCATTTTTTATATATCTTTATTTGCAGGTTATGAAGGATGCAACTGCAAAAAATCTGATAAACTTTGATTCATATATGCTTTCTAATCTAGGCTCGTCTAATATCATTCAATTTTTACGGTGCAGCCACCAACTCCCCAGAGTCAGGTTATAGAGTGCAATGAAAAAATTATTTTTTTTGTTCAATTTTAAAAAGAATGTAAATAATATGGTATAACTAAAGTCTTTTCAATTAAATGCCTTTTCTACTTCTCCGCGCTATTTCTGTATAACATTGTTTTATTTTAATGCATTTAAAGAGATATTAATTTTTAACACATTTTTAGCTATATATCCCTTTTCAAAAATTTTAGTCATATTTATTTAATGCTTTGAATAAATTGAGGAGCATTTCTCGATATATTTAAGCTATTTCAAATGATATATAATGTAATCTTTTAAAGAGTCATTTTTATAACATATAATGCAATCTTTTAAAGAGTCATTTTTCATTAATAATTTGTATCTTTGTAATAAATATTAAATAAGGAAATGGATTTTCGTTTAGCCTTTCAAAAGTAAAATTACTTAATTATTAATACACTCTTTGAGGATGATAAGTCTCATTCTTTCCGTTATTCATACAGTAGGAGTATTATTAAACTAAAAATAGTTTCTTTTGTTGTATCATTAAAAATTCTCTAGTCCTTGAAAAGCATGAGCAAACTTTTAACATTAAATGTATAGATTCTTAAGAAATATATATGACTAGGATTTAATTCCCATTCTCCGAGTGGAAATTAAACAAGCAAATAAAATATTAACACATAGATAGGTAATGTAACTTTTCTCAAAGCCGAATGAAATAATTTAAGTAATCGGGAAACATAGGCAAACTTCATTACTATCATTAGATTCTACATATAATAAATTTTTTTCTTAGTTTTGAGATTAAAATAAATTAAATAATAATAAAATGTTTATAAGAATATATAGCAGTAAGTTATTATAAAAACGTAATATTTTTCTTTGGTACAAGCATCAATATTTTACTTTCATTAAAATAAAAAATTTCATATCTAACAGCAGCAAAATTATATAATGTTTTTAAAGCTTATATAATTATATAATGTCTCAAAAGATTTTTCAACTTATATATGTACATGAAATGATATCTCTTAATTTAAATCCTAATTAATTTCCTAATTTTTATCTTAAATTAGCCCATGTTAACATCATTATAAAATGTTCTCTTATTTCCTGATCCAATTATCACATTTTTAATTAATTATTTTTAACACGCGTTTAATAAAATTGCTTAACTAGATCGTTATCATGTCCCCTGCACATCTTTTCAAAAATATATCTAAGATTCTCTTGCCTAAATCGACATGTGCCAATAAAATACCGATCAGAATTTCTTTGTAAAATCACTGAAAAGAAAAATTCGATCACTTTGCTCTTGTATCGCGATGTAAACAGATGTCATTTTATAATCATTTCTCTCTTGTTCAAATTATAACTTTCGTGATGAAATAAAACGAATCTAAAATTTTGGAAGTTTCCTTTTTTGGCCGTGCTTCTGCAAAATTACGTTTATACTTCCTAATATATACAAAAACTAATATATAATAATACTTCCAAATATATACTAATTACGTATATACTTCCTAATTATTTCTTAGTTAGAAAATAAAATACGATAAAAACACTGTTAGTAGTTCAAATTTTGCCTTTTAAAATATTTTCTGGTTAATCCTTATATTTTCATTTTACGATTCCTTATGTTTTCATAATAGAAATTGAGTATTCAAAAAATTGTATATTTACAATTTTAAGATAATAAATAAGAAAGGGGTTATTTATACTAAAATAATTTCCTTTAAAGCTACATAGTTTTCATTAGCTGATGTTCTAATTTCAGATATTTATTTACAGCAGAAAATTGTTTTTCATATAATTTTAAAATGTTAGACATTTTTAAATCTGATATTTTTCAATTTAATTCTTTTAATTAAGAACTCCACACAGATAAGTTTAATAAACAAATTCTTTTTACAAAAATCGATTAAAAAATTATTGAAAAAATGTCATAAAAACCGTATTACACCTTTCAATACAAAAAACTCATCAATTAAGATAATTTCTATTCATATAATGCTTTACTGGAAAGATAAAAAAAAAGAAGTTGCTATTTTAATCAGTAGTTTCAAGAATCTTATAATAACTTCTCAAATGTAGTATCTCTCTAAAAAACAGCAGACACTTATTAAAACTGAATTTAATTGATGTCTCCAAAGGAAAGATAAAATAAGACGTTTAAGCAAGGAAAAAATATGTAGCTTCGAGGCAATCAAAAAGAGATATATCAGCCGAGTAAAGAAAGAAGTATACGAAAAAAAATCTACGGCCCATTTGCGAAATTACTGCCATGGAATAATTTCCCAGATACTGTTCATATTTTAAAATCGATAATAAAACTCTCAACAGAAAATTTAAGCAAATAAAAGAATGTTAATGAAGCGTCACTTTTATGAGAAAAAAAATACTATTTAGGGTTAGAATATCTTGGCTTCCAGGTTTTCAGAATTTAACTCAGGAATCAGCAAGCGTTTAATTTATGCAAAACTTATGATAAAAATTACCTCTTTACTACTGCATGAATAAGAAGGTTCCATATATCTCCGTGGCCTCGGGCAATATATCATTCAGGTTTCATTTATCATCATGCAGTGGTTAAAAATAAATATATATTGATACAAAAATTCCGTAAATTCGACGGGATTGAAGTAGTTGTATGGTGACATATTTACAAGCCTCATTAAGAAATAACGATGTTTATTAATATGAAGACACGAGTACAGAGAAGACAAAACACAGCTTAGACGTACACAAATAATACACAGGAGCGCTTAGAACAAACAGCTGTCCACAAGTAGTAATCTGTAGTAAGTAACCACAACAGCACATAAAGCGGATACACAGAATTCAACAAGAACAGAGAATTTACGGAACTATTTATTAAGGTCATTCCAAACGCCCGTTATTCTCTTCTGTCTCTTCGCTTTAGCTGTACTCAACAGCTGACTCACTACATTCGACTGGCTACTCAGAAAAGGACTCGATGCTGTTTCAATACTAGATTCCAAGACGGCGCACGGTTCAGTTCTCTATTCACTAATCGTTTCAGCTCCACTCAATACTCCAGTCCACTTTTCTGGACTGATCCAACTAATTCTTCATTGTCTATCTATGACTCAACACACACTCTGATTCCAACATGGTCTGCTGACCTTTGATAGCTGCAAGATCAGGTCACAGAAGGTTCTAAGAACCATCATAGTTCGCTTTCTATTGGTCCTATTGCCAAAATTCGTGAAAAATCTAATATCCTCCATTTTGTCGCCAAATTCGTCAAATTTTCCACCAAGCTTAGGGATCATTGATCCGATATCCATTAAGCATCCAATAGAGCTGTAAGTAAAACTGTCTTTCTTGTAATGGAACTAACTGTGCTTGGAAGCAACATTGCAGATTCGTAACATTATGTATATATGTATCTTTATACAAAGTAACTGAAATTTGGCGCTAAAGTATAATTGATTTCTTTCGTTAATATTTCTTATTTCTATTATAAAGCTTTATTTTCTTTACTTAGTTGTAATCCTAAATTCTAATTTTATTCATCTAAGTATCTACCAAGTTTATCTTTCAGAGAGTCGCTCAGTAATTTTATAAATGAAAAAAAAAATTAAATGACAGCAAAATTTCGTGATTTTTTTTATAAATTAATGTGGATTAAAGTGTTACATTTCAGATTCAAGAACACATTATTTAATCTTTAATTTTTTTCTGTGCACTTAAGGGACGTTCACAGGCCAAAAAAGAACTATTAAAATCAATAGAAAAGAGGGATAAAGTAGGCTGGACTGGTTTTTATAACAACAAATTAAATCATGAAGAGGATCATCAAGTTTTTTGTTATCATCTCTGTCTGGCTAAAACACGGAGGTGAGGGGAAAAAAAGAGTAGTTGATGTGTCAAGTTTATTTAACGTGATGCCATCTGGTGGGATTGAATCTGTTATACCACATGAAAAAGAATAGATTTGGAAAATTATTTTCAACGGATGCTTGGATTATTTAATAGACGCTTCATTTTTATGGCAATAATGTTTTATATTTATGCCATAATGATATCTACATTTTGAATTTTTTTTGTGACGCTTATATTTTTAATCCTCAAACGGTTGGAATGTAAGCTATAATTTTTTCGGGCAAATCAGTCCATCAAGTGCCTTTAAAAATAAACTGTTTACACCGATAAAATGTACATTAAAATATTTTTTTTTATCAAACACAACAATTTAAGAATTTATATTTTTGAGTTATTACAATGGATTGGTAAAATCAAAATTGATCTATAAAGATATGAAATTAAAGAGTTCTAGTTTTTCATTTTGTATATAGATAAATTATAAAAATAAAAGAGAATAAAACAAAAATAAAGCAAAAAATAAATAATTTTTTTAAAAATAAAATCAGCAATGATCTATTTTTCATAAAATATTTAAAAATTATTCTTTCTGCACAATGTGCAATGCCAGTTACAAAAATATGTATAAAATAAAAGAAAGTTCTATCATTTCATGGATTCAGAGCCATATTGGTTTACGAGCCATGTTTATGCCTTTTCGCCGACCATGAGATTTACTCTAAATTTGTGATACAGATTTTATATGAGACTGAAAATATCTTAAAGACATTTGGGGGAGATCGATGATATACTAATAGTTTTCACATTCTATTACTTTGTTTATGTAGATCCAATTTATAATTATTCAATAAAATTGTGCACTGAAATTACGAATTCCCTAAATGCTGTAGTTAGTCTAACTTTTTTGCCAATCTAAAATATCCAATAATCATATATTTCTTCAAATATTTTCTGTATCATATTTCAAACTACTAGTAAGATGACATCAAAATATTTTTTGAGAAACAACTTATGAATAATTTTATCTTCAGCCCATTATTTTATAACTTAATTCTGAATTTTTTTTCTTTCCTATATTAATAATCAAGAGCAAAGTATTGTTATGAATCTATAATGTTTCTTCCCAGCACAGTTCCATCTTAGAAAAGACCGTTTTTTGATCAGCAGCTCTATTGAATGCTGTTCGGATGCCGGATCAATGACCCTCGAGCTTGGCGACTTGGCAACGACTTTGGAAATCGCCAGGAAATTTGGCGATAAGATCAATTTGAGACGAGTTATACTTGCTCGTCCGAGAACTTTCAGTGCCTTGCTCCGGAGCTATAAAAGGCCGGTTATCGAAGCCAAAGTCAGTCGTGTAGCCTGTCGTATTTTGAGGCAACGACAAATTAATTGGATCAATCCAGCGAAGTGCAAGCATTGAGGAGAGTTGAAGTAATTTGTGGAATGAGAATTGGTATAGTGTGTTGAGTTTTGGAGATAAGTATTGAAGTATTATCGCTTCGTGTGAGGAGTAGCCAGTCGTGTAATAGCGATTCAGCATTTGGATACATCTAAAGCGAGTAGACAGTGGAGAATTGCAGGCATCTGGAGAGACCATAGAGTAACTACGAAGATTCCCTCCTCCTGTTGAGTTCTGTCTGGCTGCTTTGTGTGCTATAGTTATTGTTTACAACTTGTTCTGAGTGTGCCGTTGCGTATTGCTTGTGTACATCTCGGCTGTGTTTTGTAATACGTGTATTCATGTCTTCGTGTTAATAAATAATAAAAGTTGTTATTTATTATTGCGACCTGCTGACTGTGTTACACTATACAACCAATGCAAGAAAACCCGTTCGAATTTAAAAAAAATTAATTTTGTCTGTAGCAGTATGTTGTTATTCTACAGGAGTGCCCGTTTGATCGTGACCTAGAATTTACTCTCAAATATAATTTAAAAGGTGGGAATTGTACCTCAAAAAATTCTTTTTAAAATTTTAATCAGAATTTATTTAACTGAAAAAGAAACGATATTTTGACCCTTTTTCGTGGTAAATTTTGAAAAACTTATTGTATAGAGATGATATTTTACAAAATTTTATAATTTAAAACTTTATATTCTTAATGAGAACAATCAGGCAGGTTCTTTCTAAAATTTGACATTTTAAAAAAAATATATTTTTGTATAATATTCAATAATACTTTCACTGTTGCCTTGAAATTCAAATATTTTTCATTGTTTCACCGATTAGGGAAACCACAGGGATTTCTTTTCTTTGCTGAAGGGTAAGGAAGACTATATTTCGTATCTTCACAATTTCGATGACGATTTAATAATAAAAAATACCGATAAAGAATAACGCCCACTTGGAAGATTGAGTACATGGACAGTTACGTATTTGATGGCATTGTCATGTCATGAGGTTTGACTGCAATCAGAAGGGCCTTGTACGCAATAAAAAGAACAGAGGTAAGATAATTAAAACAACAGTTTAAATGTTTATCACAATTTAATAAATATTTTTTTTCGAGGGAATCCTTGAATATTAAGATGTGTCTAAAAAATGTAACTTAAATTAAAACCAATAATTATTATATTTGACCCAAATAATGACCAAAGACTGCTAATAAGAAATATTTGATAATTGGGAGCTAAAATTAATTCTCAAAGTCATATTAATTTAAAACCAGATTAATGATTTACACTCATTTTTGTTTACGTAAATGAAATTTTTACTTAATTTCTTTATAACCAGAAAAATCTAAGAAACGTGAGCTCAGTAACCTCCCATTTTATTTTTAAAGATAAATAATTTATTTCACTTTTTCGGCATCACAGAAAGGAAGAAAAGTTTTGTTGACTTAGGAAAAAATTCACTTTTTTCGAAGCAATGTAGAAACAAACATAAAAATGAAAATGAAATGGAATGCATTATATCGCTTGCTACGTCTTCTAATGCTAGAACACATTTCACCTATGGAATCGCGTATAACATGTATCATCTATAATACAAAAAGATTATATGAAACCACGAACAAGAGAATAAACTTATTCTACGGAAAAACTAGTAACATACT
>JAPMOR010087952.1:0-26385 GCA_026543865.1 Argiope aurantia | reverse complement strand
ATATATATATATATATATATATATATATATATATATATATATATATAATATATAATATCGATGTATATTTTATATATAGTATATAATATAAAGTTTGAAGGGTATTTTAGGGGAATCGACTGGCCATTGCGTTTTAATATTTTAAATTGATCTTATACTTTAAAGATGTACTACAGTTGTAACGAATGTCGTTCCAAACTCAATTTTTCAATTCGTGTCTTATCTCTGGTCAGCTATTTTTTAAAAAAATATTCTGATATTGTAATCACCTAGAGTGATTCAATGCTAATCATTATATTTAACATATTAAGCGTTGTGTTAATCACTGCTGATTGATAAAACACTTTCTGTTCAGGCCGCATCTGTCACCAGTGACTGGCACTGTGTTTCCACTGTGTTATGACACTATGTTTTTCTTTTGGATCACATCAGTCAGTGGTGACTGACACTGTGCTTTCTATTCATCCACCTCTGTCACCAGGCACTATGACACTATATTTCCCTTTCGGAACACGTCAGTCATCGTGGATTGACAATGTGCTATACTTCTAAGCAATATCAGTCACTTTTGAATAATAATAGGTTTTTTACTCAAGCTTGTTAAATGCGATATACAGTTTAAAAATTAAATTCTTCGACTAATAAATTTTAAATAATTTTGGGATCATTAAAGAATGCAATAAATATTAAAAAAAAAAAAAAACTTCGACGAGCTTTATTAAACTGCGCTGGAACACTAGCCACAAACAACTGGTTGAAAAGAAAGCATTTCTAAGAGTACAAGTTACCCACACAGTACAGCTTGCAGTGAATGTATATCAGAAACACACTAGAATTAGTATTATAATGTATTGCATGTAGTCTTATCGCGACCTTGCGTAGATTTAAAGCCCCCTAGTAGAACGATGAAATCAGATATCGCAAGTTAAATCTGTACGGATGTTCAATCAGCCTTGTCGCTTGATACGTTATTCGAACTCATGCAGGTCTAAACCTGGAGATTCGACAGATTCACGAATTTGATTAGGAATCTCTCGAAATCAGCGATTTTTTTTTTCGAACGTAATTGTAATTTTATCCGACGTTACAGTAAATCTTTTATACACTCACACGCACTTGATTGATATTTTCTAATCCACTTAATGTTTCTCTTTCCTTCTTTTGAATCTGTCGATATATTTATAGCATCCCAAGATTACATTTCCATTATAATGTCCTCCAAAAGAAGTCGATCTGGGACCCTCATTACTGCGTTCCAATTACTAGTTATAAGATTTTAAATGACAAAATCGATTTCTTGATAGTTTTTTGGCTCTCTTCTTTAATGCTGTACATTCGTCATCTGAACTTCTTCTTGATAAAAATAATAAGGGAAAAAGGGAGGTCTCTTAGGGATATCTTAGATTAAATTACAGTAATGATCTATTGGCTAAATGTTCCGTTACTTTTTTTTATTCATTCTCTTGATTGATTATCATCCTTTTTTGTCTCTTACTTTCTTTGGTCCCGAGTATACTCTATGACATTTTTTTAATCTTTATTTTGGTAGATGAAAGAAGGAGAAAGATGAGAGGAATGAATAAAAAAAATGCATTTCTTTTACGGTTTTTAAACTAATTAAGAATTCAAAGGAGCATTAGAGCATGGATTTATTTTATTTTTTTAAATCTTAAGCTTTTTCATCATTTAGTTTTATTGTTTACTAATTAAGATGTTAGAAATGTTAGTTTTTTTCTTCTTTATTTTTTTTCATCTCTTATCATTTTTGCTTTTATTAGGTTCCTTCAAAAGAAAAAAAAAATTTTTTTTGCCCGTTTTTTTATGTGTATTTGCGATGTTTTTTTTTTAAGGAATGCTATCTTTAATTCGCGGCCCGTCATTCGCTTATGATTGCGAGTGCACTGGTGGTTGCTGTGTTTTACATGAGGATTTAATTGCTCATGTTCAATGTCTGAGATCATTAGGGATAAAAGTTTTTGCCTAAGCCGATTTTTCGAGACAATTTTTATTCCTATTCTTTTTCGTTACAAAACGAATTTTGAAATGTAGTTATTAAAATATTTATCGTATTCTGTGTTATTAGATTTATGAAATAAGCTGACAGCTATTTCTTTTTGTTGTTTATCAAATAGAATTTTCAATTTAGTGAGTAATAAATTTTTACACATATAATTTAAATTCGACGCAGATATGCTTCTGCTAGGGCCTATCATTAAAATCCAATTTTAACAAGAAAGGGGTATTTTTTTATAGCAGCCTATCTGTAAATCGTTCGTTAGATTTAGAGCTACTAATTTTACTGTTACTGTGGAGTAGCGATTGAGGGGTGGGGGCAATGATGCTTCGGGAGCAAGTCTTAGAGGCGCTATGAAAACGAAATCTTAGTGAGTTTATATCTCTTTTTGAAGTGAAATGTATCATACGAAGGCGAAAAAAATGTCATGTTCCGGGCGCCATTTACATTTGCAAGATCACTTGATGATGGATGGGGACGGAAAAGCATTTTATGCATCGGGCGCTGGTTACTCTTGGCACGACATTGGCTGGTAGTTTCCTTTTGTGTTGTTAGTTCTCAATGGATCAAAAAAGAAACAATATTGATTTTTTTTCCCGAAATTTTTAATGTATATAAAACTTTAGAGTGTATTAACATATTTTTTTTTCTTTTCTTTTTTACTACTTTGAAATTAACAAGCGTATGAAAAAAAAGTTTTCCAGTTATCTTATATCCTATTTCCTTACAATTTATTCTATAATTTTATTAAATTTGGAGAAAAGTATTTTAAGTATAGTTTGCAATAATATTTTTCTTTGTTTTAGTTACTAGATTTATACTCAAACGCACTGTTAGATTTATTTAAAAAATTTTATAAATAACATAGAGGCAGAGAAATTAATCCTAAAGCATTATCATGCTAAGTTCATTAGAATTTCGAAACATTTTTTTTTCATTCTTATTTATTTTACTCCCGCGTGTGTTAATTATACAACTGAAAATAGTTTGCAAATTTGAATAATATTTATGATATTAGATTTATGAAAATTTTAAGTTTAAGCTGCATATAAAGTATAAAAATAATTATGAAGAGGTTTTTTTTTCGGTCAAAGTTATAAAGCATGAAACATAAATTATAAAAGTGTGATAAAAATAAATGATTTAAAAAACCAATGAGGGGAATCAGAAAAATATATTTTTTAATTTTCATTGGAAATTAACTTTTGTCATATATATGATTAAAATTCTAATTTATATAATTGTATTTTTATCAATGCACAGCATTTTTATGATTTTTGTTATTTTGATCTGGAGATTTTTGGTTTAAAAGATTAATCATTGAGCAGTATTTTAATAAAAGCATGCTTTAAAAATAATTTTCGAGTTATTTATATCAACCCACCTTCGACGAGTTGTTGGTTCGTCTGAATTAATGGTTAATAAAGATTTCAATCAAATATTTTTTTATAATTTGGTAATAATTGCTTCCTTAGCAAAACATTTTTTAAACTTCAAATTTCGATGGACATACGATTTAAACTATTTTATAGAAGCTTTACGACATTCTTGAATTGTCTGTCTTTATATTTGAATATATCACAGAAAGATCAGCAGTGTTTAAATGTGGACGCATTTTTTTTTTTTTTTTTTTTTTTTTTTTACCGCTGCTTGATTCTAAAGTTAAACTGTAAAGATTAATGTAACAAAATTTCAAAAGTTTGATTAAAGGCATGCATGAAGAAATAAGCCGAACCTTCATATCTTGGCCATAAAAGATAATAATAAAAGCCGGGATTAAATATTAATAGCAAATGTTTTTAAAATTATATGAAAAAAGGACAAAGCATCATTAAAATCTATTTTAAAAAATTTAAAAATTAAAATTAATTTTTTATTGTGATATTTTCAAAAGTTTTCATAGAAAAAAGCTAAAGTACTACTTAATTCTTGAAATTAAAATTAAAATAAATAAAATAGAGTAGCCGGAAGAACACATCCCCCCCCCCTTAATTTTATACTTGACAAGTTTGTTAGGTATCAGTCAAGTGGTCTGGATTATAGACTCACTCGCACCCAAACGTCTTTATTATCAGAAGATAAAGCGATCTTTGGCAATATAAGTGCGTGTTTATAAAATTCAGCGACTGTCGAGGTGTACAACAGAAAGATTATACTTTCCTTCCCCACTTCCCAAATTGTTGCATAACATTTGGATATATTTTACAAAGCCATTTTTCAAACGAAAGTGTAAAGATGTTTTGTTTGCATTTTGTTGTTACTTTTGCGGTTTTTTTTTTTGTTTTCTTTTTTCTTTTTCTAAAGGCATTAATAAACGTATTGTCACATGGCGCATCAAAAATATTTCCATTTCGGTTGTTCTAAGGGTTTATTTCCGTTGATTTTGAAGCCATTAATTTGATTAGATCTTAATGGCATTACGCATGCATGGCTGTGCTCTAAGCAAATATATTTGAGCCTCAAAAATTGCTGAATGCTATTATTTCTAATTAAAGATATTTGGGTTGCTATTGGCAACGGTGAAAATGCATATCTCAATATACTTACTGAATTTGCTATTTGAATATTAACGTACTGTTTAGTTCGTCTTACAATTGCGATTTTCTTTATATGAAAGATCATCGAGGTACCTACATGATTTATACTACGTGTTTCTGCTTTCTCCTAATATAAGTCATACACCTGACTCTCCGACCCGTTCGAAGGCAGGAAGAAAACTGAATCACCGGACCGCCGCAACAGCAACACTGGCGGGAATTTGATTGAGTCCTAAGGGCCATCACTGGCCACGGTACAACCCTTCCCGAAGGAAGTACGTCCCGTCATCGATGGGAGGAGCCAGATCCCCCACCTTTTTGTGTACCCTCCAGGGTGGCGAGATCCAACCACCATACCGGAAGCATCTCATCCTCATTTCGAGGTACCCCCCTGAGTTTTTTCTCTATATATAAAAAGAAAGAAAGCATTCTAATCCTCAGAAATTTCGAACTCAAAAATTTGACGATTCTCCATATTTCGAATTGACTGGAGTCTGAAAACAGCGTTTCTGAAATAACGTATGTCTGTAAACACAATAACTGTCAAACCTTTTGAACTAGAAATATAAAAGTTTATATTTGAATTGCATTAAGCCAAATTTATAGATTTGTAATTAAATCTTGAACGAAATCCATTTGCAGGAAGTGTTTCTGTCTGGCTGTCCGAGTACAAGCGAGCATAACAAATACAAAACGTGAAAAGTTATATTATAATATCTGGTACCCAGATTCAGCATCTAAAGTGTAGATCAAATTTCAATGAAATCCGTCAAAGAATTGGCCGCGTGTGCATGTCCATACATATAAATGCCATAATTTAAAAACTGTAATGACTTGAATCAATCAAACTTGGTTTGTGATATTATTATTAAAATTATAATTTTGTATCGAATTTTGTTTTCAATTGGCTAGCAGAAAAAAGTATACAAACTGCATATTTGATTTTTATTTACCATTTACGAATCACAAAATTTTCAAGTGCGGATCTCTGAAAAATGCAAATTTGACCACTTTTGGTGCTCATATCTTTGTTCAAAATCCATAATTTTATGCAGGGGAAAAGATGGGTTAATATTTTATTTAGTAAATATGCAAAAAAGTTTTTTGCGGGAACTGGAATTATAGCAAATATGGTAAGACCTACGAATAATAATTGCAGAGCATATTAAACATCATAATCTATTATTACTAGGTTAAAACTATCAACACAGAAATAGAATACAGCATATTGATCATTGACAAGAAATACAAAATAACGTGCTAAGTGCATTTTATAATTCATTTTGGAATCTTTTCAGTCATAGATATACAAAAATTATATATCTATCTATGACTTGAGAACTATTTTAAAACTTTAAGTTTACGACCGATAAAAATTACAGCGGCATTACCCACCAGTTCATCATAAATTAATCACATTAAACATTTTGGAACACCATCTGCTTAACGATGCACTTAAAACAATGCTACTAGTTCACATACTAAAAAAGAAAAGTAAATAAGCCAGCCAACAGCAAGATATACGCGTACACCTTTTGGTCTCAGCTACAACGGTGATATAAAAGTCAGGCGAGGCACTTTTATAACCTCTCATAAAGTAGCGGAAGAGAGAAGTCTTCATCATTGTTTATAGGCCCTAAAAAGTCAAAAGCGGCTTTTCACTTCGCAAAACCGCGAGTCCAGTTCAACAAACTCTCCCCCCCCCCCTACTCCAATCTGCCACCAGATTAACACCCGAAAACACTTTCTGGGGCTCGCCGGACATAAAGATACAGAATGGTTTAGGGAAAGGTAAAGACCAAGTAGAAAAGAAAAAAAAAAAAGTTTTTAAATGGTGAAAAGGGTTATTCAGTAGAGCTTCTGTTTTATGAAGTTCGATTTAACGGAATTTTCGCTGTAACTAGATTTTGTAAAACATATACATGGTATTAACTCTCCGTGTTATGAAGAATAATTTCCATTTAACCCTTAAATACTTGATTAAGATTGAAATTGTTTTCGTGTTTATACCTTTAATAAATTGTGTGAAAAATGCTTTACAGAAATCATTTTTTTAAAAGTATAGTTTATATCTAATAAAAAGCTTGTTTTCAACAGCCAACACTAGGCTTTAGTTAAATAAACAAATGCGTGATGAGTATAGATTTAAATACCTTAAATTTCAAATAGCTAGTTTTTAATTTAACATTATAGAACATAATATAGTAGTCTCATTCGTACAAACAAAACAAAAAGTACACGCAGTCATTAGTGAAAATCCTTTATTTTTCTTTCTCTCTCTCTCTCTCTCTCTGTCTTTTTTTTTCCCCCTTCAGCATTTGTATTGCCAATGTGAATTGAAATCATTAATCTGCATTGTTAGTATATACCGTAGTAGCAACTACATACATAATATTTTTAATTTTATTCTCATAATATTTGCGAAGTGAGAATTGGGTATTTTGCTTACTGAAAAGTAACAAACAATCGGAGAATTAGCGAATTCTGACTTGATTTTTATTATTTTTATTTTTGCAATGTTTTTACTTTTTATTTATAGATGTTCCATCAAAATATATCAAACTGACGAATTAATAATTAAAAACGTTTTGATGGGCCCTCCATTGTTAATTGAGATGAAGTTTCCTCTTATGGTAAGGTTGCTTTTGTACTAATTAACAGATTAAAATAATTTCATACATTAAGATTACACTGCTCGTAGACGAGTTCTTGGATTACAAAATACCACTAATTAGAATAATTAGTTATAATTTCGTTCCTCTAATTTTACATTTTGACTCTAAGTTTTTCTTCACGACATCGATATTCCACGGAATTCGATAGATGGCGCTATATGTGTCACATGATGATTTAATAAGAAAATTTTACCTAGTAGTCAAAATTAAGTTGTTGAGTTTTGCCATGTGTGGTAAGGAAAAGTTTGTGTCTATCGGATGCTTTGCAGTAATTTGAAGATTTTAAATCCGCGTATTATTCGTTCTATAACTTATCAAGCTCTAGCAAATGTAGGACGCGATACCAAATATCTCTTGGACGTATTATGCGCACTCAATAAATCTCATTCAGATATATTAATAGTTCTTGTGAAAGTAATTAAATACATATTTGTTTCTCTATCCTACACATTTGTGTTTTTCATAATTTTGCCATTTGTTCAATATTTCTCGGATATTCTGGATTTCCTTTTCATCCCAAGCATCTTTAGAGCATTTATCATACATAATAGATTTCTCACACGTGTGCGTCTATCAAGAATTCTCAGCACGAAGAAACGTAATGGGGGGGGGAGACAAGAAATCTACGAATAGGAAGAAAAATAATAATTAATAGGACACCCGAATGTAGTACAGGCGAAAATAACCGTATTTCTTATCCAATCATCAAAAAACACAGAGGCTTTAACCTTTCAAAAAAAGATTATGGAAAAAAGATATACGAAGATTTTTTTTTTTTTTTTTTTTTTTTCTTTTTTCATCTCATTCTGCTGGCAAGTTTGAAGAAACAGAAAGAAATGAAAGAGCAGGGGGAAAAAAATCACTACTCCTATATGCCGTCGACATATGCATTTTATTTCACCCTGAACACTAAGAGCTTTAACCCTCGCGAGCAGAAAATGCCTAATTGCATTTACATGAGCGAATTATGTTAAACGCCGGAAGGAGTTGAGTTTCTCGCGGCTGCTGCAATTTCTGCAGACGATAAAAGAATGGGAACAAAATTGCGCCGTGCTGAGTCCCGTATCGTTCCACTTTGCCGATGAATATGTATTTTTAATTCATCTACATAACATGAGTATAATATCCCGGGTTTCTGTTTGGGCTTTTGTTGTAATTTGTACGGAGCGAGCAGAGGAATTGTAATTGAAGAAAGGATATCAAAACTTGAGTTTAAAGACGAAAGCGAAGTCAATGAACTCTATACTTTTTTTGTTATCTTCTGCGTATTTGCATAAATGTTGAATACTAGAGTTATCTAGCTTTTGAATGAGATGTTTTAAATATAAAGGAGGTTGTTATTCTAACAATGGGCGAGATTGTGAATTGACTAAGCTCTAAAATGGAATGCGGCAGGAATAAAGTAATTAAATTTCCTTTAAAATGGATTCGTAAAAAAAAAGTTGGTCAAATGTTAATGGAGACTGGATATAAATTAATATATAGATGTTGTTCTCTTTACTAAAGAAATATATTTACAACAACAACTGGGGGGGGGGGTCTTCACAAAACATTTTGTTATCCTCTTTCCCCGCTGATAAAGTTACGAGCCTTTGGCAAGATCGTAAATAGTAGAAATGCTCACATTTTTATTTTTAGCGTACCGTCTTTGAGAGTTTTGTGTTTCATAGTATAATGAAGAAAACTAAGTTATTGTTTTAATATCGCCCCCCCCCCCTTTTTTTTTGACCGATTCAAATTGAAATTGCACGTTTAACTACAATTTCAATAATAAGGCTGCATCATACCTAATTTAGTTTATTTGAATTATCGCATTTAGATGAAGCACAGACCGGTAGCTGATCAATAATTTGGCGGTTTTAATTTACGACTTTAAGTGTTTTTTTTACGAACAATTAAAAAAATTTGGGCGTTAAACTACAATTTTATTAATAAGATTGCATCATATTAAATTTTAATTTGTGCGAATCATGGTGTTAACTTATCGATTTTACAGGATGAGAAAATACAGACAAATAACTGATCGATAATTTGGCTGTTTCTATTTGTCTTTTGACGGGTCTTTTTTTTTATACCGATTCAGATTAAAATTGGACGTTAAACTACAATTTAAATAATAAGATTGCATCATACCAAATTTATCTGAGTTATCGGGTATGCATGCGTGAAAAAGTACAGACTAGTAATTGATCAATAATTTGGCGGTTTTAATTTACGACTTAAGGCATTTTTTTGGAGCGATTCAAACCAAAATTGGATGTTTAACTACAATTTCCCAATTTCCGTAATAATATTGTATCATATAAAATTTAATATATGAGGTCATTGAGTTAACTTATGTCTACATACGTGGGAAAATTTACCGGAGCTGATCAATAATTTGGCTGTTTTTATTTGCGACTTTTGACATCATTTTGTTAACGATTCGAGCCAAAATGAGACGTTCAACTACGCTTTCAATAATGAGCTCGCATTATATCAAATTTATCTGAGTATCGCGTCTACGTGCGTGAAAAAGTACAGACAAGTAGCTGATTAATAATTTGACGATGTTAATTTATGACTTTTGACTGATTCAAATCAAAAGTGGAAGTTAGACGGCAATTTGAGTAATAAAATTGCATACCAATTTTTTTATTTTATTTATTCAACTTGCATTTTTATATTGTCTACATGTGTGAGAAAGAACAAACCAACAGTACAATAATTTGAAGGGTTTTTTTTTTTAAATTTTTGATAAAGGTTTGCACTTTGGATGCTAAATTGTATTCCAAATTTCACATAACCAAGCCGTTGTATTTTTGAATTATTGAGTTTATATCTGTGCAAAAATGCAGATGGCCAGTCAAGTTATCCCTTGGCGAAATAGGCTCATAATTTCACACAGTTTTACGCTTTAAAAGCTAAATATTTGTGTAAAATTTTATTTATCTTGCACTTTCAATTGTATAGTTTTTCTGTTCAATTTTATTTTGGATAGCCCTCACACACATACTTCTTGCTCAAGATTTAATGTATCAGTCACGTACTAAACTGCATCCGTCTAACTCAAAAAGTTTTTTTTTTTTTTTAATTATGTCTTATATTCAATGCGTGACATATATTCAATACGAGACAATGTCTATTATTCATAGACATTGTTCGCACGCGGTTTGTAAATAAGTTCCAGGAAACAGAATATATATTTTGTATACTAAAACTTGACGCAAAACTGACAAATTTTGACAATACATTTTATTCACTGAGCTTTTAAACTATCACGTTTAAATGCATGAGAATGTACTGATTGATAAACGACCAACCCCTTGACAGATTTGGCCCAAAAAACGTAAAACAACGCAACCCTGCAACGTAAAAGATAAAACTATGATCCACATTTTGTTTTCGTATCTATTTGTGTTTTGTATTTAAAGTGTACTTTTGTACACTTTAAATACAAAATTTAGTACACGGCAACCAGATAGACAGAACATTTTTTAAAAATGTTGTTCAAAATTTCATGGAAATTAATAAAGACCATATAGCAAATGTCATCCGTCTTGTTCAAAGAGTTTTGAATTGTCGTGTTCGTGCATTGCTCCAAATAAAATCTGTTTTCGGAATCAGAGTTGTTTGGAATATCAACATTTCGGCCATAATTATAGTTTCTGTTGGTATATTTCTTAGCTGAGAAAACAAATAAAAAAATGTACATTTTTTGTGTTTTTAAAATACTTTACTACCAAAATCGACATATTTTGTGCACTGAGTCAATATTTTTCCAGAATAATTTTGTTCAAATATTTCAGTTATTTTTTTAAGTTCTAAACGTTATTATTTATGAAAAATTTTAACTAACTAGACGTAATTGCCCGCTATTTTTTATGTTATTATCCGCTTAATTTGTTACAATCTTTACTACATTTTTCCATAGTCTTAATTATTGCATCAAACTATTTGCTGCTTTTAAATTACAAATAATAATTTCCTATAAAATAAGATGATATATTTTGTTCTTTGGTTTGTTTTATTTGAAAATCCATATTCACATCATTAACTTGCGTTAACGGCTTTTGGCGTTTTAAGTAACTCCAGTATATTGTTTTCTGAAATCTATTAAGCAAAGATAGTGTAAAGTTGGGGGGGGGGAGGGTCAAGTAAAACACGTAGGGAGAGAAAACTTTAGCCTCGGGGTTGAAAAAGAAGTGTTGAGTGAGTGTTTATTTTTTTCGGCCGCCTTACTGAAACCACTCATGTTGAGCAATATGTGTGTTAACGAGATCTTAGAATCTGACATGGATGGGGAAAAAAGTGCATTTTCTGTATACTTTTTTCTTAAGTTGTAAAACCAGCTATTCCCTTCAGGCAATAATGCTTCAAGGATGGCACGAAGCGGAATTAAAATCAACATTTAACTTTTTTTAACATGAGAAAACAACTGCTTATTTTTAAAAAATTTTTTTTGAAGTGTGTAAGAGATAGAAAAAAGAGATTGAAACCTGAAGGAGGAAGGGGAGAAACTATGCTTTGGAATGCTAAATAAATTTTTAATTCTCTCCTCGCGGCATTGTGCATTTTATTTCGCCGGCGATACTTTCAGCATCTTTAGAAAAAAATAGAAACATTTTATTTCGGTTTAATAATAAATGTTTGTTTTATAGTTCCCATGGATAGCTTTAACCCTTAGACTAACCCAAGGGGGTGTATACGTTTCAAGACATAGAATATAAACATTAATGGGACGCTACCGATTTTGAGACTTGTTGAATATTGTCCCAGTCGTTCAGAGCTCAGTAGAAGCTATGGGGGGGGGGGACTTTTTGTTCCAAATGCCATATACCACTTTGCAAAAGTATGCTTTATATTTTATTATCTTATTATTTTATAGCCATTCTATGTGTGCAATCCAAAAATAAATAAATAAAATAAAAAATAAATATTAATAAGTTTTTTTTTTTTCCAACCTGAAATTCCTTGTGATCTCAGCCTGTTGTACTGGTGAGACCCTTATGTTTTCCAACCTTAAATACCCTCCCTTTATTATATGATTCTGATCAAGTATGACTAACTTCAACAGACCCTGTGTAATGCATTTTTGTTTGGGGGAAGCGAAGCTCCGATTTAAAAGGCTTCTAAACTGAAAATAATAATAAATAATCTAAGACTAATACTTACTCGTCTGAATCAAAATTGAATGGTATTGGTGGATCGGTAAAACGAAATTTTTCATATCTTCCTATTCTAGAGCGAGTTAACACAAATTATTTCCCCAGTTTACAGGTTGATCATCATTTGTCCTATGAAAGGAAGGATATTTTTATGCATATAGATTTAGATTTAAGAACGAAAAAGTTTAATTTCTCTTAAAACACAATGTTCTGATCTTCAAAAGTGAGTTATATATATCAATACGGAAAAACCGTTATTAAATTCCTAACCTTATTTAAATCGCCTGCATCTTTTAGTATTGCACAGGGCTATATAAAACTGGGTTGTCTAATAATAACAACAACAACAACAATAATAATAATAATAATAAAAACTTGTGTCCTGACAAATGTATCAAAATTGTACAGGCTAGTTTTAGCAAGTGTCAGAGCAAGAGCCGGGGGGGGGGGATAAATAAAAATCAGCCAACAACATAGGTGAGTTAAAATGTACCTTAGATTATCATAATTTTCTAAGGATTAGAGATGGAAAAAATGATTCATAGACTATAATTATAGCTTTAGGATTAGAAAAAGAGATAAGGATTCGTAGATTATGATTATAGCTTTAGGATTAGCAAAAGAGATAAGGATTCGTAGATTATGATTATAGCTTTAGGATTTGCAAAAGAGATAAGGATTCGTAGATTGTTATTACAGCTTTAGAATTAGCAAAAGAGGCAAGGATTCGTAGATTATAATTATAGTTTAGGATTAGCAATTATTTTCGTCTCCTTGGTTTTGCAATGCTTCTGATTCGTTATACAAATTTGAATACGGCTTATCTATGTATATGTAAGCTATGATTACATTTTCCCGGGGTTACTGTGTAATCTGAAAGATATTTTTAGTTTTAATAAGAATTTGTTTCCTCCGTTGCCGTGAAACTTTCATTTTCAGAGAACTCGAATATCGTACTACGATGCACAACATTGGGTTAAAATTTCTCGTACCTACTTGACTTTCACGCTTTGACTACTCTTTTAAAACTCCTCTGTCCTGGTCTTCTAAAAGCATTACCGGTCAAAAAAAGAGAGGCAGTGCTCGGGGAAAGTCACTAAACCGTGAAAGATGAACAGTTGATTGAAGTTGACGCTCAAGTCCCGAATCTAAGTAAGAACCAGAAAGAAAAAGGCTTTACAAAAAGCTTCCTTTTTGGGGGAGAAAAAAAAATACAGGAACCGAATAGAAAGAGGAGTGTTTTCATTTTCTTTTTTTACATCCGTTTTTATTTGCATTGAATCTATTCTTTACACACGTACTTCAAGAAGATACCATAAAAGATTGAATTTGTCTCTGAAGTCAAAAGAAGTTTCATTGCATTGAAACCTGCCAAGTGCGGGGATAGGAGATGCCTGTACATCATTCTAGCTGTGATGCTTCCTAGAATGCTACTGAAATCCACGATGTAACGCCATACTGATTCAGTATAAAATATGAAACGAGAAATTAGTTTTAGTCTTCGTTTGGAATATCAAATACAAAAAGAAAAAAGTTTTTTGGTTGCATTTCAGATTTTATTTCTATTGCTGTTACATCATATGCATCAATTTCCATTACCGTTACTATTGCATTATTGGTTTTAAACCTTATTACCGTTAATGTAGCTTTATAAGTTTGAAATTCTATTATAATTATTACTACAATGCAGGTTTTAATTTCTATTATCATTATACTGCAATGCAGTTTTAATTATTATTATTGCATTGCAGGTTTTAGTTTCTACTGTGATTACTTTTGCATTATGGGTATTAATGTATTTTAAGTGTTATTTCCGGAGTTCTTTATTATTGTGTCACAGTTATTAATTTCTATTATCAGTATTGCTACATACTACGTATTAATTCTCATTTTCGTTACTATAGTAACATAGGTTTTAATTCCTATTGTCTGTAGTACTGTTCGTTTCAGAATCCCGAGACTAGCTTTTTTCGGCAGTTTTATTGCATTAAGGGGGGATTTTATTGCACTAATTTATTTTAAATTAAGTTTTAAAAATAATATTAAAAATAAGAAAAAAAAATTGTACAAAAATGAAATTGATCAATTGACCCGATTCCACCGAAGAACCGTCGTGTAAGCGGGTCTGGTGCACGTTAAACCGTCCGGGCCAAAGGTCCTCCCACTGGTGTGGTGTGGTAGGGAGAGGAAGGGGGGGTGCCAACTCAGGTGTCGTCCTCGTTATCTGACTGAGGTTCAAAATTACGAGATCCGTCAGAAAATAGCTCTAGTGTTGCTTTAAAACAGGGCGTTAATATAACTAAACTAACTAAAACCATAGGCAAGTCATAACGATCTGACGGTGATTAAGCTTATTTTCACGATGGATTGAACTTTCTGTTTGGCGTCTATTTTTATCATCTTGAATACATTTATGTTTTATCTTCTGACTGAATACTCGAGTTTTCTCCTTAGAATTAATAGCTATACTTTCAACTCCATTAATTAATTAACCAAAGCGCTGAATTAGGTGCAACTATAAAAACGTTCAAGAAAGCAGTCTTACTATGGTTTGTTTATATTTGGCTGTTGCCATTCGGTAATAAGTGGCAAGAGTCTTTTCTGTACCATGTGCTATAAATATAGATCTATATATAGATTTACTAAAATACATAAACCCGTTTAGAACCGTGATCACATATTCCATGATCAGCGATTCTCCCTTCATAGATCACGGTATCATATATATCTTTCCACTGAAGTTGGAAAGACTCGTTTCGTACAAGATACTGTGAGCCATGAAAGCAGAAAGCAGAAAGCCACGGCTATGTGATCATAGTTCTGAACGAATTAAGGCTTTTGAAGGCACAGTATTTATTAAATATTTGACGATACAGTGGTAACAGTTTGAATTTTATTGCAGCAATGAAAATGATTGTTAAAGATCATGCAAAAATTGATTTAAATTTTTTTGTTCGAGATCCGGGAAATTATTACAAAAATTATTGCTAAACTTGTGTCTTTTAATAGTATTGTCGGGAATTATTGGCAATAGTATTGTCGGGAATTATTGTGAAAATTATCAATCTTATTCAATTAAATAATTTCATATCGTATTTAATTATATAAATTCTAGTTAAAATTTCAAATCAAGTGCTTTGACTTACTTATTTCCTCATTTGATAGCATATATGCACCATACTGTAAGTCAAACGTCCTAAATGGGAAAAGTCTAAGAATGCACATTCTACTTCATTATTAGTAGAGATTTTATTTACTATTTATTTTTGCTGAATTTTTAATTTTTTTAATTTAAAAATCAAAACGGGTTCCATTTATATTCTCCTGCCAAATATAACTTTTTAAAAAATTATAGCAGTAGTCATACACCGTAATACAATGCTTTTTCTCCGACGTGCCGACTTGAGCCACTTTCTCGACGGAATCAACCTTTTGCCGAGAAATAAAACTTGGCAAACACCGTCAAAAGGATTAATAATCGTGATTTAGAAGAAAACGAGAAAGAATGAAAAAGTCGGTATTATACACCACGAATTTCCGCCTTCCGCGTTAAGAAATGAAGAATTATTATTGCGATTTCTGACACGAGGCGTCTTATTGGATAGTCAGAGGTCTTTAAAGAAGTAATAAATGACGTCACGCTGCGGTGGGCGGGGTCACTTTACACCGCAGCTGAGGAAAACAAATGGCGGAACACTCAAAAATTGCGAATTCCCTTCTAGTGAACTGCTTTCTTCTTTTTTTCCTTTTTATTCATGAGAGACAACCCACGTTTTATAATTCACAGTCGAAGAAATCTGTGCCAATTTCATTAAAAAAAGAAAAAAAAAGTTTTTGAGTAATGGGCTGTGGTTTGGGAAATATTATTTTTGTCTTTCTAAGAAGGAAGAAAAAATAGTTGAAAAATACTAAGAATGAGAATTTTTCAGAAAAAAAAAATGTGCAATCTTGTTTTTCGCCTAGTTAAAGAGTTGAAAACTACTCATTGTGCATTTGAATAAGCACCGAATTTTCTTTGTTTTAAGTATTTCTTATTCTTTTGTTCAGTGCGTATTTTAAAATATGTTTTTTTTATATCTCAAGTAACATCATAATAAGTTTATAAATTTTCTTCTAATGCTATAAATCGAAAACAATATATGTAAATTATAAATTTTTACTTTCACGCACATAAGCATAAAGAAAGGTATAATCAAAGCATAAAGAAAGGTATAATAATCATCAAAAAATTCGAACTCTAGATTTTGACGAATCTCCACGTTTTAGACCTTCTTGAGATCGAAAAACACATTCTTGGAAAATGTCTCTGTCTGTGACACAGATATCTCAGAAAAGCTTTCAGCTAGGCGGATGAAATTTGATATATAGTTTTTACGACAAATTTGTGGATTTTTATCAAATTTCGAGCAAAATCCACCTGTCTGTCCGGCTGTTCGAATATAAATTAATATCATAAATACGAAAAGGAAAGAGATTTTTGAGCCAAATGTAGCTATTGATTGTTTATTGATCTTTACTTTCAGTTACATGCAAAGGAGTTCAAAAACGCAATGAATTAAATATGTTAAATTTGCTTTAGGATTTTGTGACTTCAAGTGCAGCTTTTTAACCAACTTTTGTTTCAATCGATTATGAAAACCGCATCTAAAATACAAATTCGAATTTCGTATCCTATTAACCGCATTCCAGGGATTAATAGCCAAACAACTCGCCAAGGACGACACGACAGATTCAGTAAAAATTCTAAATACACGCCAAAAAAATATTTCTTAACTATTGTACGCCAATGCCATACAAGGTGTTTTCTGGCATGACAAGTTTACTATAGAATGTTTGGGGAGAACCAACCCCCCTGATTTTCAAAAAAAGTCAACATAACTATATTCATTAAATGGTAGTAAAACATGACATTATCAGTCAAAGCATTTGTATTGACAATATAATATAATACACAGTGTTATCAATCCACAATCAACACAAAGTTTTACAGTGATGGTTATTCAACCTTGTCTAGTATGTTGTTGTTTCTTATGGTACTTGCCATGGACAAGCCCGATGTTACGAAGACAGCGATTTAAGCAGGTGGGGAAGCGTCTCTTGTTTTTTTTGTAGCGCCAACTAGGGCTAAGATCACAACTTAGCTACTACGCATCACATTCGCTTGCACAACCCCTTTTTACAGGGGGGGAGGGGCACATTCACTCATCTCACAGATAGAACAGATAAAGAACAACCATGCTCGAACCCAGGACGTCCAGATCACGGGGAAGACACGCTACTCCTATGCCAGGACGCCGGCCTTGTCTAGTATTCTAATCATGTTCGTCAGGCAAGCGTTGACGATGAATCGTGTCACTTTGTGCTGGTGCATTCGACCTTGAAATCCTTATGTACTGCTTTACTCCGATGAATATTATATTATATAGATGCTCCAAATATGAGGATATTGTGCCATCTTGAAGAACTTTGTATAGAATTTGGACAACTTTCTGTTTCGCCAGAGAAGGAACCACAAATAAATTTAGTTAGAGCGATTTTAAAATTAATTCTTCTAACTATGTGTTTTAATAATTCTTTTATTATTATAACTCATGATGGTCATCTGGCCTTAAGTGTATAACGCCTATCATTCATGATTAGTGGAGTGGTGCCCACTCCATTTCATTTCTCCGCCTATCCATTTAATACGGTAATTTACGATCCATTTCATTCATGCCGTCCACATCAGTAAATGTCTTTGTAGAATGCTTCATAAATCTCTCCTCCACGTCGTCCTCTGTTGATAATTTTCTTTATCGGCCCATTTGACAAGTGCCCCAAAAGGTTTCACTTCCTTAATATATATTGCAAAAGCCATATTTTGTTGCATTCATTTTCTTATAGCACTAAATCATGCAAGGACGTAATATTTTTTATCACATTTATCCTAAAATTTCATGTTTATCACGAAAATAACAATCATTATTTTTTAAACTAGTGGGAGTGGTGTCACCAATATATACTCTCGCATTCTCTGTAACAGATTTGTCATGTCAAAGAACGCCTTATTTGGCATTGGCGTACAAATGGCAAAATATTAACTTTAGGTTTGAATATGGTGTTTTATCTGAATCTGTCCTGGCCTCCTTGGCGAGCTATTTGACAATTAATCTTTGGCATGCGTTGATAATATAAGTCGAATTTGTGCTTTAGACTCGTGTATTTCCTAACCGATTGAAACAAAAATTTGATTGAAAAGTGCACTTGTAATCACAAAATCCCATATCAAATTTGATATACTTAAGTCTTTGCGTTTTTAAACTATCGCGTTTACTTATTTCTGAAAGTGCAGACCAACAGACACCTCAACCAATAGTTGGATTTGGCTTAAAATTTGATAGGTCTGTACACTATAAATGTTAAATCTGTGTACCAGATCTTATCTATTTAGCTGTTTTGTAGTTTTGACCCAATACTACACTTGTAAAATACTACTACACTAAACTAAACTATACTAAACTAAACTAAACTAAAATTACACTTATTTTGTGTACTGCACAAAAAGACTCATACGAAATTTGATATATTTAAATCATTGCGTTTTTAAATTATCGCGTTTCCGTATTTCTGAAATTGCAGACTGACAGACAGTCAACTTGTAATTAGATTTGGCTTAAAATTTGACAAATGTCTGCACTATTGGTGTTATATCTGCGTACCGAATTTTACCGATCTATCTCTCTGTGCTTTGTAAACATCATGTTAATTTATATTCGGACAGTCGGACTTCTTCTGAACAGATGTTACTCAAAATTTGATAGAAATCAACAAATATAGTGTAAAGACCGTATACCGAATTTCGACCATCTAGCTCAAAGTGCTTTTGAGTTATCCTTGTCATAGACAGGCAGGTATTTTCCAGAAATGTGTTTTCTAACTCAGGGAGATCTAAAACGTGGAGATTCGTAAAAATCTCAAGTTTTAATTTTTTGACGATTACTATACTTTCTCTATACAATGTGTACCAGAAAGTAAAAATGGGTACTTGTAATTTCACATTTGTTTTCCCCAACGTCAAACAATTCCTTTGTCGCTTTGAGTAAATCCACGGGTCTCCCACGGAGCTCTGGAAGCAATCACTGTCTCCGACTGGAACACGTGGTTCATATAATCAGACAGGCTCATGTTTCACACAGGCTAAGAAAACAGAGGTTTCAAGGGTTCCCAGAAATTTATCTGAAGCGAATGGGAGACATTTTATGACCCGCCTGAAAAATTTCATATCTTCCGATTCTCCTGGGAGGCCGTTTCAGAGGCCCTGCAGATTTAACAACACACGACGTGACAGATATTAAGTTATGTTGGCAAGAACGAGCATAAAAAAAATGAAAGCCATAAATATTGGTTAGAATTGATGTGGCGCAAAATGTATAGCGTTGTAGTTTAGTTGTTGAATGCTTTCTTCTATTATGATTAACATTCCAAAATCTTATGTTTTGAATGCTTTGGATACAGGAATTCTGAATCTATGGCGCATATAGATTCTGTGCGGCGTAACATTGTTTTGTAGTCCTTTGTTCTTTTTAACCCTTGCCAAAGGTATTAAATTCTGTTGGCAAAAATGAAAAATATGAAGTTGGAAGTCATAAATATTGGTTAAAATTGGTGTAAGGAAAAGGGATAACGATTTAATTTAGTTCTTGAAGGGTCATTGTTCAATTGCTTTTTTCTATTATGATTAACAATCTGAAATCCTATGTTTATTTGAATGCGCATAGATTCAGTGCGATGTAACATTATTTTGTAGGATTTTATTTTTTTAATCCTTTGCCTGCAGGTATTAAACTCTGTTAACTGAAACGAAACAAATGAAAAGTGGAAGCATAAATATCTGGGTAAAACTAGTGTGGCAGAAATAGATAACGATTTAGTTTAGTGTTGGAAAGGTCAATGTCGAGTTGGTTTCTTCTATTATGATTAGTAATCCAAAATCCTATGCTTACTTGAATGCATATAGATTCAATGCGACATAATATTGCTTGTGGGATTTTATTTTTTCAACTCTATGCCAACAAGTATTATTTGCAAAAACGAAACATATGAAGATGGAAGCCATAAATATCCGTGTAAAATTGATGTGACGAAAATAGATATCAATTTAGTATTGTTGTAGAAGGGTCATTGTTGAATTGCGTTCTTCTTTTATGATGAACGGACCCAAAATCCTGTGTTTACTTGAATACATTAGATTCAGGAATTCTCAACCTATGGTGCATACAGATTCAGTGAGACATAACATTATTTTGTAAGATTTTATTTTTTATAACCTTCGGTTAACAGAAACAAAACATGAAGTGAAGATGAACGCCATATGTATCTGGATAAAATTGGTGTGGCGAAAATGGATAGCGATTTAGTGTAGTCATAGAAGAGTCATTATTGAATTGATTACTTCTATGATTCACAGTCCAAAATCCTATGTTTACTTGAATGCATATAGATTCAGTACAACATAATTTTCTTTTGTAGACATTTATTTTTTTATTTAACACTCCGTTGGCGTCACTTTGGCGACATTGTGTTTCATGTATACTTTAGGCTTAAAACATGTATATAACTCCATTTTTTTTTACTCACAATTACTATGTAATTATTTTAATTAGCAACACAAATGAATAATTGTGATCCCAATAAAGTTTTGTATAAATTATTTGAATAAAAAATTATGTGTATTTGAAACTTAAAGTAGGTATACAATTCAATGTCGCGCCGTTGGTGTGTTAAAGATTAAATTTATATATAGTATGTATTTTTTAATTTGCAGATGAAATATTTAAATTATTCTAAATTGGCGACTCTTCTAATGTTTGTTCTAATTGTTAATGTTTATTTTTCAAGCACACATATTTGTGCTATTTCCATCTCTTTAATTGGCATATGCAGCTGTAGCCACATTGGTCATATGTTAGAATATCCTCATAGCATATTATTTCAAGAGAGAATCCTGTTTTTAAATGTTTTTTTATATGATATAAATCTCAAAACTGAATTTTAAAAATAATGTATGTAATTTTTGATAATATATCATTTTAGGAAAAAGTCCAACTAAAGCGATTAATTTCTTAATGTCTTCAATACATTATTTTCAGACATAACATTAGTAAAATAAGTATATCACAATGTAATTTGTCTGACCCTTCAATTGAATGAATATCATTTTGAACTACAATTGATTTTTCTGTATATTCAAACACTTATTATTATATTACAAGTAACTCTATTGGAGTTTATCATTCTCTAAGAAAAGTGTAGGAAATATTTAACCAAAATGTGCTTCTTATCTAACTGATAATATATGCAATATCTATTTATATTTCCATCTTTTCCATTATATTCCCCCTTAAAACATCACAAAACTGTCCAGCAGTCCAATGTGTACCTGTCAGCTGTCACACAGACGCGGCTGACAAATACTGTTTCAACAGATCTCCCTAAATGCTCCTGAAACCTCGCGAGCATTTGTCACGCCCGAGTTTCCTAATGGACACGGGAAAGAAAAGTCACGCGACCGGACAGACAGTCCAGCTTCTGGACAGCCGTCATCCGGTGCCGGACGTCTCATAACTCACGCAGCCAATAACGGTGCTGCACCTGACACACAAAGAGGGGCATCCGGGCTTGTGTGTGTCTCAGGTAATAGGACTGGACGACACAATAGGGTTTTCTTTTCGCAGCTGCTTCCACTAATATTTTTCTAAATCGGATATTGGCAGTGGTGCGAAATAAGTAGTTTTATATGCTTTGCAGTTAAAATTAGTTGGCAATTATTATGAATATGGTGGTTTGTATGTATTAAAACTTTTTATGCCTTTTGGGGAACTTTGGGCCTCGAATTTTTTTGAAATCAGAACTCCATTACCCAGATTATTTGGAACCAAATTCAAATCCGGATTATTAAATAATAAACAGAAAAGTCATCTGTTAGAAGTATTGCCCTTGGACATTTTTGCACATCTTAGAATTCTGACTATTCGAATTAAATGATATGAGATCTCCGGTCCGGATGATCGAATGTACGAATTATTATATAATTATGGGAAAAAACTTTTTATACCTTTAAGGGAAAATTCATATGTGTTTTGTCCCTCAACCTTTTTAGAAACATAAATCCGAATATCCGGATTAATTGGAACCACATACGGATTGGGATAATCGAAAATCCGTATTATTAATTAAGAGAAAAATCATTTATTAGAAGTGTTATTCTTGGAAATTCTTGTACATTATAGAATTCCAATTATTCGAATAAACTAGTATGAGGTCTCCGGTCCGTATGATCGAATGTACGAAATATTTTATAATTAGTCGCCTTTGGCGACCAGCCGGTTCGCCAATCTTAATATTCGTTTAAATTTTAATAATTAAATATTTAACGCAATTCCAACTTTAATAGATTCTTCATCAAAATATTTTAAAACTTCAAATTTTGATAGTCATATAATTCACTCATAATATTATAAAGGCCTTCAGTCATAACGTAATATGTATCTCTCTAATTTTCTGTTGGCTCTCGTAGAATTTATGCTTTAAATTAAAGTGGAAAGAATTAATCTGCAATAAATATAATAATATTTTTTACTGAAACAAAGCATTTTTTTATAATATGATTACTGATAACAGAGTCACTGAACGTTTAAACTTTATGGGCACTAAAGAATATCTTTCTTAATTTATATAATATCTCAAAAATTTGTCAACAAAATTTTCTCAGATTCATCATGAACAGATCGATTAATTAACAATGTTTAAATTTAAATGCATCAAACACTAAGAAAATAAAATGAATCGTTTAAAATAATCGTTCGAAAACAGGTTAAAAAAAATACTTAAAAAACGATGTACTTAAAACTATAAACATATACAAAAAATATATAACTAACATAAATACAATTAAATTACAAAAGCATACAACTAACCTAAAAATAATTTAAATCATCCGTTGATAATGGTTGTCATGTCAACAATCAGAACACAATGCGCATACGTGAATTTTCAACGCCAGTTATGGTAACGCAAATGCGTGAAATTTTCTACGCCAGTTGGGGTAACGCTATGCAGATTAGAAATTTTTAATTTCCTTTGTTCTGTTTTATTTTAATTCAAAAGGACTTCAGAATCAATCTGAAAGATGGATTAATTAACAATGTTTAATTTTAAATGCATAAAACATTAAGAAAATAAACAGAATCGTTTGAAATAATCGGCCGAAAAAGGTTAACCCTAGCCACATTACTGTTGGAAAAAGAAAAAAAACTGAAGTCTTACTCATTTGGCAGTGGGGAAAATGGAAGATATTTTGGCGGGAAAGTTAGTTTTTAATTAATAATTAAAATTCTAATTAAAAATTCAAAAAAAAAAGGGACTCCAGGTGCACATTCCCGACCTCTAAGGTATACATGTACCAAATTTGATAGCTGTAGGTCAAATGACCTGGCCTGTAGAGCGCCAACACACACACACACACATTGAGCTTTATTTATAAGTATAGATTAACGGGAAAGACTTTTTATGCCTTTAAGGGAAACATTCATATTTGGATTTACCCTCGACATTTTTGAAAACCGAACTCCAATTATCCGTGGACATTCTTGTACATTGTATAACTCCGATTATTCGAATAAATTAGTACAAGATTTCCAATCCGGATGATCGAATTTAGGAATTATTGTATAATTAATAATATAATTAAAATTGTATAATAATATATAATTTATACTGTATAATAATGATTTCAGTATTGTGTAGTTTGGCGCATATACTGTGCATTATTACTGATAAATTTGACGTAATTAGTCAAATAGTTGTTTTCCAATGACGATTTTGGTATATCCGTGAACTGTCAGTAATTTTTTTATTACATATAAATCAGTTGCTTATTTCAAATAAATATTATTTCATCTTTCATATTTTATTACCATTTAAAAATTCTATATCTACTTACGCATGAACAAAATATGCTTATAAGAAACTGAAAAACTATACAGTTTACGATGCTGATCTCGTTCTTCAAGCGTTGGGAGGCGTGGCGATAAAATAATTGATATTAAAAGCAAATTCGAGAAATGTTCTTTAAATTTTATGTTTGATTAATTATGAAATTAATCGAAACAGAATTCTTTTATTAAAAGTACCTAAAAAGCAATTATTGTGTTTTTTTTACTTTAATATTTATTGCAAGCACAACTCAAATTCATAACCGTCTGCAATAACTTAAAAAAGAATCAAGAAAATTTTAATTGCGAATTACAGCAACAAAAGGAAAATTATTAAGAATTTGCATAATAGTGGGGAAAAGATTCTGAGTCGGGAATTTACTCGTCTAAAAAAATGATCCATGAAACATTCGAAAGATATGCCACAATTTATTTCCATATCAAATCAGAAACGTCTTTTTTTTTTAAACCACAATCAACAAACAAGGATACCAATTCAGCTCAACATCTGATTTAGTAAATGACTGAATCGAGCTCACGAGACGAGCGGTTCAAAAGATAATCAGAAAAATATGGCCCCCGGCGTTGCTGCGACAAAGCTTTTGCAAAAACAGATTTTTCAATCACAAGAACCCAAACACACACTCTTAAAGGACTATTCAAAACCACTAAGTACCATCACAATCAATGGAATGAAGCGCAGGAAATAGGAAAATGGAATGAGGAAAAGAGATAGATAAAACTGAATAAACGCACTCCACTAAATAAAAAGGGAAGATTCGATTTAAAAATTAATGTATGGATGAGAATAATTAGCGGAATGGAGCTTCTTTTGAGGTTGTCGTGGAATATTTTTTTTTTTTATTCCGTCTTCTTTATTCGAAATAAAAGATTCGAGTCATCATTTCCCGATTCATTTCGGTATTCATACGAACATGTGACAATACAGCGAGCAGAACTGAATTGAGTAAGCTTTCCAGATATTTGCTTTAACTAATTAATGGATTGTTTCGTATTTTAACAGATATGTATTTCGTCAAAAATGTAAATTGCAGCCAACATGTCATTGTTTATTAGTATTTACGTCATTCGGTAGTTATGAAAACAAATATAAAAACCCTAATTATTTGGAAAATGCAAGCGGAGGGGAAAATGTTTCCAGCAATTGTTTGTTGATTTGCATTTGGTTACTATATACTATTATTTTCATAAATTGAGCTCTCTACATATATGTCTATTCTATTTTTTGTCTTTTTGTTTCAAATTCATGAAGATGGAATTTTGTAAGATTTTTGAGTCTTTTCTTGATGTACTCGAGTTGTTAAGATATATATGTTGTATGTTTTCTATTGCTATGCACGAATTAAAAATATCCAAGACTTAATTATCAGTTAATTACTGAATTTTATTTGATAATAAGCTTTATCTGTGATTGAGGATGAATGACGTCATCTGGTGGTGGATTTATGAAATATTGATTATAATTTCATGGTAATTGTAGTAGTACATTTTGAAATATATTATATATTTAAAAATAGAAAATAATATCAAAATCACTTTAAAAATTAATCATTTTAGGGCTTCTGTTGTATGCTTATACGTGAAATTTTTTTTTAATGTAAAACGCCTTTATAAACATTTGTAAAGATGGAAGTTTGTGATCAATTTTTTAATCACTTTCTGATATTTTCAGAGTTAAGATATGCTGTATAGTTTTGTGTCGCCTATAATTGTGTACACTACTTTAAAATCTTTAGAGCCTAATTATTTTTAAATCATTAAATTTTATTTATAATGAATTTTAATAATTTATTTATAATTGGAGAGAGCCATCTATTTTTAAATTTGAGAAATTTGATTACAGCATTTTATAGTATTTAGAATGACGAATTTCGAATCATATTAGAAACTATAAAGAAAAAAATATTAAAAATAAGTAGCTTGTTGAGAGTAAAATGTATGTCATCTGCTTGTAAGAATGGAAATTTGTGATCATTTTTTCATTTATTTCCTGATGTTCTAATGAGGCAATGAATTTTT
>JAPMOR010087940.1:1631-18743 GCA_026543865.1 Argiope aurantia | reverse complement strand
ATAAAACCATCGAATTACTTTGCAAATTGAAATTACTAGAACACTCACAATGGCAGACGAAACTGCATCATCACAAGGAAATCTTAATTTTATATATTCGTAATATAAAATTATACCATTTAAATTTAGATGGACATTTATTTAATAATGCCGAAAATAAGTTCCTTTTATTTACCGGAGAATTGTATTAAAATTCTTTCATTTAATATCTATAATTTGATAAATTGTCTTTCCCTGATTTTCATTGATCGAATTCAGTTTTATTCCTTGCTCGAATTCATTTGAAATATCCCTGTTTAGGAACAAAATAAAGCAAAGGTATAACTAAAACTGTTCCATAAATTATCTGTTATAAGATTTTATTATCATTATGGTGAAAAGTTTTTGGCTTTAACATTAGAAAAGATTGTTCCGATTGGAATACCCTCGATTTCTTCATCATGTTGAGAAGGATAATATCATTACCCAAGAATTCACCACAAAATTATACAATATTAATTAATTGCATAAATAATATTTAGTAAGAAAAATAGGTATTTAAATTCTCAAATTAAAATATACTAAACTTATTCATAATGTTACTGTTAAGAAAGTCCAAAACCTTCTCTGCTTTTAATGATGAAGATATCATCTTCATATTAAATTGTCTATGATTAATGTTCTTCACTCATTTAACAAATATCTCCCCGAGCATCAATTGCAACTATCAGTGCTGTACATCACAAATTTATTTAATTTTTAATTTGGTGAAATTTAATGGTTTGGAATAAATGCGAATTACTTAAAAAAAATTTTTTTTTCTTGAACTTTCCCTCTCCCTGGAATCCTACATACTTTTGTGCATTATTATTTAAAAATACCATTTAAGTAAAATTTTATTTGTAGATAATTCGAAGGTAATTCGTAGTGGCGAAGTAGTCCCTGTATTTTCTGTTAAAGCGTAGTTAATTTTCATATGAATTAAAAAAAGTCTTAATAAATGATTGCCTAGAGGGAAACTATAATGTTACATTTAATCTAGATGAGAAAAAGTTTGCGATATAAGTGAACATTTTTGACTTTTGAATGAAATAAATCTCTTAAAAATAAAAATAAGATATTATATGCTCCTTTTTTTAACGGGTGCAGGACCTTTTATTTCAAATTATGTTTTGAAAAACAATAATTTAATCAGCAATTGAAAAATTTAAATTTTTTTGTTTGCCCAATTGCTTCTTAGTAAGCAACTGAATTCTAAAAAAATATTTTTTTTTCTTCTGTAGAATTTTTTTTTTGAAATTAGACCATAATGGAATGAAAAAGGATTTGATTAATGATGCACTTTAGAAAAATATAAGTGAAAATCATAAACCCATTAAACTGTGGTTCTTCGTTCAGAAAGCAGACAAAAAAATTAGCCAAATTATAAAGATAGGTATACCTTAAAGACTGAGATATTCTTAACGTGTGAAAGCTTTCTCACTTTAAAAAAACCAATTGTCTTTAAAGTAATAACGAATTAGATTTTTTTTATTCTCACAATTTTGTTGAAAGAAGCTATTTTGTGTCTTTCTTATTTTTTTTTGAAAATGTTGCATGTTAAACGAGGTAAAAATGTTATCTTCTTTTTGTCTGTAATTAAAAGAAACATGGATTGTTAATTTTCTTTCCTTGTCAATGAAAAATAACACTCTTTAAGCGGTGTCGTGACATTAAGTGGTTCAATTTTACTGAATACGAACATGTCACTTATTGTCTCAGGAAATATTTTTTTTTCTGTCAGTGTAATCTTCTCTTCTTTGCTAATAAGGTTTTGAATTGTTAAATTTAAGCAAAACTAGTATGAAAGGAATGATATGTAAATGTAACTATAATTTATGTTTCCATCTTGCTTGGTATCTCATGGATTTATTTATATTCATTTTACCATGAGGATTTATATAATTTTACTTTTTGTAAATGACTTTTACTTTTTGTAAATGACTTTTACTTTTTGTAAATGAAGCAGAGGCCTGTATATCAACATCCTCTTTTATCAACTATTGTAAAATTTTACAAATAAAAATAGAAGTAAGTAATTTATAGCTATGTGAATAGCTATGTAATTTCGCCGACGTTACTCATCAATGCTCAGTTAAAGTTTAAATTAGTTATTTGTTTAAAATTTAAGTTGAATGAAAAAAATATTAATATATAATGATAATATATGGAAACTATGTAATCACAACTTTATCTCATTCTAGTCATTTAATACTGAACTCACGTGAAACGTGCTTATAAATAAAGTAAAACATAATATAACCAGCAATTTGCTGATTTATTTCAATAATAGATGAAATTTAAGACGAACGCATTTTGATGCTAAATATAATATTATGTAATAAAATATAGTCATTTACTATAAATGGCGAATACACACAATTAATATAAAACTGCCATTTCCCTAAAATTCCGGGTGATATTGGGTTTTCCAGGATGAGACTGGACTTTGTGCATGCACCTAATCCTATAGAAACCATCAATAGTCCTTCTGCCTTTAAAAAAAATTGGATTATTTATAATAACACGTTCTTATTTCATCAAGACATGGTGAGACCTGACTTTTAATAGAATCGCGACTTGTCTAAACATCAAGCCATCCTCACCCTAAATCATATGTTCAGTTTTTTTTAATCCTCCAACATGTTTCCTGGTAATGAGTCTGATACATACAAACCATAATAATTCAAACAATTATGTGTAGTTGTACCGATATATCTAGCTCCATCTACTGGAAAATTACTCTTCTCTAATAGGTAAATTATTATTTTTTTTGATAATATTTTTATGGACACATAACATATATATATATATTTCTGCTAGAATTGTTGCAAATAGATTACTAGACTCGATATTTTGAAAGCATTTTCAGTATTTTGGAATCGACTATAAAACCACCAAAAATAGATTTTATTAAGTTTGAGATCTTCCAAAACAATCTCTCTCATTTTCCTATTTCTACGCAAACAAATTTTCGCCAAATTAACTATTTTGATATATTTTGATAATGAGACAGTTTTCGAAATTTCTCTGAAAGGAAATTCCTCGGTATGTAAAAACGTATAATACAGCTTTGCAAGTTTATCGATGGTTTTCTAGAAATTTTAAAAATGTGTATTTTTACGTTACTAGTTATGATTGCAATTAAGAATTTATATTTATTTTTTTAAAAGTATAACATAAAAATGCAGTAGATTTTGTATGAAAAATGCTTCTTTATTAATATAGCTGGATGATTATTTAATCTGTTTTAGCATTTATATAAATAAATTAAGTTTTAATTCCAAATTTTAGTAAGTACCTTTGTACGATTGCAGTTACGTTGGAGAAGGTTAGTAACTATTGTTAATTGAATGTATTAATCAATGAATGTAATTTTTGTGCCTTCATCTTGTTTTGCGCATGACTGACTGTAGTAGAGCATAATACATTCTAATGTAGAAATCTAATTTGTTTTAAAACAAGACATTTTAATGAAATTACATTGGAGATGATAAGATGATTATAGATTTTCAATTTTTCATTCGTAAAATGTGGAAGATTTAATATATTCCTAATTTTATATTTTATGTATTGTGCTTAAATAAACACAATGAATTGTTTACGTAATTCAAATAAGATTATATTATTTATCTCTTAATAATTCTAAAGTCATCACAAGGCCATTAAACATTTTTCCTCAAAAAATAAAATGTTAACAATCATTTATTTTAAATATTTGACGATAAATCTTATACTTTTAGTACAATAAATATTTTTAATATTAACATATTTTTCTGTATTCTGCCAAGAGGATTAATTAAATGTTGATATAACGTTTTAAATAACCAAGAGTATCGGCAAAGTTAAAAAACGTATAAAATCATAAGTCAAATGTAAGTTATTTTATATATTCAGAACCAACAATATTGCTTAATATATACTTCCACATTCTTAAATCATTATTTATCTGAGCAGATTCTCGATTTATAAGATATTTTATTAAACTATGATTTTTGGTACTAGATATTTATATGAAGGTGATTCAGTTCCAAACTAAACAAATGACATAATTGAGTTTAAAGTTTATTTCTGTTAATTCATTATTTTAGAACAAAGAAATTTTTGGAAATTTTTCTTATTATTTTGGAAATATTTTTTTTTATCAGGAAAGCTATTAAACTGATGAAGTTTTGAATGACACACTCACTTTAATGAATATAACGTGAATTGAACAGCTATGAAACATAAATCTCACCTCTTGCGTGATCTAATTTTTAAGGAAAGTGTACATTTTAACTTTTTGCTGACATAAATTGAGATTCTAATTTAATTTACATTTCTCCAACAAATTTCCTATTCGATAAACCAATAACCTGAAACATATAACGTTGCCGAACTCTGCAATCGAAAACGTCTCATCTTTTATATTGCTATCAGGCGATCAACGGGAACTACAAGCGTCACGCTTAACAGTTCTTAGTTCCTTTCCTAACCGAGATTGATGATCCCGAGGCTCATATGTTATTCGAGACTCTTCCTAATAAAAGCGAGGTCACATGACCAAGAAGAAAAAAGAAGCAGAACTATTTTTATTGTATGAAGGGAAAGGGTTTCATACTACGGAATAGCTTAATTTTCTTTCATTATATTGTCTCGTAGCATAATGGAAAATTTGTTTTGGAAGATATTGTATGGCAAGTGTATTGAAGAGAGAGATGTGGAGTGAAAAGATAGTTGTGTGATAAATAAAAGATAGAATATTATCAGAAAAGATAATGAGACTATTGTAATGTGAGCTATATTTTTTATCTTAACGAAATTTTAAAAAGCGTATAGAATTTAGTTTGTAAAATCTAAGTACTACCAGTCGCTATAATGGTTGATTCTAAATTGGTTGATTTTAATTATCGATTAATTAATAATTCTGGCTTTGAAAAAATTTCAGTTATTTATTGAATGAAGATTTAATTCTTTTTTTCATCGTTAAATATTAGTAAGTGTGATTTTAAGAAAAGCTCATGTAGCTCTAACATTCAATTTTACAGTTGAAGTATGTCCCCTTATTAATCATAATGCTTTCGCTGTATGAGATACCGAAGTATAAACTTGATTTGTATGTTATAGATCAAAATACATTTTAAGATTTAAATATTAGAAACAAGGAATAGTAAATTCAAGTTCCTTTTAAACGGATATTTTTTCTGCAATATAAAACTTAAATCAGGGCGAAAAGCATTCGTTGATTTTGGAATGTTCAGTAAGAAAATTTTTTTAAGTAAATTCGATTCCAAAAATATTGATCTTTATTGTCTTTAGATTTTCCTATGAACATTTCTCATTTGTAAGGGAAATTTATTGGATGTTGGATAGGTAATGAAAGAAAAACAAACGAATGGACAATCAGCATTGCGGTTGACAAAATAACTAAAAAATTTGGAGTTCCATCATTTGCATTGGCCAACATTGGCGACCAACAAGTTTGTCCAGATTATTGATTTTACAGACAGTAAAAGAGTAGGCGTCGAAAGTATTTATAATTCAAAGTATTGTTTACGCCTGAAAGACACGAATTTAGTTGAATGAATCTACTGCAAGTTAAGAAGTGTATGTATATATTACGGAATTCGAAGGTAATGTCCAACAAATATAATTTTTTCATCTTAATTTTATCTCTGATAAAAGGACATGATTAAGTGTTTGAAAGATGAATTTGAATTTCATCATGGCATTGTTTCAGACAGAAACTGAAGTGATTTTTTTAAAATATTAAAAATGAAAAAAAATGTGAGGAAATGAAACTGAATAGAATTAAAAAGGCAAATTTTTATAAGTGATATATACATTGTAAATTTTAAGATAATGAAAAAAAAACTATTTTTGTGTCATAATAGTTTTAGAATTGATAGTTAGTTTTCATAGACAAATTATAGTGATTATCTATCTGGAGACAGTTAAGTCTATTCCCGCACCGGATAAAATATATTTAGCGCTAGTTTCTACCATCTTACATATTATTTCCTCGGCCTGAATTCAATTTTTGAAGAAACGGCAAGGCTACACCCGATAAATTCTAATATTTTACAGCTTCCGTAATTATTTAAGTTGAATTAACTGCAACTGTAAAAACTGTAATAATAAATCAGTCGGAAACATTTGTAAGAAGCGTTTTTACATTCTATTGTTGCCACTTGACAGTAAATAATAAGAGTGATTTCTGCTCCATTTGAGTTAATGTTTAATATGTTTGTACCGTGAATGTCCGCAATTGGAGAATGTTGACACTCCCCGGTGAATGTCAACATATACCAGATACCTCAATGGAAGATTGAATATTTTATTATATCCTTATATATTCGGACAATCACCGGTGTATGTCGACAATCATCGACATTCTCTCTTGGAGGACGGAACGAGACGCCGATGTCTACGGAGAGCCGACACCATTGTGCGAATTCAAGTCCCTGATGTCGACCGTGGTCGTACAGATGCCCGAAATGCGTGGGCGGTTGTTGTTGGTAATAGAAGACTCCGACTTTTATAAATTAGCAAACAAAAATGGTGCCCTCCAGCCGCCTTAAGCCCGTAATCAGTTTGTAATTAGTAAAGAAAAGTTACTTTCCATAGATGAGATTTCTTCTCAAGAAATGCCGTTGAGAGAAGCCGCGGCAGCTCATTCGAGAAGTGGAGGGCGAGGCTGTATACGCTGTCATTGCAAAAAGAAATGTTTCACTACTAAATGCACTTTTAAAAGCGAGGGGCTCTTGTGCAATTCAAAATGCTATAACAGTTTAAATCGTTGTAACAAATAAGATAGTATAACGTCAATCATATAATTAAATTTAATACTATAGCTTTGTTTAATAGTTTAATTGCTATACATTTTAATTTAATTACTATAGTTTTCTACTATTTTGACATATATCATTTATAATATGTTTTAATAATAAAGTATGATTTAGAAACGTAACAAAATATTTTTTTCAACGTTCACCATCAGTGCACGGTGATTGTCGACATACACCGGTGATAATTCGAATATATAAGAATATAATAAAATATTCGATTATGCACCAAGGTATTTGGAATATGTTTACATTCACCGGTAAATGCGACATTCTACATATTTCAGTTTTTCGCGGTAGCATGAAAGTGACTTAAAATATTAAATTATCAGTATTTACTTAAGAATATCAATGTAGTTCTGATATTTCTTATAAAACTATTACTATAAAAAAATCAGTAATTGCAATTGAAAATAATAACAAGTGATACTTTTCAGGGTGTTCTTCAAAAATGACATAAATAGTAAAGGCATTGCTAAATCCTCCAAATAGATTTGTTTTGGGGAAAAGTGAATACTTTATTTGAGAAGGGCTGGGTGAATTTATAACAGTCAGACAGAACTGTGGATTTCTGACAATATGTTTCGAAAGAAAATGACTCCAGTTTACATTTGCAGTGCAAATGAAATGCAGCATCTCTTTTGGCCTAGTTGATTTCCCATGAAATATTAACTATTTCTTAAGATTAGCGCTTCACAATAGGATTGCAAGTCTAATTAACTTCGAAAATCTTTCATTATTAATAAATTTTTAATACTCAATTTCATAACTGAGCAGTTTTTGAAAGAAAAAAAAAGTTTATAATGCGCATTTTGTCGTGTTTTTAAATTTTACGTTTGAAGTCGATTACTGAATACAAAGTTCGACTAAATATTTCATCTACATAATAGTCTGGATACTTTGTAGGAATACTCTACGTTTTTTTGCCATTCATGGTAGTGCAACAGCTAATGAAATCCAAAAGAACGGATAGCAAGCATAGCAAATGAAATGTTTGCACTGTATCTTCATAAATTCCAACAGCTAATCTGGAGCGCATCACATAATATCTAACTCATAACACTTGGTTTTAATGGGAGTTTTATCTCTTAGTTCTCAGTTTTAATAATAATAAAATTATTTAATAAATATTAATGGTGCGCTTGTGAATTTTGAGTAAGTCATTCTATAAAGCTCTCAATACTAACTATTGGATTGTTCGGAAAGTAATTTCGTTTTTTTTTGTTTTTTTTTTGTGGAAATGAAAGACAGTTTTCGTATAATAAACACATACTTTATTAAATTATATATTGGCCGTTCTGGTCCAACACCTTTTGCCATCTTTCTGGTAGTAGCATAATTCCACGCTCATTAAATTTTTGGTCTTTGCTGCCAAAAAACGGATCGAGGTGGTTTTTGACCTCCTCATTTGAGGTGAAGGTTTTACCGTCTAAAAAATTTAGCGAACCAGTTCTGGCAATGGCGTACTGTCAACACACCTTCTCCATACACATCGGTCCATTTCTTTCTGGCTTGAACAGCATTTTTACCCTTTCTGTAGTAAAACAGTAAGTTATGTCGAAAATACTGCTTATCGCTCTCCATATTTAAAAGGGCACCAACCAAAAACTACTGAGTAGAATGAATTGGAATTTTTCACACACAAGCCTTGCTATATGAGCTCTCAAAGCATATAAAAATTATACGGCTTAAATGTGAAGTTGGGTACAAAAAAATACAATTAAATCCTCTGTCGGGAAAAAACGAAATTACTTTCCGAACAACCGAATACAATACTCCCCAAAAGCTATCGTTTAAACTTTAATACATCACCGGTGGATGATTAACTTCTCTGTGCTATTTTTGTATTATTATGTTTAGTGCTATGGTAAAATACCATGGCGAAGTTTCATGTCTCATACATCATTGAAATATAAACTGTCACGTATTTTTTGAAACACGGTACCGTTGTTAAATAAGTGATTAATCGTAGTATTTCTCTTTTTGTATACAATCATTTATCATTCTCTTTTTGGTGCATCATTGCAGAAACACATTTTAGAAAAACATAAGACATGAATAATGGCTGTCCAAATTATGTAACATACATACCACGATTGGTCATAATTACTAGGGCTTTATGCTAAAAAGCTTTCGATATTCTATACATTAACTGCAATTCTTAACTTTGTACTGAGTCACACAACAGTATGCAATTGGTTTATTCACAAAAATTAAGAGGAATGATTGATTATATTCTTTTATTTCTGAAAAGGAATTTTCCACATAGTACTGAACATGTGCATTGTTTTGCACCAAAAAGAGTTATTCTGTCTGATAAATTGAAAATTATCATCATATAAGAAAGGCACTAATAATTAATTTTAATACTTTTTAATAAAAGCAAATTTAGTTTTTAAAAAACAAATATTTCTTTTCAAAAAAACTCTCATGTAGTTAATCACGATTTATTTTTTTATAATTTTGTATTCATGGGAATTTCTAAAATTATAAATACAAAATAAAGAAGTTTCGATAAAAGCAGAATTATAAACTGTTTAAAGATAAGATATGACGTTTTTTTAGTTATTTTGAGACGTATTTATTTTGTGAAAATAAGGCCTCAAAAAGTTGTAACACAATTACTTTTGTGCCTTTGTCTATATTCTCGATGAGCATAAACTTCTTTTATTATCAGAAAATCTTATAATCAACTAACTTAGGTCGTTACCTACTTATTATTTCTAATAAATTATGGGTAATTAATAAAAATTAATAATAATTAGAAATAAATATTTTATTGCTCCATCGTCGTGAAGTAATTAACAAAAGAAAAAAATTGAAAATAAAGAATAAAATTATTTTTAAATAATAATATAATTTAAAACTAATTTGATCTCTTAGAATGGTATGTTACGATAAAAATGCATAGAAAAAAGCAAAGGTTTTGACGTTCATGTTCCTGCAAATAAATCAAAATTTTTCCCAGACTATACGCATTAGATGCATGGAGAATATTTCATGTGCATTATTGTTTGCTTCTTATACATTATTATTCATATATTTATTACATATTGTAACTAATATAATACTGATAATATATTATATTACTAATTTATATATTATATTAATAATTATTATTAAGTTATTATGCCATACGTTAATAAATGTTAAGATAATTAATAAGACTATATAATAAATTATTATAAATACGTTTTTAACAGATTTTTAATAATTAATAATATCTGTTAAAACGTGTATTTTTAATATTTTATTCCTTTTATATGCTTCAGAAGTAAAAATGATTTTCGCTCTAAAAGCGCATATGTGCGTTAGAAAATTTCTGATATTAAAGGTATGATTATTTATTTATATAATTTATTACTGAAAAAATAAAAAAAATAGTTTTGCAAGAACATTTGAACCCGAAGAAAAAAATATCATTCTTATATAGCCAGTATTTTGATTTAGCCGAGTTTTATCTAAATTTATTAATATTTTTTCGGAGAAAAAAACTATCGATAAATCTACATAAACATACACATTTTTCCATCAGTGAAAAATCAACGTAAACAAATGCATTATTATATAGTTTTTTTTTATAATGCAGCTGATATTAAAAGAAATAACAGCTATTATAGCTGATATTTCAAAGAAATAAATGCAAAATACAGTTCTGAATTCTGATATAAAAGAGACTAGAGAAGATGATATGCAGAAAAGCGTCAGAAACTAAAAGCAAAATCTCAAGTGTCAAATAGGAATAACTACACTTTTATTATAAACGGAACTTTTCACTTTTGAAAGGATAACAAAAACATGGAAAGGATGAATAAAATATCGAAAAAAAATTATATAAAGTTTTTACGCAATTCTTTGAAAGGAAAAGATAGAAACGCTAAACAGGAAATTCCACAATGGGTGGAGGCTGTGAAAAGTAAACGCAATGTCATGCTTTCTCAAGAACGCCTGAATCGCTTTGTCGTTAAAAAGTTTAGACATTTTTTTTTTTTTTTTGCATATGCTCAATTTTTATCATTTTTTTTTCTTTTGAAAATTTTCTTTTCTTTATACTTTTCATTTATTTTGATGACATTTAAGGGAAAGCAATTTTTGAAGCATAAAAATATATACTTCATTGTATTAGCGTTAAGTAAAATAGCAGAAAGTCACAGAAGTGTAATTCGTGTGACTTTTTTCAGCAGAAATCACAATTTATTCATATAAATGAAATAATTTTTAAACAATCTGAACTATCTAATTCTTTAAATATGCCATTTAGAAGTGGATAAATTACTTGAAAATACATATACTTCCAGTAACCAAATAATGTTTTACATTTTCGAAACATACTTAATTTTTTTTTCAAGCAGAAATGCAATTGAATCTGTCCAAACCTACTTATAAAGCACAAATTTTATTGTTTACAAAAAAAATCCCGTTCGTCGAATATGCCTTCAGATGTATCAGCATATTTGCAAACAAATATACTTCCAAAAACCAAACCCAATTTTACATTTTAAAAGGCATCTAATAGACATATGAAACAGGTCTTTTAATTTATATTTTACACAATAAACATCTTAAGTTCCTTCCATCTGATGAGATGACTTATCACTGATGAGATGACTTATGACTGATGAGATGAGTTATGTCATTTTTCTGATTCCTTCTTCTTTCATAACAAATGCTTCTATGCAAAAGTTATCTTTTCTTTCGAGTCATAAATATCATATATGATATTTTTCGTCTTGAATTTGCATGAAAATACTACGGGAAATTGTGATTGATTACTATCAATAAAACATTTTAATTTGATTTGTTTTATTAATTTAAATACGCAGTGCAACGTTGAAATAATCTGATAACCACATTCTGTAAGGCAATATGTTTCTTTGTAACAGGAATTCTGATGCTCGTAATATTTACTTTATACTTCCTCAATGTGTAAGGAGGCTTTTTTTCTACGAGTTCTGCTGTTTTTTTCATTAAAATATCAAATTCTAAATTATTAAATTTGTATTAAAATATCAACCAAAATTATTAAAACGAGAAATGATGTTGCAGTTGTCCTTTTATTTCTTTTTTTATGAATATCTTACCTATTGTTTCAAAATTATTACCCATTTTTATTGTCAAACCGACCTATTGCTTTGATTTTTTTTTTTTGAAAATAGAAGGGTAATCACAAAAAAAATCGAAAAAGAAAAATCTAAGTGTTGTTTAATTTATCAAATATTTTATCTTTTGAATAAAATTACTGACACTGAGAAATATTAAATAGTTATAAAAGATATTTTCCAAAATGTTACTTATACCTGGAAGTATGGAATTTATTTAGTTTCACGTTATCTTTAAAATATAAAATTAAATAATACGAATTATAATTTGAAATTAATAACACTTTGATATTTTAACTTTATTTCAGTTTGGCGAATGGCAAAGCGTGCCAAATAACATTATAATTACCAACATATTTTTAAGGATTTTATATCTGCGAAGAATTTTTTTTTATTCAGTATAACGCAAATATATGTCTGAATTATGCTATCAAAAACAAAATTTTAAAAAATAGTTGTTTTAAGCAGATATATTAATTTTATCATTCTTCTTCAAAATGTATCATGGCTGCCAAGAAATTATTAATGAGTTTCGGATAATCGAAAATCAATCATGTCATTCTCTATCAGTTTATAAGTATTGAATTCATTCAAAAGATGACAGGAATAAACTCCTTCCACAATTCAGGTAAGAAAAAATCTTATCTTATTTTAAAACTCTTGGTCATGTTGGGAAGTAGAAAAAGAAAGGCTTTGGCTCGATTAATTCTTGATAAAGTATAATTTTCTCGTATATTTCCATTGTTTTCACTATTAGAAAAAGGTAAAATGAAAAGAAAAAGAAATGCCTATTTCTTTTTAAAAAATAGACATAAGTAGCACAAAGAAAAAACATAAGAATTAAAAGAGAAAATAACAGGTATATTAGTGATAACAACATTACAAACTCCAGTGATTGTTGTCAGTATTCATAAAGCTCAACTATGCCGCCTAATATGACTACCAATGTTGATGCAGTACTGAGGATTCCAATACCGATATACCGGGATACAGAATACAGGTATTTTGAGCCATTTGTACAATTTTGTAATACCGGTATTCACAAGTTTAAATACCGATTTTTCGGTATTTACTAGACATTTTTTAAGTTCTCTTTAAATTGATCTGGGATCTCCAACATAGCAAAATAGTATACGGTTTTTTTATATCTCCCTAACAGACGAAATTAATTAGACTGTAAATACAAAGTTGCATCGTACAATCAATAGAAGTGATCAAATACTGTATGACAATGGATTGTAAAACCCTCCACCTTTTGCGCATGCGTTAGTATGGGTATACTTTGACAAAATAGGAGTGAGAGAAAAGATGAAAGGAGATGTTTAGGAGGAGATTCTAAAACACGTTGGAACAGCTTACTTCTAATGATGCAACAATTTTTGAAGCTGTGAAATCCATTCCAAAAAGCAATAACCGACTTAAACCAGCAAATTAATTTTTCAGACAGTGAATTAGACTTAATATCCAGTACAGGTGATTATAACTTAATATAAACTTAATATTAAAACTCACTGTTGAGGCATTATGTCGGAGAGATTCTAATTTATTAACAGCTAAAGCAACAATAAATTTCATGTTGTAGTCACTGAAAGAACAACACACATCCCTCTCTGAAGAATTATATATTACATTGAAAAATCGCATAGAAGAAAGGCATACCGAAATAGAAAATGTCTTACGGCACATTATAATGATTTTAAAAATGAAAAAGCAAAGAGACTAACCAATTGAAATCTGATCAAGTTTATAGTAAATTTTCTTAAAATTTTTTCCCCTCAAACTGATTCACGTTCAGAAGAATTCGGTACTGTTATCGGACATTATGATGACACTAATGTGAAATAAATTGTCTCTTGAACAAAAATCAAAATTAGAGATAAAATAACTCAACAAACCAAAATACAATACATAAAGCAGCTATATTCAAAACCATCCGACGAGTAATCGATTTATTTGAAGATGAGGGTAGAGTATTTATAGGTAAATACTTGGAAAAAGTATATCACACATTACTAACAGTACCACCAACTAATGTAGATGCCGAAAGAGCATTTTCGACAGCTGATATTTTTTGCACAAAATTACATTCCAGGCTTAATGACAGTACAATTGATGCATTATGTTTTTTAAGATCACATTTCAAAAATTTGTAATAATACCACAGACTGAATAGTGATGTTAACACTTTGTTTATATAAACATTATTATTGCTAGGCTCTCCGCTGAACACTCTATACACTTTCAGTGGGTCCCCTCACATGTTGATTTAAATGGTAATGAGATAGCGGATAATTTAGCTGAGACTGACTCAGCTGATATATTTCATGTTGATGCAACACTAATTTATTCTGAAATCTTTTCTATCAAAAAGATGGTGTCGAGTGCACTTTGGAGAGTCCAACCTGCTCACCCTTGGTACTTTGGTAAGAGTCCTGGTTGGTGTCATCGTCTGAATATCTCAAGAACGGCTCTCTCGTTTTTTAAGTGAACACACCAAGTCCCTCACCTTCCAACACGGTCGGAGGATCTTAGCTTAATGTCCTTGGTGCAAGACATATCAAGCCTAACCCCAATCATATTCTTAAATGTTTAAATTTTACGATTTTTGAGATTTTAAGGGACCCGCTATTGTTTTTTTGACTTTATAGAGATCTTTGGTTTCATGGAGGTGGTATAGCTGCGCTATACCACCTGAGATTAGAAACAACAACACTTTCTTTGTGATTGAAATAAAGAAGATGTTCCTTTACTTTTTTGTGATTCTTTATATACTGCTATAATTTATAAGTTACAAATTATTTTTGTGATATTTACATTCTCTAATAAAACTGGTAAATAAAACAAAGAAACACCCGTGTTTTCTTTCTTTTCCTAAAAATTTCCAATAAATACTGGTATCAAAACCGGTATCCCGGTATTACAATCTAAAAAATACCGAATACCGGTATCAAACTTTTGGTCCGATATTGCAATCCCTATGCAGTACATTACTGTTGACACCGAAAAGCTTAAGGAAGTCCCAACTTTGGATCTCGATTATATTCAACGTTTTCCTGTACCAGTGTGTCAAATAAAACAGGAAATTCAAGGCCATGTATCTTGGAATGGATGGCATTATAGTTCATACATGATGGTTTATTTATTGGTAACTTTTTCCAACAGTTTTTTTTACCCTTATTATTTCTACTTTTTTTTTACAAATTATATTTGATATTTTTGGATTTATCTATCATTCAAAGTTCTTTATACAATATTATATGCCATATTACACCATCACATAAACTGCTACGAAAATAATGTACAGATATTTAAATGCTCATTATTCTTCTGTTTATACAGTAAAAACTAGCAAGTCATTCCCAAGAAGTATATATCTGAAGAAATATATTAGAAGTTTTCGAGAACAAAGAAATAATGTTTCATTAATAAAACCTAATAAAAAGGATTATTTTGTGATTCAGATAATTAAAAATTAATTAGTTATTAATTTTGGTGTAAGAACTTTTTTAATGTATACCTGTATTTTAATATTAATTATACTTACAATAATATAACTGTTGTGGTGGTATGTAGATTATTATGATCTGTGCAGGAAGCAACAGGACGAATGTTGTTGGAAATATTTCTTTAGTAATCACATTCACACACTTAAACATACACTAACACAAAGGCAAGACATTCACGCGCGCGGCTTCTCAGTTCAGCATCACATCTCATTCTAATTACAATCGCAATGCATTATGGGATGGCCAGGTATCGCCATCTAGTATCCAAAAGAGAAGATAAGTGTAATGCAACTGCTATATCCTCCCCCTCTGGCTCCGACGACGTCCAGGCAAGGAGGCAGAATTTGAATTGCCTGGAAGTCTATTGGTTAAGAGTAATGCAGCTGCTACACTGTATTATTGTGATTAAAAGTCTGACACGCAAATTTATATTCTTTGCTTATTTCAGCTTTCAAATATTTTTTACTATGTTATGCATTCATAAAAGAAATTGAATTAAGATTTACGAAATTCATTTCAGAATTATAATGATATATTTCAAAAATAACATTGTTGCAATTAATCTTATTCATACCTATTGATATCCCATATGGTTTCCAGAAACCTATTCATTAATTACTCTCCCCAATAATTTGCAATAGGATACAATGAATATATGATATAAATATTTATTCCAATTTTTATAATAACAAATATATACTATATTTTGTTATAGAATGATACTCGGATTTTTGTCCTTATTATTCAAGACTCTGCTTTCGATTCACTATTTTCAAAGCATTAATAATCCACCTGACTTGTGACATAAGCATATATAAATATTATTTCAATTTCAATTAAAATGGTACTCCTCATTTTCCAAAACTTCTGTCAGTGAAAATAATCATCATTCTTTTATAAATAAAGAATATTTAGTAACAATCATGCCACAAATGCATTTTAAATTAATTTTTAATTTAAAATACCTTTTATTAAAATTAATTTTAGATTCGCATACTTTATTTTTAACTAGAGAATATAGCTACTTCACTTCAATAATTGATAAAACTGAATAATAATTTTAGAATTAGCATTTTATTTTTTTTTCGAAAATATTTATTTGCCTAAAATCAATATTAAAATGCATGATAATGATTGCTGCATTGCATTTTTAACTTTTATCACAGACACTTGGAATTATTAGTTTCTGATTATTTATTCAAGATTATTCATATCTTTCGCATTGAAATAATTATAATGAAGGGACTTTTCTTAAATAGAGTGTTACCCTTGCTAGCATAGAAAAATTCGATGCTTATATGTAATTAGCAATTTAGATTATTTGAAAGCTAATTAAATGCATTAACCAAACACATGAATAAGACAATCCTCTTTATTAGAGTTGAAAAAATTACTTAGAACTTATGAACTTATTCCTTTAAAAATTTAAAGCCTAATATGTAATATATTTATTTTATACTGAACTCAAAAGCATGTATTGTTTTTCATAAAATGTTAAATGTAGAATGTTTGTTGAATTATTCATAGATTGTTTCTTTGTATAAATTCCATGATAAATTCCTGCTTACTTATTATACAAGTTCTATGTAACACAAGGATTTGTTAACTGCTATAATCAAATAATCATTAATAAATAACTGTTAACTAATAATCATTAATAATAAT